>NNCF01126159.1:446252-475005 GCA_002313205.1 Laupala kohalensis | reverse complement strand
AAAAAATACATAACTACATCTGGTGGCAGCTATTTGACTGAAAAAATATTATAGTTATTAAGTAGAAATCTGCGAGAAAACCTCAATTAAATAATGTAAGTTAATTGTAGTAAAAACTCAATTAATTTGTGTCTTGTATCTCAGAAGAAAAATTTTTTTTACCTCGCATATTTTCATTTCTACCCACTGCGTCAACTCACTCGCGGAGAAAAGACTTCACAAGAGCTCCATGGCGTGACTTAAGTAAAACAACGCCTTTAAAATTCATTAAGAAAAGATGAAGAGCGCGGGCGTACAGAGTCGTTAGGAGGGCACGAGCATTTTGCGTGCCGTTCTTCTTTTTTTTTCCCCTTCCTCTCCCACCACCACCCCCACTCTCTCACCCTCTCTTTCTTTCAACCATCCACGCGATCGTGAACGAGAGAGAGAGAGAGAGAGAAGAAAGAGCAATAAAATGGGGCTAGTATAAAACCGGAAGTGTTGTAGTTCGGTCACGTACTGCACAAGAGCGGATAATAAAACACAAACACGCCGGAAGCGCCGACGCTGGCGCGGCGTAGCGGTGGAGAGAGGAACTGAGATTCTTAGCGCATTCTGTTGGATCTTGTTTCGGCGAGAGAATTGTGGTCCATTGCTCGGAGATGCTTACGAAAAAAGATGGGGTTTTGTTGTTTCCATAAAATACAACACTATAGTTTGTTTGGAGCACAGGTTTTATTGTTCTCATTATATGGCGATTTATCTTATTGTAGAATTTGTAGCGTGCTAGTGATGCTTATCTACATATAGTAATAGGAGGTAGGAGATGGGAGATGGGAGGTAGGGTTATTGTTACTTGGGTTAATAATAATAATAAATTTATCGTCAAAAAACACTACAAACTGCGTATGACTACGTGGAGGACAATAAACTAATTTACTCTCCGGAGGAGAGCAAGGACCATCCCATCAATTCCGATCAAGGGCCCTAAGGCAGAGGCGGATTCAATTTTTTTTTTTTGCATAAGTTCCTAGATAAGATAAAAAGTTAGCTGTGAGTTATAAAACTAATAGAATGTAAATAAGTTTGTAATTTTACGCAAAAAATTACATGTACAAATTATTATCGAACTATAGATTATTCTGAGTAAAGTGTTTAAAAATCATAAGAATTGAAATAACACTAAATTCACGATTTATTGTTACAATAAACACGCCCCTAGACAACGCCTAGAGAACCTGTATATCGTGTTAGTTTACAAATTCTGGTACAATACTAGAATGCATTATAAATCAGTTACCTCCTTTGTTAGCGAGAAAAGACAGTAGTCCATCTCAGTTCTTGCGGGTGATGCAAAGCCACTTACAAAACATGAGTGATGTTTATATTTGTGTTATAGTTTCAAATGAATGAGTTCATTGTTCCCAGAAAATATTTTTATTTTAGGCTCTGCTTTGTAAAGCTATATAACATATTTGTAAAAATTAATAATCAAATAATAATGAATGGGATATTTCTTCTTGAACTTGAGTTATTAAAGCATTTTTAACTGTCTAAAATATTCACGTTTGACATACAAGTATGAAACAATACCCAACATCCGAGCACTTTCAAAAACCGGTCACGATTTTATTTCATTTAACATTATAATTTTAATCAACACATATTTCGGAAGTTATTAAATTGATTAGCCCGATATACTGTGAAATGAAAGATCTATTTTTAAGAAGGTCATGTCCTACGTTATCGTCCAAAGGAGTATGTGATTAGATCCCATCCAATTATGTTTTGCTTTAACCTAGCATTGATGATTCCGGTAGTTCGCTTATTAGGTGGATCTATGTAAATACAGACCTCAACAATTCAATGATTAGGATAGTCAAAAATTCCAAAGAAATCGGAGGGGGGGGGGGATGGCACTGTACCTGCATAATATTCAAAATACATATTTAACATAAGATGATATTATATAATATTATTTTCTTTCATAATATTCGTAAATTGTTATTACAAGAAAATATTTTTGTCTCTCTCAATTATTTGTAATATTTATTATATGTATATTAGATTTCTAGAGTTCAATAATTATCACCCTCAAAAAGTTGTCAAACAAACGTTTTAATGTGTGTAATAAATAAAATAACTTCTTAAGAAATGTTTTGAAATACAATTTATTTACGTGTCTAATGAAAGTATATCTAATACCTATTTTGGTTTATATTAAATTTTATTTCGGTCTTGTAATAAAAAATGTTTACGTAAACATTTTATTACGTGTTTTTTAATGAGTAATATATTAAATAATGAAATCTTCACCCCCCCCTTCTTTGAACGTTAAACGAAGTGTTAAACAACTTGATGTGATATTAACGCAACCAATTAAGCAGTTAAATATTGGCTTAACCTTCCTCATGTGACGCGAACACGGCGCAAGCAAACACAAGAGAATAACCCGAGCGGTCATAACAGCCATGACGAATGGCTGATTAATGCACCAACTGGACACCGGCCAGACCAGTCCCCCTGACGGGCCGGAAGTGACCGGAAGGGGTCATCCGGGCAGGCAGGGGTCGTCCATCACGGACGAAGCGAAGAGTGCACCCCGAGGGGACGGCCTTGACCTATGAACTCGCTGACCAATGTCCCCTTGCTCCTTCAAGAATAAGAAGGATCAGGTGGTAGATGGGGCAGATCTGTGGGTGATGTAGGGAGGGATATGCGTAGGAACTGAGGATCTGGAAAGTTTTGCAATGTTTGGTGTAAAATGATGCTATTTTAAGGCAATTTGTAAGAACTGTTCACAATGTACGGCATTTTAAGGTACTACAATTGAGTCATTTGAGTTAAAATTCTGGACTGTGTATATTAGTAAGTATATGTCATCTTGAGTGTAGGTCAATAAATACACCCTCCTCAGACTGCCAACGTATCGACTTTATTAAGTAATCCTCAGGGCTCTCAGCAACATAAATGAACCTATCACCAATCATCACTTCAACCTCTTATCACACAACATTCTTCTATAGTGGGATCCTATATATGGGGATACTGTGGCAGAAAATTGTGAGGCAAACACTTTCTTCCCGCTCAAAATACAGTTATTTCATTAGTTCTGAACGCAGTAAAAGGAAAGTCTACTGCAGCCCAAATAAGACGCCACAGCCTCATGAACATGTAAAAATACGACGTTCTCGCTTTTAATTCATTTTACTCAAAGACTATTTGGGGCGATAGTTCAGAACCCGAGAATGTCGAAAGAACCCGTCACTCCTGAGAAATTCCACGACTCAAGAGAGGTTAAGTGTTTTATCCATGGAATATGAGTTTTCAAATGATTTAAGAAGCAGATTAGAATAGTTAGTTAAAACATTTGCAGACGAAAAGGTACGAAGCATGAAAATATAATCGTATCAATGGATTTTTTTGGTACAATTACCAAATTATATATATATATATATATATGGCATGTAAATACTGAACATTACATTAATAAACATTTGCTAAGATGTGCTGTACATTTTAATTAAAAATTCACAAATTATATTTCTAAATTTAACTATATTAAAATACTGAAACTACGACCACTACAGGGCCTCGAACTACATTTCGCCCGCGGGCCCCAACTTGGATAGATAAGCCACTGAACCACGCGTATTGTTCGTCTACTTCCCGATACTGAAGGTTTTACTCTTGCCGGTGACAAACAAACAATATTGTAGTATGATTACTTCACATTTTTCACTGAAATTTAAATTTTATCGACAGAATATATTATTTTCTAAAGATTATGTTAAGTAAAAAGTAATCATTTTGTTACACAAATTTAAATACAAAACATAAATTCCTAGAACAAATTGTCGGTTTGATACTGACTCATAACACTGAAGTTGTTCGCTGAGTGGACGGTGAAACTTTCTTTTTAATAAACACAATTGATTAAACAACATTTCAATTTATATATGATACTAGCTCAGACCTTGCGGGTTAGTTTGCGTCAATATTTAATGAGTTAGACGTAAAGTAGGCTAAGTATATTTATAAAAAACGAATGAAAACTTCATGATACGTTAAGAAAAAGGTCTCACTGCGATGAACACTGTCAATTTCTTCAAGGACAAAAATCTATAAATATAATATTGCTTAAATCAAAAAACACTGTTCTTACGACATAGAAACAAATGCTGTAGAGCAATATATTCCGTCATTAAAATCTTACAAGTATTTTTATTTCGTTACTTGTGCGTTTGGCCTGGTACAAAATTTATCTATTTCGAATCGTATTCCTCCAATATTTTTTTCTTTGTTCCAGTCAGACTACGCAGAGAGGGAGGAAGATTACAGTGAGTAAAATTAGTTATTATGTTGAAAATACTAGTTTATCTAAAATACTACTAAGCAACAACAATTACAAGGGCTCTAATGACCTTGACGTTGACGAGCCCTAACTCCCCCCACCCAAAAAAAACAACAATAATCACGTAGGTGAACTTAAGGATTTTCCCCCTTGAATTGCTCAACTGATTTTGATAAATTCCACAAAATAAAAGTATTTGGGTATAAAAATGCATCGTCTCAGAGTAGAATAATTTTAGTATAAGAAATACGTATAATACGGGCTCCAAAGAATAGTTAACTTGATTGTATCATATATGATGCGTAAATCAAGAAGTCAAGGCCTCAAGGTTTAAACCAAATAAACCAATGTTGGCAATGCTAAGTCACCCTACATCCAAACAAGTTATGTATGTAAATTTCAATCAAGATTTTGATGATGATGACGTAATCGGGTAAATTACGGAAAAGAATATTTTTTTATATTTTAATTGTAATTCTTCTATAACACAACATTGTGAAATATAATGATGAAAGACATGATTTAAGTTTTATTAGTTAATAGTGTAGAATAAACAAACAAAATCAAGCTTTAACCCCCCAAAACAGATATAGAAACGATGATTGTCAGTAATATATGGGAAATTGGGAAAATCAATGTACACGTGAAAATCATTACGTTAAAATCTATCATCGAATAATAACTAAAATGTAAATCAAATGAAAAAAGAGAAAATAGTGAAATGGAGAGACGTGAATGAGAGCGTGTGTTCCATGCACATTCTTGCAAGGCCAGCTAGCGCACACCTCGCTAAACAGGAACTCTCTTGAACGCATAAGTGTGTGTGCATTAAGTGCGTAAATGTATAAATGCATAAGTGCGTGTAAAAAAATATGGAGGCAGAGCGAAAAGGTGTCGTGATTTATGCACCTCGGTAAAAGTGAAATATTTTTTGTAATGTCCGATGACGTATGAATAAAAGTTATGTAAAAATTTACTTCAAATGAAAGTAAACTTCCATCACTTGCGTGATCCAAACTGCTTCCTCCATAGTATGCAATATTAATTACAACTGCGATTATCCCATTTAAATTGCTGGTAAGGTATGTTTTGCGAGTTGAAATCGCAATCCCCTCCCCCCATTCTGGCCAGGAATTTTTATCCGGTTTTCCTTCAGATAGCGGCAAATTTTTTATGCAGTATGCTCTTACCTGGAGGCCTAGATTCTAGTATTTTAGTTGATACTTTTTTTAAACAATATTTTCCGAAAAATCTATAGTTTGATAAGTACAACGAACTACTTCTATTCTTATCTTAGGAGTGTGCTGTAAAGTTACACCCACCTCAACCTTCGAGCCCTTTATCGGAAATGAGAAATTGATGGGATGGTCCCTTGCTTGCTTCCGGAGGACAAATTAGTTTATTGTCCTCCACGAGGTCATCCGCTGTTTGTAACTGCTTTTTGACGATGAAATTGTTATTATTATCAATAAGTTCATGCTGCTCTGTTTGTTTATGCCGATTTCAGATGTAATAGTGGTTTAATTATACCTATACTGGTATTAATAGTAATTGAGAGACATAATTAATAATTTTCTTCCTCTTTTTTTTGTGTGCAACAATGATTACCGCAATGTATCCACTCCATAGATCGAAGCACCACCGTCGCGTCCAGTCACTCACACACGCTCCGCTCCGCTCGCAGCGAATGGAGGTCCTTCCCTGCTAAGGGTTGCTTGCTTGCTTTACTGGCTTCCACAGAGGGTATGGAGAGAGCACAGGGGAAGGGGGAGTGTGGCTACAAGGGGCGTGGCTACGCGTGTGCTGCCCCTCCCTTTCCACACACCCCTCTCTCCAGAGACCAGACGTCGCCAGCGTTTCCCTCCTCCTCCTCCTTCGTCCGTGCACCGCAGCAACAGCTACAGCAACAGACGCTCGTAAGTGGGAGGCCTCCGTTTGTGCACCCAACGCCGACCTCCATCGCGGAACGCCACGAGCGTACGAGCTCAAGGACTAGCGTGCTTGCTCTTCACGTAGACACTCCGGATTCAATTGGGTCAGAAAAACAAAAAAAGCTTCTCGCTTAAATGTCCCAGTTCATATAGAGCTTCTTCTTCCACCTCATACTACTCTTAGTATCACTAACTCTTACTATTACTAATTCCTTCTCCTAACACCTCCACGTGGGCCCAGTTATTGGTAAACCCAGCTAACTGGCCCACCTACTAACAATAGTCCTATCACCCACCTCCAAGCTCTCATCGTCCCATGTAGATAAGCTTCAGTAGCACGCTGCATTTCTCATTTACAAAAATAGTGATTCTTCTCGGAGAGAGGAGCTTCACGAATACATGTCCTGAAGAAGAAGACGTAACCAGCGTCATACTCCGGCCGTTTGATTCTCGAGAGAGACCCCGCACTCGTTTTACAGCAGACTAAGAACGCCCAGGAATCAGTCTCGTCGTCAAGTAAAAATTTATTAGTTCCTCCAGTAATGAATAGTCTTATCTCAATGAGATGTGTATGAGATGTAAATATCTCTTCACTCGTATAATTTTAAATCACTATGTGCTCAAAAACATGTAGGAGAATAGCTAAGAAAACTTTTTCTGTGGAAATGTTCCATCAAAGAAGTTAGTATACGAGTGAAGACTCAAATGAAGACGCTTCTGAACATACAAAAGTTTAGTTGCAATGTTTCTGACAGACGACCTTTTATGAGGTTAGGATCTTCTCTCGAAAACACTCAGGTGTTGTTGAAGTGTAGGATCTTGACATCCGGGGAGCTGTGAGAACTGTTCCAATATATGCCAATAGCTGTAACAACGACGAAAGTTACAACAGTGTTTAAGGACAGCGCACTGAAGTTGTCGTATTTCTCATTTGAATCAATATTTAATTCCTATTTTTGAAGCGTTTCATTTTTTGCCCAGGTTGACCTACGACCTTAGGCCTACTTCGACCTAAAGTCATGTAACTTTATTCAGAGATAATGTAACCCGAGAAGCAAAAATATAAATGGAAGCTGGCACTGTTTAGTAGTTTGCTGTAAAGTAGCAACAAATACAAAGTTCTTAGGACTCCATATTCAAATGGAATTGTCACGTTGACAATCTTAATTCCAAATTATGCAAATTGTGTTACGCATTCCGAATCTTAGTTGACGTGGTTAGTCCACATATTTCCCGTTGCGTATGTTTTGCAAACGTTTCCTCCCATTTACGTAACGGCGTTATCTTTTGGGACAATTCCGGTCAGAGCATTCAAACTTTCAGAATTCAGAAAAGGATAGTTCGGAAAATTTGTAAATCTCACCCTCGAAAGTCCTGTAAACCTTTATTCAAGGAATTAAATATCTTAACACTTCCCTGCTTTTATATTTATGGAACGGTCGTGTTTGTTAAGACCGAATTACTGAAGTGCCACTCTTGCTTCATACGAAACAGTTTCGTTCACGAACACAATACTCGCAATAGTAATAATGTTCATCGCACTAGAGTGTCAACCGCGCTTTGTCAAAAAGGGTCGTGTCATTCGGGAATCGTTCTATATAATTCCCTGCCCAAAAATATAAAATATATTATTAAAAGTTTTATCTAACCTCTCGGCTCGGTTTCATGCAAATCGTCTCATTGTAAACACTGACAAAACAGTGTATGTCATTTCACAATAGTATCACAAAATCTTTACCCTAGATTTCTCTTTCTTTAAACGGAACACTATTAAAAACTGTTACGAATACAAAATTCTTAGAACTACATATTCTAGACAACCTCAAATGGAATTGTCACGTTGAAAATCTTAATTCCCAAATAAGCAAATTGTGTTACGCATTCCGAATCTTAGTTAACGTAGTTAGTCCACATATTTCCCGTTGCGTATATTTTGCAAACGTTTACTCCCATTTACGTTACGACATTATCTTCTGGGGCAATTCATGTAACTTTACTCAGAGAAAATGTAACCTAAGAAAAAAACATGAAGGGGAGCCCACTGCTTATTAGTTTGCTGTAAAGTAGTAGCAGTATATTACTTTATCCTCCTCAAGGAGTTCATAGACAGTTTTAAACGCACTTTTGACTACAAATTATTCATTACTTTATTTATTTATTGGCTTCATTTGTACAGGATTTGTACGCAGTGTAACAACACTTTTACTTCCGCATTGTCCATAAGAGTAAAGATAAGTGTACCTCGCTTTATGTTGGCAGTACTTTCGAATTACTGGAGTCTTAAATCTATTGTCAACATCGACCTTCAATTCACTTTCTCTTGTGGCGCAATTCTGTTCTATCTGAATCGAGAGTGTCGACAGAGTGTTACCTTGAGTCTTAGTTTGTTATGTAACTGATTTTTAGTTTTTTACAGCAAATAATTGCGTTTGTGACTTCTGTTAATATTTATTCGGATATTACTTACAATTCATTGAAGTTTGTCATTCGTGGTAGGTAGCCATACCGCATTATTTTGCGTGACTTTGATTATACATTTCTCTTGGAGATATGTCAAGAAAAGGGAGAGTTTCTTATCAATATTATGTTTTCGTCCAAAATTTACTTGAAAATTGTGAATAACGATTATAACTTTGTTCGCTTCACGTACTTTCTGCCAGAAGAACCATTATAATTTTATTAATTTCTTGTGAAATTCTTTTGAAAATATTGTAATTATATTTCTTTCAGAAATAAGAGAGAATGGTTTCGTAAACACTTCGGGAAGTAGTAAACTGATGGGTGGAAAAATCTTACATACAGTCTCTGCCAAATCACTACTCACAGAGTTGGTTAAGACTCGTTTAGCATTTGCCAATAAACCCAATCCTTCGCCAACGAAGACCCCAAGCACTTACGTCCAACGACTCCCGGCATCTTAGAAAACCTCCTCCCCTGACAACACCGAATTCCCTAGGGGTGCGAAAGCCACCACTGAAATGTCCCTCCCCCGCCTCAGGCCTCCATCGCACCCTCCGTATAGTTCTCGCCCTTTCGGCGTCGAGTGCTTGCGGCCAGGAGGGTCCAAGGGATACACGCAATGGCGGACATTTGCGCTGCCGAGGATTCTCTGTTCAGTACTGTTGTAGAACCGTTTTAACTTCGCGTTCGGGGTTTTGACAATCTTAGGCGCTGCGCTGTCCCGGTCTCCCATCGCAGTGCGATATTTCCGTCAACACAAAACATTTGACCATTGATTAGGGAGGTGGTCGATGACGTAATAGGTGGGCGGTAGCCATCCATTTCGAAGCATTCTACCAATGCTTCAAGCAAAAACCTTCTTAAATCTCAATGTTTAAAACAGCGAGTCGTTCCACATGGAGCCATATTATATCCGGGACTTCGACATTGTCATTTTCCGTTAAAACATAATCATAATACAATAATAAAAATATGAATTTATTCCTTTTCAAAAATATGTGCAGTGCACTTACAAAATACTAATTGGAATATACGTTAGCCGCAATTCCCAGTATACGCGTTTAACTGAAACAAAACACCATGTTTTTTATCAATTATGTCAGAGTCGAGCGGAGATCTTTCGAGAAGAAAAGAGAAAGAGAAACAGTCGCTTCGTGACGTTAATAATGAAGTTAACTTAAAAATAGCTGTTTTTCTACTCAGAACGCTTCGCTTATAACATTATACAACAAATGTGGTTCTGAATTGATCTGTGTGCTATTAAGTAGATTGTGGATGAAACTACAAAATTTTTTGAATGTACTTAAAATTCCGAGAATTAATTTATGAACAAACTAATGAAATTACATAATTTTTTATTTTTACTTCCTCAAATATGTAGTACATAGAATGTATTCTAATCGTTATTAGAATCGATTGCCAAAGTTTGACAAAAAACAGTCGTTACTTCCGATTATGTGTAGGATGTTCTCGGAAAATTCATAACAAAAATTTGGAAAACTGTCCACAATAATTTTTTTTTATATCTGTTCAAAAATTTGTAAATTTGATCTAAGATCATCCAGGTTGAAGAAATATTTGCACTTCTATGTGGTGTGGTATATGTGTATGCACGCGGGTAAGATTTTCCTCATCCTATAACTTATGAGCGAATCAACCAATGAATTATCTTCTCGAAAATAATAGTAAATTTGTTAAGCTTGGAAAAAATGCCTTTTGTTGGTCAGAATGTTCTCTGCATACCAATGTCATGCTTTTTTCCACAGCATCCATTTTTACATAACATGAAATGAATGACACCAGTTCTTATATTTTGAACAAAAATGAAAAAAAGAATCAATTTACTAAACCCTAATGTGCTTATATAATAACCGTAATGGCTCATTATTTGAGATATTTTCATTTCATGAAGTATCACCCAGGGTTGCAGAAAAAACTATTTGTGGAGGGTAAATTCTGGTGAAACTGTTAGCTTTTCAACTTGGTGCGGCGCCAGTTCAAAACCAGGGTATGGTCAAGTTAGGATACTTCCAATTTCCCATACATTTGCTCAATCATCAAACATTTCACATCCTTTAAAGAAATCTTGCGTAGTAAGTCAAGTTGGCTATAAAACGCTGTTACTGTGCCGATACGAAAATGAAACTGTTTGTGTGTACATTTCACATACAATTGTCCCTGCTAAGGTAATAATGACAGTTTATGTCTGTAATTTTCCATTTTTTACTTCAAACGGAATCGTATAATTATCTCATTCTTCATTGTCTATCCGACCATTATTTTTTTCTCCTTCGAAATCCGCGTAATCAAGTTGCTTTCTATAGATCTCCACAACAACACTTCAATATCCTTGAACAGCTGCGCGTGTCTATACCTTCGGAGTAAACACAGCTCACGCCAAAAGGGTTGGAAGGACGGTCAGTTGGCCCACATTGATGACCCTTGCCCAGAAGGGCTGCAGCGAAGTTTTTATTTCCTTCTTTCCAACTGGACTGACCACTACTCGAACCTCAACTTTCTTGCTCCGTCGCTGACGCCATCGTGTCAAAGGAGTGACCATAGGGGAATGGCGTGAAGGTAATTGCGCTTCTGTTCTTTGAACTGTACCCTCCAAGGAAATGGACCCCTCATTTTCTAATTATCTTGAACTGGGGGGGGGGTACAGTAGGATGACCTTTACAAAATATTCATGAACGCAGTAAATTTCCTGTTCACGTTCACAGAAGAATAAATTGTGAATAAATTAAAATTACAAGGGGGGTATTTTCATCGAATTCCTCTCCCCACATACTGCCGAGTTTAGGTTCTATCCTCCATTATGTCGAACTGGATGTGATTTTCATTTGGGGTTTCTCTACCAACAGCAACTCTGGTAACTCAGGTGGTAGAGTTCTTGCTCATCACCAAGTCATCCCAAGTTCAATTCCTGGCGGGGCTAGAAAAAAATTGTAGCTTTTCATATCAATACATCCCAATGCATACAGCTGTGAGTTCTAAATCCCCAAGTAAAAAAAAATAGCTGTGACAACAGAAAAGCGGACCCTTCTTCCTCTATCCACCCTCTATCCTATCCACCTCCCCCTAGTATCAATAATTATAACTACTACTCCTACTCTTACTAACTTACTAACTACTCCTACTAACCTCTCCACATGGGCCAAGTTGTTGAAAACCCAGCTAAGCTGCCCACCTCCTACCTCCTATCGCCCCAAGTAGATATAAGCTTCAATAGTACGCTACATTTCCCATTTACAAATACTACAATGAAAAAAAAGCAACTCAGTATTGGAATGGTACCTCACATTACCGGAACCCCAACATCTCTCCTTCCCAACCTCCTTTGACCTATTCACGTGGTTAGATGATCGATTGGGACCAATTGCTAGGACCAGGAGATTGCGGATCAACGGAAGGACAATAATAATAATAATAATAATAATAATAATAATAACAGACAGTGGTGGTGTAGTGGTAGCGTCTTCGTCCGACTACCCAACATCTCTCCTGCCCAATTCCCTCATCCTAACCACAGTTAGGTGGAAGAGCCGGTCTCATGCTGAACCTCACAAAAGATGTAATGAATGATTGTAATAAAATTAAACTCTTAGTCATCCTTATTGTCGTTTCAGAATACTGCAATATAAAAGAGAAATACGAATTTTTCCGGAGGTAAATGTAAAATTTTCTGCACTTGGAAAGAAACAAACAATACATATGGTTGGAAGAAATACTGAAGAAGGTTTATAGTGGAATTTGATATTTGTTAGAAAAAACAAGATTATGATACAAGCATTACATTATCATTGTGTAGCAGCAAACATATTAAGAACTGTCTTTCTTCATAATCCTGATTTAGTATAGTTCTAATAGACACCCATTGCGATTTATTGTTGACCAGTCTGATTTGTTTTTCATGCGAGGTTTGATTCTTCATTCTTTTCCATCTTCGCTGATTTATAAATGATAAATCAATAAATTTATTGGCAAAAAAGCAGTTACAAACTACTTATGACCACGTGGAGGACAATAAACTAATTCACTCTCCGGAAGTTTGCAAGGGATCATACCATCAATTGCGATCAAGGGTCCTAAGGAAGAGGGGGATTGAACACATTTCAGCATTTTACTCCTAAGATAAGAATAACAATAGTTCGGTACGTATTATAAAATCAACAAATTTGTGTTTAATAAAAAACAAAAAAATTATTTCAGAAGAACGTATCATTATAAAATATATATTCGGAAAAAAATTGTTTGTATATCCTAACTAATAGAATAATTCTAAATCTAAATTAATTATTACAATAGCCGCGGGCGAGAATGGGGATTCGTGATGGATCATTTTCTAACAAAATTCAAAATCTGCGCAAGTGAAGTCGCGGGTACTTACGTAGTATATGAAGTGTCATCAAAAACTTTGCATTTCGAATTTAAAAAAAAAAACTTTCTTTCGGAACCTATTTGGGAAAAATCCCGGAAGCCTTGGCGAATCGCCAGTGTCACCTTAGTGACCAGTCCGGTCCGGGCCTTCGCAAAGGGCGGGTGCGCTCGACGACGCGTACCCTTAAGGGAAATTTACTAGCAAGCCTCTTTTATTCGCGGAAGCCTTGTTTTCAAGATTTATGAGAGGCGTGTGGTGTGATGAAGTACGAATGAACTGTAGGGTTCAGGATAGGAACAATGTTTTGAAGCAGCTCCAGAGAAAGAGAAACAAGTTGGCACATATGTTTGTCCGCTTAAATTCCTTCCCCTTTTTGTGTTAATACGAGTTTGTTCATTCTGAAAAATAATCCCCTCGTTCAGGGGTAAGGCGATTTGACAGAAATAAAAGTGTGATTCAGAAGAATTGGAACAGTTTTGGGAATTGTTATCAATAGAGGAATCCTTAAACAAATCAATATAATGTGTCAATATCCGCATTCTCCCAAAATTTTAAATCTATTTTGTTCCCTTGAAATATTATAGATTATTATCTATATCGTATAATACACCAGTTACGGGAGTCAAGTCAGTGGAAATTACATCAGTTACTTTCTCGGTAAATTGGTGACTTCGAATAATCACTACCGTCCATACCAGTTGCTGGTAGATAAAATAGATAAAAAATTATTTATCTATGTTGTCCTCAACGTGTTGTCCAAGTATTAAGCTCCTCGTGCAAAACTAATTTCGTATTTAAAAATTCAAAGCTTAATTTCCAATAAATGTGACTATACTAGATTTTACTTTTACGCTACATAACCTCAATTTCATACTGATAGATTTCCCAGTCTCGTTTAATTCACCTTTGCTAAAGAGTTGACTGTTTTTGACGGAGTCTTTTATGACCTATCACCAAATATTCTATATTCATAAAAAAGAGAGAAAAAAAATCATTTTTGTCCCTTTCGAAACGATTGAAGTGTGTTTATTTAGAATTTCCAGAATTTTGTCATTAAAAATATCGGGAAAAATAACCTTTTTATGTGATTCGTGTGTATTTGTGCTCCTATTTTTATTAATTTTCCTTGTTTGTTACATGTTGTAGGGGACAAAGACACAGAGTACCCTGAATTCTTGCTGGACAACATGCCACCCATGCCGGCGAGACCAGCGCTGGTCCCCGAGGTCACCCGGGGCGTGAGGCACTCTCACATGGACACGCCCTCTGGTAGCCCCAGCCGTCGACGCGTGACCAATCCAAGGGAAGATTTACGACCTGAGGGGTAGTGGCTGACCACCGGCCAGTGACCGACGCTGGACGCGCCCCTGCGGTGGGGCTTCGGCATGCGCCGCAGGGTGCTCGACCTTAGGAGTGACCCATGAGGAACCCCTGTACACGAGCGATTGCCTCAGGATATTTGGATTTTATTATTCTAGATTTAAAAACTAATCGATGAGTACTTTGGAAACACGTCTATACCACGATAATTTTAGGTCAGATGAGACGATACGGGAATCGAACCCGAGACTTCTGCACAGATCGCGGGGGTGTTAACCACTACACCACCCGTTTTCCTTCCATAATTGAACACCATGTCCATCCAGGCGTAACCCATGTACAGTTGTGGAAGACGAATGGGGGGTGTAGCGGTTAACGCTCATGCGATTTGTGCAGAAATCCCGAGTTCGATTTTCATATAACCGAAAGTTATCTCATATCTTCTCCACGGAACAAATATATACACATCTATATCGTAATTAATACATTTCAGAAATGTGGTGACAGGTCGCAAATGTGTCACATTCAGCTAATAACATGTCATTCACCATATACCGAAAATGTGAAACACATAGTAAATTCTCAAAGAAGAGAAAAGTTGGATCTACAAACGATGTTAACATAATTGTATACTTGTTTCAAAATTACAACCATTATTCATTAGTTTTCCGATACTAAAATTGTCATTAATTTAACAAATGTTTTAATTTATCCTTCTTTGAACTGTGTTTCAAAAACCTTAACTAACGCACCAAAGATGTATAATATTATGTGTTATTTAAATAACAATGTTGATCCAAAGAAATTGCGATAAATGAAACTCGACAATTCAACATCTTCACGTATCAGAGTCAAACCATTAAAGGACGATTAGGATTTTGTTATATCATATATACGTTGTTTCACAAAAAAAATTATTTAGGATTCGTTTCAAAAGTGCATCCATGAAAATCATTGGTCAGCTTTTGATGCTAGCTCCCTTTTCTAATCATAGTACTTGGATACTTCGTTCATTTCCTCGTGGTTAAGTGACTAAGAGCATCAACATGCCCGCCGTTCTAAGAACGTTAGGTATACCTTTTAGATATATAAATGCATTTTTCGATCAAATGAAAAAGAATTTGTCTTTTTTGTCTTCTTTAAAAGCTTATGTACAGCACAATTTACGGGGATATGAGAGAGGTTTTTGGTTAATGTTCTTCATATAAAGTGACTCTTGAACAACCATCGTAATCTCCAGATCTTGCTCCCAGCGATTATTATCTGTTTTAATACGACCATTTACGTGGAACTTCATCGTAATCATTCATTTGTAACGTAATCGTCGCTGTGCCTCACAGACCCATATGATAAAATATTTCCTAGAATTTCGAGGGAAATTTCCTTCTATATTACGGGCCATCTTGTTATTACTAACTTCTGTGTTGTTTCTGAGACTCGGGAGACTCGAGATACAGAACTCCAAAGACCTGAACTACGTGATAATTACAAGAAGAACAGAAAATTACAAGAAGTAGCGACGGCCTTGGGTGTACAATCACAACTACAAACTACGGCAGTGATCCGGGGACCGTCCCAACCCAAATCCTGGAAGGAAAGAGAAGTAAAATGGAAGAGGTTATGTTGGTCGCAGCACGTAGAGGAGTCCGTCCGTAGCCCAGAGCGAGGCTGAGCGAGTGAGCGAGCGAGAATCCGAGGGAGAGTATTGATCGGCCGTTGGCCGCGGACACGGATAGGCCCTGCGTCGCAAAGGAGGGTCCACGGATCGCCATGCGTGGAACAGTGGAATACGCGCTGCTCAACATCTACAGGATTCCAGCATCCAACCGGGGGAAAAAATCTCTACATCACTTCCCAATACTTTCTCAGTCACGGAAAACAGAGAATGGTTCCAAACGAGCAATATATTTAAAGAGTTCGTAACAAGACATGGAAATTTCAGGATTTACCTCCGAAGAATCGGAAAAATTCATTACGAAACTTGTGGATGCCAAAACGGTGAGAACACAGCAATTGCTCATACACTGTGGAATTGTGAGCTGTGCGGAGCGGAGAGGGCAGAATTCTTTAAAAGTTAGAAGAAAATTGATGTGTTATATTTGAGAAATAGAGAACGTTTACTAAATAGTGAAGAAAAATTTGATATCTTTCATAAATTTGTAATACATATTAGGGCCTATTAAATATATATTTTTGGATTAAATGAAGCTCAACAAAATACAGCTTTATTAGAAGAGACGTATAAAATTTGATCCTCGTAATGACAATTGTTGAAGACAAGGAATTCACACGGTGATACATAAATTCAAAAACTACTTTCTTAGAAACAAACATTTTTGAATATGGCAGCAGTATTATCTAGTGGTGGGTACAAAAATACAACATCATAACTCGCCAACGTTCCGCATATATTCTATCCACCCTCAAGGTTTGTTGTATGGTACTGAAACCTCATCTGCAGCACTCATCCACATCTACACCCATCACACCTGGCACATTCTGCTCACTTAATATGTGAATAAATTATTATTTTTCGTATTCTCACCGAACACTCAAGTAATCACTCCTGTAATATTAAGTGGTCACGAATTTTATAATATTCTTGGATACGCTCCACATTCTCACCAAGGTTGTCTTGTCGGGATACGTCAGTCCAATCATTCAGAAACATGTTGTTGTTTTTGTTTGTATTTACACTATATTTTTAAGTTTTATGAATATCGGTAACTAATAAAAGTTATCTACTTTGTAACTGAAAGTAATATATACTTGGAACTCGTTCTGCTAAGTTCGTAAGAAACATGGTCTACCATTGGCCTGTAAGACCATCACGTAGTGGATTATGGTGGATGGGGCGGAAAGAGCGAAAAATATATAAATATCTCCTCAGAATGTCCGGTGATCTCTAGAAAAATATATGTTTTAAATTATGTTGATTTCTTACTACTGTGTAGAAAATTTTCTTCGATTTGAAAGATTTGAAAAGTAGACTATTTCGAAAATGATTCTTTTTTTAATAAGATACTATATTTCATCAAAGTTTACATGTTGCTTGAAAGACCAGAGAGATGTGTTTTAAAAGGTAAAATCAACTCATCTTATACACTTCCATCCATTTCTACAAATTACAGATTTTTAAAATACGTAATTCTCCGTCGGATGACGCATTGTGTAGAAACGTTCGTCATCTCAAAACAAGAAAACCTACGTGCATTTTTGCTCAAATAAATACAAAAGGCTTATTGTAAATATAATTATTGTTTTCCGAACAACTTTGCTAATCTGTCGAATATTGCCTCATTAGTAATTGCAGATGAAAAATCAATCCATATTTTCAAAGCACAATCTCGACTCAATTAGAGGACGTGTTTCATTTTTTGGTAAGTCCACTGCTAATGTTTCTGTTTTGTGTCACCCTTCAAATAGTAGTAAAAACGTTGTAATGAAATATTGGTAGCTAAATTTTAATAGTATTTTCATACTTATGATGTGTGTGGAATTTCTGATAACCTCGTGTTGAACTTTCGATCACCCATGAGAGTGTGTGTTTACACATTTTAAAATGAATTCAAAAAGAGATTTACATCTGTATAATATTCATGCTATGTGGTGAATTTTAATTGACTTCATAATGTTAATTTTTATTTTCAACCAATTTAGTATTTCAGGTATAATTATCTGTTTACCAGCGCTTGACGTCTAAATTACCCAACTGTTCGTGATGGAATTCCACAAAGAGATAATTTGAAATCCATAATATTGGTATATTTCACGAACAATTCTTATAAACGAAGTTTCAAAATCATTTTTATATTTACAAATCGTTTTCTATATTTGTACGTCTTCTTTTTCTGTTGTATTGTACGGGGATTGTACAGGTACTGCTAATGTAATTTTATTGTAACGAAACTAACATGAAAATCTGTTGACCCATTCTTCCAATTTCACACACACAAGAAAAAAACTATTCAAAATTAATTTCAAGTATCTTTATTCCAATTAACAGACATGTTATTGCAAAGAACGTAAAATGCTTAGCTTGGTTTAAGTTACAACTGTCTGCGTAGAAATTAGATTGAGAAGAAGGTTAGCAACTCAATAAAGAAGGAACTTGACATGAACTTTCTGTACGGTTTCATCTTCATTGCAATCATTTTTATTCTGTGATGACTGCAATATCTTTCTAAAATTCTTATTGTATTTGTACGTAAATGACAATTCACTCCTTCTAACTCCACTTCGCGGAAACCTCTTTAATTCCGTGTCTAATTGTAAAATAATTTCACCTTGATGAACAAAAATATTTCTGTATTAACTCCACTCATTTTCCAAGAATTAATGAGAGCGTATATAAAGTATATCATATAACAATTACATTTATTGAATTAAAGGATTTCATTCGTTCGAAGTAATTATTGGAAGAAGTGTATGTGGTAAAGTTAGTTAAAATTTGCCTGCGACTTAGATGAAGAGAGTTTTCTAAATAAGCAATTTAAGAATTTCACACATTTCTCTCAAACCAGAAAGTGGAAAATCAGACTAGAAATTTTTAAAAATAACATTTACGTTTTTTAAGTCCTTTAATTGTTTATTAATATATTAATTTTAACACCCTGTCGGAACTCAAATTTGTAGGACAATATATCTAACAATGTTATTTATAAAATATATATGAACATTGTAAGATGCGGTTCTGTTACGGGAAAATTAAATATGTAGGAGTTAAATATTTCTGGAACGTATGATAGAAATGTATATAAATAAATAAANAAAAAAACTAATTTACTCTCCGGAAGCAAGCAAGGGACCATCCCATCAATTCCGATCAAGGGCCCTAAGGCAGAGGCGGATTCAAAAATTTCAGCAAAAGTTCCTAGATAAGATAAAAAGTTGGCTGCGAGTTATAATACTAATAGAATGTCAATATGTTTGTAATTTTAAGCAATTTATAAACTATTTTTTTTAAATGAGATAAAACTGAAAATTATTCAGGAAAAAAAATTAATGTAGGAGGTATCCATTTTCTTTTATTAATAGTTATCATTAGTTGTTAAGAATTTTGGGTTCATTCCTAGGTGATAATTAAGATTTCGAAGTTTCATTGGTGTGGCAAACATTTGAAATACAGATATGTTTTGCAAAAAAAAGTATGCAACAAGTACTTACTTTAAAATATGCAAATGAATTGTTTACATTTATTACAAAAGTTGTAATTAATATCACTCGGAAAAAAGTGTTAGAATCTCCAACATCAATTTCTATAAATAAATAAATTTAAATAAATAAACATATTGTCAAACAAGCATTACAAACTGCGTATGAGCACGTGGAGGACAATAAACTAATTTGCTCTCCGGAAGCAAGCTAGGGATTATCCCATTAATTCCGATCAAGGGCCCCAATGCAGAGGCGGATTGAAAATTTCAGCAAACTCCTAGATATGATAGAAAGTTAGATAATGTTATAATATTAACAGAATATTAACAAATTTGTAATTTAACACAAAAAATTTATTTCACATGTACGTATTATTATTAAACATAGATTATTCGGAAAATAGTGTTTATAAATCATAGGTATATTTCATTACCCAAAATTACACACAAGATTATTAATTTATTGTTTTCTTTTCGTTGTGGCAACTTTTTCGGAACGAAGCCAGCGCTTCTTCTTCGTAACGGAATTTTACAAATATGTGTTGTCGAAGAAGTCCAAGGTATCGGACTGGCATTCGTCTCGAGCGTAGAGTAAAACATTAAATGAGTGATCACCAGTTCGCCAGAGAAGAGAAATAAACCCGTGGTCTTCCGCAGTGAAGTACTATGGTAGCGCTTTCGGGGTCATTTTACATCGACACAAATTACGAACATTTTTGAAGATAACTTTCAAAAGTATGTAATGTTTTTTCTAAATCTAGACGAAAATCAAAATAAACAAAACAAATTATTTAACTGTGAACAGACAACAATATACAAGTTAATATTCAAACTAATTTTACCAGAAATACTAAACTGATTGTAAATAAATATTAAAATTTAGGGTCATTTGAAAGCATGAATGTTGTGTAGATTTAATAACTTATTTAATGATATGAAAATGTGATTTATGTAAATAGAGAGTTTAATTTTGTATCAAAAAAATTAAAGAATTATGAATAGATTGTTTAAAAAAAATCTATTATCAATATTTATAATCACTGTGTCCTCTACAAAAACCCTATTTGAAAAACAAATAAATATAATTCATGGGTCAATTGACATGAATAATAAATCATTTGCTTAGTATAGCAATCATAATTTTCAAGATGTGGTAGGCAACATAAAAATAATTTCACAATTTTATTTAGCTCACAGGGCACAACGGACTTCAAAATAATTAGTCGAGATAAAGCTGGCGCGAGCAAACCTTTAAACTTTGTCTTCGGAACGATATATCACTTGAATTGTTCATTTTTCTCAATATTTTGAAAGCATTGTTCACCAAATATCTTTCTTTTTAAGTGTCATCACTAGCACTGAAGAAACTCAAGCATGAATAGTTCTCATGTGAAATAATTGATTTATTAATGTACGGTGTGCATATTTCATTCAATAACTAAATGGATTATTAAATAGTGTTGAAATAAAACTGTGTTTTATTCCGTCGTAGTTTCAATATACTCCAACAGAAATTTTGACTTAGCGATAATACAATCCAGATATTCTGATCCCAATCTCATATTCCCTTTTCCAACGTCAACAATTCATGCAATGGGTGTACTTAATATTCCAAACCTTGTGTTCTTGGTATCGTAACTTCCGGGTTCATGACGCGGGACTAACACGGAAGTCGACATTCAATCAACGTTATAACTGGTTCCTTCCAATTAAGGAAAACAGCTTCCTCGTTTATCCGATCATGTACGTATTCTAGAACAGAAATTTCATGTATTTGTGAATTTCATTTATTGTCTTTGAGAAAGTCGGCAAGATAATTTTTTTTATGAATAATATATTTTTTTTAACTTCATAATTCGAAGCACCCAGGAAAATATTAATCCATAGTAATATCGCTAAAGCGTGACTCCTTACTACGTAATCACTGAATTAATCGTGATGCAATTTGACAAAGAGATGGTTCAGATGTCCGTGATGAACATAGGTTAACTTTTTTTTTGCCTCAAATAGTTCTACAAAAATGTCCATGACAGCATATGTCTGTCAACAATAATTAACCTAAATTATCGATAAAAAGTTATTGAAAATAGAGGTGTTAAAATACTTACATTTAGAGAGAATTTGAAGATTTAAAAAAATTCAATAATCAAATGTGAAGGATTATTTGTTTGGGAATTTAACAAAAATAAAAATGTCATTAAATCTGAAAATGTGGACGAAGAGTTTTAGATTTTACAAGAATTTTAATGAAATGGTGCAGCTGCGTCATGGCACGGAAGCGAATGTTCGACCGGTGCGTCTCTTGCGAATGATGGTGTAGTGTATACAAACAAGTTTTGCAGTAAATTTGTATTATTATCAATTTTAAAAATTAGCTTGCTGAACATGTTTTCAAAGAACAGTAAGTAAAAGTATTTTGATCTTGCTATATAGATATCTTTTATTTTTTCCTGAGTAAAAGAAGATTAGTGAAAGAAAGATCCCGGGCAACCCCGTGTAATCAGCGAATTTTACTAAAAAACCACACGACACAACTCTCTCTATAACCCATCTCCTCCTGATTTATTTCGACGCAGCAGAGTCTGTATATGTGAGAGAACCTTGTTCCCTTCCTCACAAACAGCTAACGTTCGCATTCTGCTCCGCAGCGACATAAATTTCCGATTGTTCCTGCACCGACAGAGCTCGGTTGCTACGTACGAACTCAATAGAATAATTTCAATGCCTCCTAAACCCTCCGACAGAATTGAGACATGGAACCGGTCTCAAATTCCTTTGCTTTCGCGGTGATTTCGAGACGAAGAAAATAAGCCAATAAAGATGTCATTCACGATGTGTATCTTTCTTAATTGGAATGGTATCGGCGATAAAAAAAGTGAATACGTAAACGTACTCTTAATACTGAGGACGAGATAGGGATGAATCGGGAAATTCGCTTCGTATCCAATGCTCTGTCTGTATTTTGAAATAAATGAAGGGTTCATTAGAACCAAAATTGAATCACGAAACAATGGAAGAGATTTTAAAATAATTACATTCACTTTGGTTTCAGTAGATTGGATTAATTTTAATTTTTAAAGTTAAAGTTATATATATATATATATATATATATATATATATATATATATNGTTTAAAGTATTTCGGTTTGAATGAAAGTTTTAATTCGAAGGAAGAGAAATTCGAATATTTCAACAATGGTCGTTTTCAAACTTAAGGAAATTAAAAATACAATCAAATCAAACACAACTTATTCCTTCGAGTAAATGTTGAGTCATTACGAATAAAAGTTTAAGCAAATTGTCAAGAAATTATGCTCAAGTTTGATGGCCATGTCATTTACCTAACGTACCAAGGACGATGTGACGAGCGAACCCTTTCTCTAATGGCAAATCTAATCCTTCATAAGTTGTGATTTACTATCGAACATAAGGAAACTAAGGAAACGTATAGAAGACATTTTCATAATATGCCCACCGATCCTGTATAATTTACTAACTATAAATGAACTTGATGTTTTTTTTTTGCGAAGCTGATTTTCTGTGAGTTGAAGTACACCAAAACGTTTTCACTATCCCGTAAAATGTTTGACAGTGATCCGTTGCTTTGTGTAACAATTAAAATATAGTTAAACCAATAATAATGATCAGTTTTGTAAAAATTAGATAACATTTTAAACGTAAGCGACAAAATTTGACAGCTCGTCTCTGCGTTTCGTGTAAAACATTTTAGGGTGGTGGATTCAACCACAAGTGGTGTAAATAATATATTAGAACCAATTAAGTTCTTGACCCTTGATACATACTATATGAATCAGGTTCTTGAGTAAAAGTCAAACTACTCCAAATAAACCAGATTTTTTTACAGCTAACATAATCTATTAGTTTTACACAAACTTTGCTTACTTTGTGTCAGTAATTAGGTTATGTAAGAGCGACGATTGTAATGCAGTGTGAAAATTATAACATTTCTCGACTTCCACCGTCATCATAAGCAAATACGACTAAATAATTAAAAATACCTCTATAAAACACATTACAATCCTGAGACACGCTCATTCTTCCAGATATATCAAAGAAACTTCAAACCATTCGCGATCACAAATGGGGGGGGGGGAATTGAATATACAATGAACAAAATTTCTAGTCATTCAAAACTCTCACATTAACAAACCAGTTACAGGGGCTAAATTAGTATCAATAGTATAAATAATAATAATGATTTATTAAACAAAATAAACATCCGTCATTTCCACTAGTTTTGTCACCAAATAAACATTTTGATACATAGATGACGTTATCTAAACATTCTTATATGTAATGAATATAAATATATAGTTTTCAATTAATTCACTTACAAGTTAGAAAAAAAAGTGAAATATATGTTTAATTAATAAGGTATATTGAAATTATAAAACAAATCACTCAAAACGGCAGTACTGGAAAACAAGCAAATTCACTGCGATTCATGAAAACATGCGAAAAAGAAGGTAATGAAAATTTCACATGATAACAATGGATTGCATGTTATGCATTGTTCGTAGAAATCATTTTAGAATATACGGCTACAAAGCGTTGTCCAAGTGATAATAATCGAGGAAGACGCAAAGACACATACTTGAAAGGTTACAGCACCGATTCTGTTATTCAAGTGTGTTTACGAAAATGGTGTAAGTCTTAATTAAACTAAATATGTCGCATACGAACACGTCATCTTAATGAGGTCATGGCCACTTCATTGGATGTGAAACCATATTGTCAATAAACAAGGTGTGCGAAAAGTTCAAATTCAGAGGGCTAATTATTACGAAGGAATATGAATGAGGTATCAATAAATCTAGTTAACAATATGTAACACCAAGTAAAATTATGGGAATTACTACGCAAATAGTAATAATAATGAATAACAACAAAAATAAAAAATAAATTTATCGTCAAAAACGCAGTTACAAAGTGAGTATGACTATATGGAGGACAATAAAGCTAATTTACTCTCCTCAATTCCGATCACGGTCAATAAGGCAGATGCGGATTTAATATTTCAACATACTCCTAATAATCGAAATAGTTCGGTACGTGTTGTAATATTAATATAATACCAACAAATTTGTAGCTAATAGAGCTACTTCAGAAACACGTATTTTTATAAACTATGGATAATTCGGAAAATATTGTTTATAAATTACTGTTAAAATGATACTAAATTCTAGATATTTTTCCGCCGCTCCTAGGCACGAGTTTACAGAACCAGGGTAGCTAAGGAAAACCGGGACAGGATGACAACAAATGATTTCCACTCACCTCGTCAATTCGTGTATCCGAAGTTGAAACTACAGCACAACGAACGAGAACAACATTTCCACAAAAACACGTCCCGAGTCTCGTACGCGTCCAGAGTCTCCGCACATCCGTAGCGTATGAAGCCCACTCTTTAAAACTCTTTCCACTGACACACAAGTCTCTTCGTCACTAACTAACCCGACCCCTCCCTCCAGCGCTACTCCTCAACCCAACCCTTTCCTCGCCGCGACCTACATGAATAATAATAATAATATATACGGGAAGGGATGTCAAAGACATGCACAGGAAAAAAGTGCAGCCTCATTTTTTTACATCTGAAAGGGCTGGTCCTCGAGGGGGGGGGGAGGGGTACGGAATCCCCTGTGGTGTGAGGGGAGGGGGGTATTGTTGAGCGGAGAACCCTTTGGTTCGGAACTACCTGGCGGTGGAGAAAGAAAGGAAGAGAAGGATGGAGGACGGTGATGGTGTGAAGTGGGTTACGAGGAAGTGGGATGTCGAGATGAGGTGACGTAGCTTCCGGTTCTGAGGAGGTTCCGCTTTGACGAAGACCGGGTTCCGAATGCGCGCGGGGTTTAGAGACACGAAATGAAGCAGAAATGAGAGAACATTTGCATAGAGCGGGTCTTGAATCAATTTTTAATTTTTTTATTATTTTTATAGGGTACTTTATTAACAAACTAGCAGAACGATCCGAGATTAGAAGACACTTAAAGCAATCATTCTGGTATTAAAACACCTGCCCAAATTGTTTTAGCGCATGCCCGGCGTTATCCCGTAGGTCCATATAAAAAAAAAATTTTGAATCACAAAAATTAAATACCACTAGAATACCTGCAAAATATGCACACTGTTTTCAGTATAGTATGATAATATCTAATAACAAATTATTTTAAAATCGTGGTAGAACAAAAGTACACTTCACATTGAAAACGTGATAAAAAATAGTATAGTTAAGATATCCAAATTCCTTGGTTTTCATTTCATTTTTAGGTTACGTACTTCAAAACAATATTCCGCATTTTCTGAAGAATTTGTAAAGAACTAAAAATTGTTCCATTCACACTGTAGAAGCAATATGACTTCCTACAGATCGCACAAAGATATTCTCTGAAGGAAGTAACACAATAATACTGAATCCTTTTCCTTCCCTTTACCTGCTTCCGGTTGACAAAGAACTGTCACTATTTGAGAGAGAACTAGGTTGAACTTCTCCAGTTACTTTGCTTCTTTCGTCCGTAAGAAAACTTTCCAGAAGAATCTGGGTCGTTTTACGTGTCATTTCCTCATTTGTGTAAGTTATACGTTGTTGGTGCAAATATTTAACTCTCGCTAGAATATTTCGTTCTGAGACGAAAGAAATCTCATAGAACCACTTATAACTGTAACCTATTTTTAACCTCGGGTCAATGCTAAGCTCGTACATAGTATAGGATCTATACTCTAAATCATGGAACTTGACCGAAAATAATGCAATATGGCTACCTAACACGAATTGCCAACTTCTACGAGTTAAAGTAATATCCGAATAAATATTAATAGTAATCATAGAAGAGATTATTTTGAGTAAATTTTCAATTTAATGACGCAAGGTAATATTCGTTCGACACGCTCGATGCAGCAAGAACGGAATAGCGCTATAAGTGCAATTGAATTGGTAGCCGATGTTGGCAACAGATTTAAATTTAAAGATATTTACGCCCAATAAAACGCGAGGTTCATTTATCATTACTCTTATGGACGATGGCGAAGTAAAGGTTGGCTACACTGTTTACAAGTCCTGTACCAACATCAAGCAATAAATATATAAATTAGTAAATAATTTATTGTCAAGAGAACAGTTAGAAACTAACTATGATTATGTTGAAGACAGTAAACAAATTAACAACAAATTAATAAACACATTGCGTTACCCTTTCATGATGTTTTCTTTGGTTACATTTTCTCTCAGTAGAGTAACATAATTCGATCATTTTAACTCTCAACTCCCGAGTACCTACTCGTGGAGGAGTGTTTGCAACTTCAACCGCCAGGTGAAAATTTGCGACGGACCGAGACTCGAACCCGGGACCTCCTGCTCTGTCTGCAGGTGAGCTATCCACTGCACCATCCGCCTCCAACAGGCATACTTTGATCATGATTTTCGACAACTTATATATTATATTTACTATCCTATTACTGAGCATCACGGAAACATAACGTTTTGTAAGAAAACAAATATTTTCATGACATATTTGTCTCATTAAAAAACGGTAAAACCGCGACTTTTCCGAGAAACCAAGTATACCTCGACATTTGCACTGACTTCCAAGTTCACCCTGCATACAGTGAAATGAGTAATGGTTCTATTTCGAAGGTCAAAACGGCCAGAGTGTAATGGTCACGAAAACATTCTTTTCCTCGAGTGAATCCAAAGAAACTGCGCTTTAATTTAAGTAAAAACGTTTTTTTCCTTTCGGATACGCAAAAGTATATACAGTGAAATATTAACACGTTATGTAACTGATATAAAATAAAATATTTTGTCATTTGATGCATTTATTGATGCGAAAGGCCATCTTCAGTGCTACAATTTTTTTTCATCAATAAATGCATCAAATGACAAAATATTTTATTGCTTGTAATGAACAATCTGTCAACATCAGACAAATTCCTCCAACTGATATCAAATATTTTGTGTCTCATGAACTTATTGTTCTACTGTTGGGGCATGGTAGCATCTGATACAGTCTTAGAGCAGGGATGTCAAGGGAACGGCGAACGAGCCTCTCCTCCCCGTTCTCGTAGATCTAAATCGCGATACCGGCTTCCGTTATAGTATAGCAGGACGGGATTAACAAATTCCTTCCTATGTTCTGAAAACACGTGTTCCCTCTGCTTCCGCGCAATGAATCCAGTGATTTCGCGGAAGCGACAAAGAAACTTTATGAAGGCAAGACAATATATTTCAGTCTTGATTATGAACAAAATCAGTATAAACCAACACAAAATAAGCAACGAAAACCGTAATGATGAAGAATATAAATTAAGATGTATTACACATTTTTGATAATGCCACTTAATACTACTTTTTTTTATTGGTTACTAAATGTTTTACAAATAGTAAAAAAATGTGCATTTTCTCTAAGTTCATCACTCAGAAAGTCGTAGGTACATTTGCTCTCAAATTTCCTCATGATCTCTTCCGATCCTCCCCGATAGCCTACGAGTCAACAGAGGCTGAAGGCAGGAACGCAAGAAGCCTGCTTTCAAGGTCGCGCGCACGACGTACACTACCTGAACGCGCAGTGCTCTCATTCCCGTACGTTCTGACATTCCTGGTCTACTAAGCTGTACTCTGACGTCACTCTATCATTGACGTATTCTGCAATTGACTGTTTTGGGGTTTTCTTTCAGCAATCAATATGTACGCGGGAGTGGTATATTACATAAAGAGACACGTTGTACTTGAAAACCTTCCTGCAAGACAAAATGGACCCTACAAACTATCAGGAGAGAAACATTTCACTGAACAAATCAGAATTTAGATTATGAAAAATAATTACGATTATTGCTTGTTTAATTAATGAGATGTGTCGATGAAAACCCTCGTTACATATTTTCTCAAAATTATTTTCTTAATAGGTTTAATTATAAAGGTAGAGTATCTATCATGCATATTATATGAGCGTCACTCACACGTCTTATGATGTATATATATTTTTTTTTGTGTGGGGCTTTAGGGCTCGTCAACAGCGAGGTCATTAGAGCCCTTAAAACTTGTACAGGTAGGGAAAATGCAGTTACGCACTAGGGAGAGCCAACATGACTCTCCCCGCGTGTGGGACTCGCCGAAAGACTCAGCCATACCCACTAAAAACCCTCCTGCATTACAACT
>NNCF01126159.1:435051-446192 GCA_002313205.1 Laupala kohalensis | reverse complement strand
GAGGAAAATGAAAGATACCCTAGCCCTAATAGCGTCGGGATCGAAAAGAACAAGAGGTGACCAAGGGAGGTCAGAAAAGAGAAAGGAAGGAGCATGGCACAAGTAAGTGGAAGTAATGCCAGACTCAGCTCGGGGCCCCGTGTTCGCCAAACACGTACTTACTAGATGTAAGTCCCCTGGGGGGATTAATGTATATGTAATTGTACACCCGATGATGTTACCAAACGGTATCGAAACACATGTGATTTGTAACTTGTTCTCAAAATTTGTTCATTAAATTGATAAAATAAAATAGTCTGCTTATTTGTCGAATTTTCATTTATTAATTATATAATCTACCTAATTTTCAATTTGCTTTGGGGAGCAAAAAAATGGATGATAATTCTTGAAGCTTGGGGCATTACAATCTTATTGTACTTTTCACTTAAAGAAAATTTTTGTACTCAAAATTAATTTTTATATTTATATAATCCTGTAAGATTGTTTTAAGGTTCCGTAATTTTACTGCAATGACTACAATACCAAGGGATAAAGAAATATAACATAATAAATATTCGGAGATCTGGAAGTCAAGCCAATTTAGTCTTCTGTGTATAAAATCATGAAATTATTGAATTGGTGATTTATTTACCACGTAAACAATTATTTTTACCAAATATCAAGATGTTACACAAATATTAACCTCGGTGCTATTGCATCAGTTGTGAAAATATTGCACACTAATTGATTTTACCGGTGTTGCTTCGGTTCTTATATAATACCTATAACCTTTCTATATTTCTTTCTATATTTCTCTACCTTCGTAATTTTCTGTTTTGTAAATTTCAAAATTTAAATACCTTTTTTTTTTTTGGTGGGGCTTTACGGCTCGTCGACATCTCGGTCATTGGAGCCCTAAAATTCAGTACAAGTAGGGAAAATGCAGTTACGCACTAAGGAGAGCCAACATGACTCTCCCCGCGTGTGGGACTCGCCGAACGACTCAACCATACCCACTAAAAACCCTCCTGAATTACAATATATCAAAACATACATCAAAACATTGAGGACAAAACATGAGGGGGGAAGACAAAAAATGATGAAAATGAAAGATACCCTAACCCTAATAGCGTCGGGATCGAAAAGAACAAAGAAGTGACCAAGGAAGGTCAGGAAAGAGAAAGGAAGGAGCATGGCACAAGTAAGTGGAAGCAATGCCAGACTCAGCTCGGGGCCCCGTGTTTGCCAAACACGTACTTACTAGATGTAAGTCCCCTGGGTGGAATTTAAATCCCGCGAGAAAAACCTACCAAATTATACAGTTTCAGTATTGCATGCTGATGTGTACACGAATTAATATGTACCTGATAAAATCCAGACAGAATGATAATTCATTTCACACAGAAATAAACAAAGTTCATAGTTGAGACCTCAGAGTTATTTGGTTTTTATTTCACTTTTAGACAATGAACTTGAAGACAATGTTCATCATGGACTTTAATTTTGTTTCTAAGATTCAGTCGTATATTATACGTCCAGTGAATTGTCCGACTCACGTAAAACAATTGAACTCCGGTGGACACATGTGAAAGCTTCGTAGTTAACAGTCATACGAGTAAAAATTCACATCTACTGATTAGCAGGCAATTTTAGTTGTTTTCTACTATTTTAATTCATTCAGATTAATCACACTAAGAATTTTAATTGGAATAACCCTTATAGAAGAGTTCTTTGAAATTTCAAATAATTCCATCGATTAGATTTTTTCTGATTTCCGCCGCAGACATTCCAAATAATTCACCTTTATTACTATAGTTTGTTTCCTTCCAACAATGCTCCCAATATATGAAGCATTCATACGGTTGTCTTCTTTCTTACAGACATGCGGAATAGTATTCACATAGTTTAACTGTTTATGAATTTAAGTGAGAAATGAACAGACACATCTAATACTGTATGAAGACAACTAATATCGGTTGTCCGATATTCCTGAAATGAATATCAAATATATTCCCGTTGTTTGGCAAACACGGGGCCCCGAGCTGAGTCTGGCATTGCTTCCACATACTTATGCTATGCTCCTTCCTTTCTCTTTCCTGACCTTCCTTGGTCACTTCTTTGTTCTTTTCGATCCCGACGCTATTAGGGTTAAGGTATCTTTCATTTTCATCATTTTTTGTCTTCCCCCCTCAATGTTTTGATGTATGGTTNAATATCGGTTGAGAAAAACAGGGATATACTCGTATGTGGAGGAGAGAACTTGGGAGGGTAGATGTGGGTCATGTGCATTGGAGTATGTGACTGTTCTCCCCCAGTGACACACATGCAGACGCGAGATGCAGTGGCAGGTAGCTGCTGAATGCGTAGCGGTGCGCAAAGGGAACACGCATCAGAATATTTGGGGTGAAAGGTAGAGAAAGAGAGATTGGGAGGGAATGTATTGAGTGGAAAGGAGAACCTCATAACTTTGCTGCTCAACAATGCCGACAAATACAGTTTTCTCGTTTCCTCTAACTAGCTGAACATGGACGAAATAATTTGTACAGCAATTAAAAAATGAAAATTGATAACCTTCCAACTATCAAGCGGAGTTAGCGGAGACTCGCATCAATTTTTAAAAATTATTTTTATGCAAAACGATACCTCTGCGTAATGTTACTTCTTGTCACTGTCAAATTATTTATTACGTCATGTCTGTTGTGTTGGTTGCAAAACTTGTTCGTTCTTAAGAGGAAAATATTAATTTTTTTTCAGCAGAGATATTTGCTGACCCCTCATAGTAGGTTTTTGTTGTACAGCTCTTTTAATTTTTCAGTTAATACTTTTTGTTGTTAATATTTTTACGAAATGCACTATGTTTATAATTTTTGGGAAGTACATACATTGTTACATATTGCTTTTTTTGTTCTTAGGGTTATTCTTAGAGCAATTCCTTCCTAGGGTCTAAGATAACCCCGCTTGGTAGCTGGTGTTGGTCTCAGAGCTCGGTAGTCTACACAAAAAATGATGAAAATGAAAGATACCCTAACCCTGGGGGAGAACAGTCACATACTCCAATGCACATGACCCACATCTACCCTCCCAAGTTCTCTCCTCCACATACGAGTATATCCCTGTTTTTCTCAACCGATATTAGTTGTCCTCACACAGTATTAGTTGTGTCTGTTCATTTCTCACTTAAATTCATAAACAGTTAAACTATGTGAATACTATTCCGCATGTCTGTAAGAAAGAAGACAACCGTGTGAATGCTTCATATATTGGGAGCATTGTTGGAAGGAAACAAACTATAGTAATAAAGGTGAATTATTTGGAATGTCTGCGGCGGAAATCAGAAAAAATCTAATCGATGGAATTATTTGAAATTTCAAAGAACTCTTCTATAAGGGTTATTCCAATTAAAATTCTTAGTGTGATTAATCTGAATGAATTAAAATAGTAGAAAACAACTAAAATTGCCTGCTAATCAGTAGATGTGAATTTTTACTCGTATGACTGTTAACTACGAAGCTTTCACATGTGTCCACCGGAGTTCAATTGTTTTACGTGAGTCGGACAATTCACTGAACGTATAATATACGACTGAATCTTAGAAACAAATGTTGGTCTCAGAGCTCGGTAGTCTAAAGGGAGAGTTTAGATAAATCAAAGTACTATCTTTCTTAAAAAATTATTAGCCGACCCGAACTTTCGATGTTGTAAGTAAATGTGATAACAGAATATTATAAAGATTTTATTAGAGAGAAGAAATTATTAATAATAATAATGGACGGTACATACCGAGAACATCAGCATTAATAAATAACGTTTTCACATAATATAAATCCAATACTATTAATAGGTGTACTTATGTGGGTACATTCCTGGAAATGTTCTAGAGAACAGCACTAATGATTTTGATGGAATACACAGAACCGACGAATTCTGGGATGAAAAACTGATCCAACGTTGTCACAATTTCTAATAGAATGGTTCAAATAACTTTTGTAGTATAAAAAGCGTGTATTATGTGTAAAAAATACACAACTTTCAATTATTCACATGGCTGATGTATGAATGAAAAAGTCAAGTCCTCCTAAATGATAATGAAAGAAAAATTTTCTGTATCTCCTACAGAGATCATCCCACGAGAAAGTCCCTTTCAATTTCCTAACTTGAAACGAAAGGTGCAGTCTGCGCGTGCACCGTAGTGAACTCCTACCTCGCAAACATAGTCCTTAACCTGCCTACTTTCTCTCTCTCTCTCTCTCTCTCTCTCTCAGCTGACACTATCCAGATGTATCAGATCGGCGTCCATGCAATTGAGAAATGTGTTTTCATTTTATAGCCATCTGCTGCGAGTGTAGTCCATTACATTAGTGTAAAACATTCAACAAGGCAGTCAAATATCATGACCTGTAGGCAAGTGCTCAGCGGGAATACCGCAGACAGACTCTATGCAACTCAATACTTTTCTCATGTTATGAAGGGAATGTTTTTGATTTAGCACACAACACTGATAGACCCGTCATTTCAAGACGTCAGCTCGGGGACTATCTCGGACGGACCCTATATAAACTACCCACGACTTACATGGTCCATGATATTGATACAAATCGATAAAAGATTGCAAATGGAAAAAATAGGAGAAATTGATGACGATATTGACAAATGCAGTCCTCAAATTTCTGAAATAGACGTTGAACATTTTCAACTGTAATCTTGATTATCCAACAGTGTTACCGTTTTTATATTGCGAAGAAACATATTTTAAATTCATTTTTGCTAACATTATGATGTGTCTTGAATCGATTACTAAAAATCCATGTCGACTTTGTTGTAGTTATAAATAATTGTGTTCCGAGGAAATAAGGGGTATATTGGTTTCTAAGAATAATTATTTACACCAAAGTCGCCAGAATTTTCACGCAATTATTTCTCAGAGTCCTGGAACTTTAGTAGACCTAATAGTGGTAAGATATTATTCAATTCAATAAATACCATTCTCTTTCGCTCCGATGCAATCAAATTGGATCTTCTCTTCTTCTTTCATTCTCTACGGGTCAATTTCCTTGGCCTTCCACTCTCTGCTCCATCATTCTTTTCTCTTGATTAAACGAGCATTCGTCGATTTCTCCTTGGGTGAGTCTTGTTCAGCGTCTGATTGAACCCTTTCGAAGGCTCGCAGGGAGCCTCCTGCTGTTCCATGTGGTCTTCCAGCAGTGTGAGAACCACGCCTACATCGCACTCCACGTCAAGGGTGTCTGCATTTGAGCAGAACAAAGCCAAGGGAGCGATGGAAAGAAAGGGTGTATGTGTCGTAACACGTTAATGAAATTCTTGACTCGGTGGTTTCTTGGTTAATTTAATTAATAAAAACGATTTCGTCATAAACATGATTCATAAACTGCTCTGCAAACAGCCAGAAGATTGCATATATTTCTTACGGGTACCTACACGCGTAGAATATATGTGACAACTTTCGGTCAAGTAAAAATGGCGACGAACCGGAGTCGAACCTGGGACTCCGGCTTCGATCTAAGGGGTGTTAACCACTACACCACCCATTCACCGTCCAAACAAACCAACTCTACTTCCACCCAGACCTGGTGGTGTACAGCTGTGGAAGACGAACGGGCAGTAAAGTCGTTAACACTCCTACGATCAAAGCAGAGGTCCCGGGTTCTATTCCCTGCCAGTTGCCACTTTCACCTGAGAATAAGTTTTCACAACCAGAAGACGCATGGATTGAACTTCGCAGAGGAATTTCTAGTTTTTTAGTTCAGTTTTCATCGTTATATGCATTGGTACTGTTTTTATTGTTACACATTTCACGGTAAATTAAAAACTACTTGCATCTGAGCAAAACTCCGTTATNTATATATATATATATATATAAATCATTTTTACTTCTTTTGTGAATACCATTTTGTGTTTTTAATGGATATAGATTACTTATGCGAACAAATTTTGGCATTAGTATATTTACCCGACGTAATTTCATTCGTTTAAACTCGCTTTATCATTTTCATTCATAATTTTGTAGTTGTTTTTGACGGTATATTTGTGATCTTCAGGGGTCTTCTGCAATGAGGATTTTTTTTACCTGTTTATCTGTCCCGTGATTTTTTAAATCTCTAACGCACGATCTTCCACCCATTGAATAGTTGGGAGCAAACGTATTTTTCGTAATTTATGGACATCGATCAAAGTATTACGCATAGACACTTGCGGGACCCCATCAAGAATAGTCTAAGACGTGATATTAAGATAAGTCCATAGCCAAAAGGAAGAAAATAATTTTTTGATTGTCACTTCATTTTTGTCGATTTGTTATGACGGATTCTTGACAAAAAAAAATTACATTAAAGAAATATTTATTTCAAGTGCGGGATTTAAACATCAGACGTAACATTCAAAGAAGGGAAGCAATAACCTTATAAAGGATTAGAGGGGATCGAAACGTCCTCTTCCGCTCCTATAATACTTACACGGCAGCCGAGACACACGAAGCGAAATTCTCATCCCTACCCCTTGTTCCTAACGGCGTCACGTCCTAACGAAATATTCCACGCGACCTCTCCTCTACGGATACCGTGAAGGCACCCCGCTCGTTTCTTTTATTGTTATTAGCATTTGATACCTCCGCGATCGGTCGACGAGCCGTTGCATATTCCGCGTACAATTCGCATGTCAATCCGAAAGGCCGCAGGGCACGACGCACCGACCCCCTCCTCCTACTCTCGGGCCCCTTCACGAAAGGGTTCCCAATCGCCTTATTCGCTCTACGGTCCCTCGGCGTGTGAATATTTCTACCTATATTATCGATCTATTGTGTCGGGTGACAGCCTTTCCGAACGGACCAAGCTGGGTGAGGATTGGATGTCGAGGATGGTATGTACCGCGAAAGACGTTTTCTCCCTCTAATACATTCACAGAAGTGTAAATATATTTGGAATTTAAATTAAACATACAATGAAAAACATTTTTTAAAAATCTGGAGTGTCTCCCACTCAACTTTCCAATTAAATTCATTACAAAAAGATCGAAGGACTAAGCACCCTACATTGGTATAAAAATAAAAGAACACCGTAAAAACACAATTAAAAAACCATAATTATCAAACGCAAAGACATAATTAGAAGATCCATCGATTAAAATACTCCCACAACCATACATCATCATACACTTCAAATTATCATATCTTCACATATAAATACAAATTGCGTCAATTATCTTACATATTGAACTCTTTGCCTTATTGGTTGATCTAAGAACGGCGCCCACAAGATTTTTGCGTAAAATATTTTCACTGTATCTCGAAAATGGTGTGACTTACGGAAATACGATTTAGCAATCTGTGCGCTGATTTAACTGACCAATCAAAATTGTTCTTTACGTATTTTCAATATTTTGAATATTAAGAAACTCGGAAGTGGAGCGTGGTGTGTAAATGAAATCGGAATGAGCTTCTGTCCAGAAGTAGACTTCTTCTATTCCCAACGCATTCAAAGTCAAATCTCAAGTTTGGTTTCGACGCATCAATTTGTTCGTGAGTTATCGGAGGAACAAAATTCTTAACACACACACACATACGACATTGGACGTCATCGTCAAAATTTGAAAATAGACTCTCCTGGAGCCAATTCGTAAAGATCCGAAGAGAATTTTTTTCTCCACCGATTTCATACATTCTGTATTTTTGGAAAGTAAAAATATATAAATCACCAGACGAAGTCACGAACCAGTGACGATATATTGCGAATGAAATATACTATATACGGCCATTCAACTTAACAATTTGATTGCTCAAATAAATCTTGTGGTAATGGAATATATGTATGAGATCTGATAAAATCGTAACTTTTTATTTCTGGCACTGAAATTGTCTGGTTGTGACACAATTGTTGACATAGATTGTTTCAATGTGGGGACATAACTTTATTGAGAAATGGAAGAAAGCCCTCCTCATGTTAACGAATTAGCAAATGCACTCACGTAACTCATACCACTCGTATCATAGCTATTTTTTTATTTTTTTGTATCTCATTCCAAAATATTTAGAAATTATTCACAGAAATTTTGATCGAGTGCTGTATATCTTCACAAGTTTTTATCCATGTTTTTACTATTAGAATAGTTGCCACATGTCTTACCTTTGTGATGTGCCTTCCGTGAATATTGGTGTGCAACATGGATACATCTTAGGTGCTGAACCACTACAAAGGAGAAAACTAAGATTTATACAAATGTAAAGGTTTGTGAATGTGAAAAAACTTTAGAAATTACATAGAAGAAAAATGAATTCCTTGACAAACATTATTTTAGAATCCTTCAGTTGTACTGATCACTTCAAATCCAATCACCCCAGGAAACTTTTATTTACTTGTATTTATTATGTCAAAAAATGTCGGAATAATATCATATAGGGGGAATCATATAAAACACTTCATTCCAAATGCGTCCTTAAGATCATTTCAAATTATATTATCAATTTGATGTAATGAATCATTTAAATTTCTTATGGCAACTTAACTGCCTCTGAGATTATGGATCTCGAAAGCTATTCAACTCGTCTCTGTGTAGTGCCTTTTCAATACAAAATGCCGAATACATAATATAATCGTGTATGAAGCGTAAATGACTTTCGTTAATTATATTGATACCATTAAACCGATCTTTTTTCTTCTTTTTTTTGTAGACAGTAATTTATGATATGCCACAACGCTTTAGCAGTAAATTGCTGCCATCGTTTTACATGTTCAAACACACATATAACAGAAATTAGCCAAATGCCATTTTCCTGCCAGAAATATCCTACACTCAGATTCACTGATGATGTCGGTCATGGCGTCCAAAACATGTTATGAAACAAGTAAATTAGTTACCATGGCAAAACGTGGACATTTCATTCATGTAGTCATTCTAGACCAGAATTTTTTTTTCGAAATATTTTTTGGCATTTTCCGCGCCCCACACCAACAGTCTCGATACGTCTCTGAATTGTACCACCTTATTTCGAGCAAATTCGGTGGAAATACGCCACCTTTTGTTTCAACTCGCTCTCATACCCTCATTTGTTTCCCTTGATTGTCGTATATTTCGGAAGGTTTTGTTGCCACGTTACGACGTCTTCTTGGGCTTTTTAATCACGTCATTGCGGATTACGGAAAATGGAGAATGTATATGAACGTAATAATAAGAGAACAAGAGAACGAATCACGAACGAATGGTCTTACGGTTCGCATCCATTCGCGTTAAGTGAGTCGTTCACTGCGTGGATGGTGGGAATCAAGAGGAGAGACAATGTGTTGTTCGGAGCGGAAATATGCTTTTGTTTAAAAGGAGAGATGTATGCTTCGAGACATCTCGTTTGTTGAGGAGCTGGATGCTGAGATTTAGAGCGTTAACCTGTTTGGGATGTTTGCATAGAAATGACGTGACAATATCAGATATAAAAGGGGTTTCTGGTTTCTAAGAGGGTCGTGATGTCTAAATGATCTTTTGTGGGTTGATGACGTCATTAACATGCTTAAATGGGTCACTGCATTCTCGTAATTCGAGGTATGAAGCAAAGTAACCAGGTCAATTCGTTTATACGAAATTAAGATAAATTATTAATTAAGAATGGACTGTAGACCATAACTTAACAGTTGTGGAGTATACCTTTCTTTCTTTTTTATTTGATAAAATTTTGAATAAATTTTTCTACGCCTAAAAGTCATCACTGCAATACCCAACGTACTGCACACGCACTATAGATATAATAACATGTCCATGTATAATTTCAACTTATTTCATGATTTTAGTTAGGTTGGATTGGAACGCAGTAAAATAAGCCACGTCTTATTACTTCAATATTTTTTCCTTATCTTAAAAATCAATTAAAAATGAGTACTAGTAAATATTATGTACTAATACTTTATACATTTATATTGATTTACCTATACCAAGAACTGGAGAAAGGTGATAACTTTTTGCCAAGTGAAAATGACGACAAGTCAGGAATCGAACCCGGGACTCCTACTTTGGTCGCAGGGGTGTTACCCTCTACACCACCCGTTCGCCTTCCACACTACTCTGCATCTATTCCACCCATACCTGGGTGGTGTAGTGGTTAGCACCCCTGCGATCAAAGAAGAATTCCCGGGTTCAATTTCCGGCTCATCGCCATTTTTGCCTGACCGAAAGTTATCACATTCTCTACAAGTAGGAACACGGAAGATATATGCATAACTGAATAAATATTTGTTTTGGAGTTTAAGAGCTGATGAGTTTGTGCATGTGGCAGTTTTAACCAACAGCGATGACGTACTGACAGTTGATTTGTTCTCAACTAACAGCTGAGTGGGAGAGTGAGGGTTTGATACGACGCTAGACCGAACTGGGTGAGATTTTTGGCTGGAGTTTTTCTTGTCTCCTCCTGAGGCCGGATTCGGTAATTCGTTATTCAGTTCTGACTTTCGTCGCAACGAATGCAGATAACGAGAATATTGACATGTAACGAGATCTCTCTAACGAATTCTCTGACAAGAGGAACCAACAGTTTCCCAAATAAACAGTGCATCCATATCGCAATTGTTCCTTACGAATGACGAACAGTCGGGACGTCACTAACTGACCCATAAGTTATCCTCGTAATTCGAACACAGAGTTACAGAATGCGGCTCCTGATCAATATCGATTCAGTACCTTATAATCCCTGACAATCCAACATCTCTCCTTCCCAAATCCTTCACCCAAATCATTTGGTTACGCCAAAGAGGTTGCGACCGAAATGACCCGAACCTCGCTATATTATAAATAAGTCTTATTTCTATGGCAAAACTTGTATATTTTACATTATAATTTATTTCTCTTATTTAAGTATCTTTTGTAAATATGATTATATTAATTGTATATATTCGTGTCCTGACCGATGGTTTCCCGTGGTGCTCATTTAATCGATAGTTGCAGTATACTTAAAAGATATTTTACAACTCAATAAAACAATATTAAAGAAGCACTAAAGGATGCTAAAAAATACTATTACGATACAAATCACAAGTAAATAAAATTACAATCATTTTAAGTTCAAAACAAAGATTGCCAAAATTAAAACTGCAACTATCCATTCAATGAGAGTGAATACCGAGGCATTGTATGCACAGCCCACGGCTCTATTTAAGGAGCATTTTAAAGGC
>NNCF01126159.1:422900-434760 GCA_002313205.1 Laupala kohalensis | reverse complement strand
TTATCCCTCTTATTTACCCTAATGCCATATCAAAATCTGTTTTCAAAACTAATGCACATACTTTCTCATACACTTTAAAAACTCATTTATATATATAGTACACAAACTAACTTCACAAAAAATAAAACAACCATTTTCATGCATTCTATATTAATGTTGACAACAGCAGTTTAATATTATGCGTATAAAATAATGGGAAAGTGATTGCTTGGAAATGGCTATTGTTTGATACCATTTTTGTAAAATTTTGCTCAGAATCCAAAATAAAACTTTTTTTTTGTATTTACTTGCACTATAAAAAATAGTTTGCACTAAGAAATATCCTGTAGGAGAATCATTTCGACCCCGAAGGGTACGGGTGTTTGTGAGAGCGAAAGGTGATGAGTCAGAGAGCAACTCTGACACTCGCGTTTGGGAACAAAGATGTGGTGTCAGTGAGGGAGGTACACTGTCGCCTTCTCACATTTTACAGGTTATTCCGTATTACGCACGTCGTGTTAAAAAAAATACTTTCGGAATCAGAGACACTAAAATCTAATATTTCCGTTATAATCTCGATTGTTTTTTCTTGGTTACTGTAATGTCTCTTGACCACGTATAAGAGAAAGTAAAAAGAATATTCATCACCTGTCTTCATTTTAGTGAAAAAGGATAAGTTTAAATAAGATTAAAACAACATCATTAAATAATATAAATTAATAGTTTTAATTGATATTTCAGCAGCTAAAAAGTAGTCAATAGAGTTTAAATTTCTTAAATTTCAAAGAACTATACCATATATATTCAGATTCATATGCGCTAAAGTGAGACTTCGAAGTTTCTTACTTTTCATCGGATGATCGCACTGGATAAGCACCTCAGATACATGTCCCCAACTTTACTTGTAATATGTATCAAGCAACTGGACGAAGCAAGTAGCAGATTTGTCACTCGATTTTAAGAAACGCAGGCCATTAAAATTCTCAAGAAAAGTGTTGCATGACTTGTAACGAGTATAGGTGTGCGTGACTGCAAATATTCATGAACGGAAGGGGGTAGCGAGATAAGGTAGGTGTGGCGGCCCCCATGGGTGCCGACAAAACCAATGTAATGGTCGTACTCTATGTGTAAAAAAAACATGTTTGGCTTGGTTATTGGGTTACCAATTCGCCAAACTGAGACACAATCTCCAAAATGATCAGACCAGGTGGAAGTTGCGTACGGAGCTGGGAGTCGAGGCGGGTGGTGCAGTGGATAGAACACCTGCGGCCAGAGTAGCAGTCCCAGGTTCGAGTCCCGGTCCGTCGCAATTTTCACCTGGCAGTTGACGTTGCAGGAGTATTGTTGTTTGTAATTCTCTGGTAAATGAAGTTAAAGTTTCTCGTTAATAAATAAGTAAACGAACACTCTTTTGTGGTTAGAACTAAACCTTTTGCGAAACAACGTATCTTCCTGCATCGTCCGTTAACTCACGCGACCTTTCGCTATCCCCGAGCAAATTTTGCAACAGACGGTCGGACACTCATTTCTCTGCGAATATTTCTCCCTACATTATCGATCTATTGTGAAGGGTTACACCCTTCGCGAGCTCCGAGGTGAGAAAGAAGGCCCTTGAATAAGTGCTTGGAGGAGGTCGGGAGGGCGTGAGGTAGGGTTGGTTCCGATAGGGACGAAAGGGTGGAATGCATTGCCTGGTCTTCACGCACGTCGAAGAATTTTAGAGGTATTCTTTAGAAGGGTAGAATTTATTAGCAAGTTTCGTAACACGTATAAACATGATGTAGTCAGCGCGTGTGTCAATGGGTTGGGTTGCTGGCAGGATGGCCGGGTTTGATCCCTGGAGGGATTTGGGATTTTTCGTCACACCTCGACATCCAGACTGAATCCAAACCCTAATCAGCCTGCTGTAAAATGAGTACCGGGTTTATCCTCGAGTAAAACCTGCCATAGCAAGATGTTGGCTACATCTCCTCCTCCTAGTGCCAAGACCCGGTAATTGCGGAGCTCTATCCTCCGGAAATTCTTTGGGCACCTTCGGGACTTGTTGTGGGACTTTGACTTAAAATAAACATAGAATTATTCTTTAAAAGAATAAAAGACAAACACTAATGCATTAAAAAAATTGTCATGACCATTTTTGAACGAATAGTAACACATAATTTTGAGTAAAATATGCCAATCTTCTGAATGAACCCATTTTTCATTTATGTGAGTGAAATAATAATACGACTTGTATGTTATTATTACTGATATAACCAGTTACATTCATAACCAGTTTTATACACCAACCACTCTATAAGATAAAGTAAAAAATGTCAAAAGTAACAGTCAAACTGTCTCCTTTTAGACTCCGAAGGTGCTCATGGGGTTCATAGAGGGTACAGTTCCTCTATTACTACTGCAGAACAAGGAGGAGAAGATGTGGCCAGTGTCTCACCTCGGTCGATTTAATCCCAGGACAGTGACTGTACTCATTTCACAGCTGGCTGAGTTGGCATGGGAGTCAGTCTGGATGTTGAGGCGAGATGAAAAACTACATAGCTTACCGGTGATCGAATCCCGGCCATCCAGTCAGCAACTCAGTGCTCCAAATAGGAGATAAACGTACAGAAGTAATCAAAAACTACCTCTATGCATCGTCAACAGTCAGTTGAAAATTGCGACGAACCCAGTTTAACCCGGGACCTCGTGCTTTGGCCGCAGGTGCGTTGTCATTTCACCACCCTCGTCGACTCCCGAAGCCAGTACACAACATTCCCCCTGACAGTTGCAGCAGCAGGTCCCGGGTTCGAGTCCCGGTCCATCGCAATGACGATGCAAACCTCCCTCCCCGAGTAGGTATGCGAAAATTGTAAGTTCAAAATACCCCTATGAGTGTTAAATCCGTACCATTCAAGATCCCAAAGTGAATTGTGACACTCCTCATTCCGTTTACGGACGAGTCAATTCCATAAGATTCGCTAGCATCCTTATGAATGGTATGGGTTAGCTAGAGTGATAAGTACGGTATTGTACTCAACAGTAAAACATGTTTATTCTACCGGGCTATGTTGGATTTATAACGCTACTTCGTCAGATTTATGTTAGGGATGATGTTTTCGCATTCAGGTTACATACAACAAAACAACAATTTAACTCATGCAAATGTTTCGACTTTAATTTACGTCTTCATTGGGGCTTTAAAACAAACAAAATGTGGAATCCCATAATGATTACATTGTTGGGATTGTGGCATAGATTATAAGCAACGCAAAATAAGTCATCACAAGCAAGAAACTAAACAAAACTAAGCATACCTACCCAAATTAAATACTTAAAAACAACACAACCAACTATATCTTTGAAGTGACGACTTGTTTTGATTTGTTTGTAATCTATGCTTATTGGATGTCATGTTTTGTTTGTTGGGTAGCCCTGGTGAGAACCTAAATAAAGATCGAAACGTCGGGATAAGGTAAATCTTTGTTTGTTTTTATTTATCCTAAATGCAAAAACAACATCTCTAATTAATAATTTTGGACAATATCTCTCACATGTGACTAGATTTTTTTTGGTAACAAATATTCCGTGTAAAAATGTTTTTTACAGATATGTTCGCGCATATCGAACGCTTCCTTGTAGTAAAGGAACCAACATCCAGTATTCGTTGTATTCCTCGCGGAGCTGGATTCCAACACGCAAACCATTTTCCAGCTCATGTCCCTGAGTGTCGCTGCAGAAGTGAACCCCTACTGACTTACTCCCTCCTTTCTTCATCCCTCACCAGCTATCTCCCACCCCTCCACACGCTACATCGTTTCCTTACATTCCGATGCGCAACTGTCACATGAGAGGCGCATTTCCGGGGTGTAACTTCAAAATCAATCGATTGCACCAGACGCGGGATTAAATGGGGTTGTGAGGAATCAAAGGGGACCTCTCTCCTTCACCCTGCACCCACACTAAGGTCCTTTCTCTTCAACACAACAATCAATTAACGAGAGAAGGAATACATCCCAAATGTTAAAAGTGTGTGAACTAAGTATTGTGATCATTTTTACTTATCGGTCACTATAAGTTTACAATAACAAAAGATAACAATGTACATGAGCTTGATTCTAAGCATTCAATAATTAATTTTTCCATCAAGGAAACCATAGTACTAATCACATGAAGTACATAAATGGAAAACAAGTAAGCTCCCAAAAAGAATTAACACTATATATAATTAAGACGTCAACTGATCCCTTCAGTCTGTGGGTTCTGTGGAGTAACCTTCGCCCCTAGATAGTCCACACCTGCATGCGCCTGCACGGCTCCAGCAACGCCGGACCGGACGCGGAAATGTGCGTACACGTTACCTCTGGAGCCTGGCGGGAGACTCGCCATCCCTCACGCGATGCTTCGGCTCTGCAAAATCATCCTCTTTGTCCAACCTCTGACCAGTTCTACTCAGATCCTGATACAAAAACGTCACAGGTTGTGTATCACTCAGTGAGAAACCATGAACTTGGTCACTCAACGACCCCTCACTTGAGCGTTCAAAACAGTCTGACCACTCCCACCTTCTTCTGCCTCTATCTCATCTCAGTAGTACCAATATACACCCTTAAAAAACAAAAAATTCGATATAAATCGAATGAATGTTACAGTATGCAACACATATCATCAGAGAATACCTTGTCTACCCTGGGCCTGTAAAGATCCTAATTTTTTAAATTTATATTATTCGATCTATCACAACGTCAGTATCCAAGTGGCCGGGGTTTGATCATGTCAATAACGTGATACTCTTACAGTAAAGGTTTTGAAATCGATGTCTATGGAAAATGCTGATCGCTATTCTTAATCTTTAAGTATTAAACTAGAAGAGGAGTAAGTGAACGGTATTTGAAAAAAACAAACTGATCGGTATGAAATGCATAAACCTTTTTTCAGGAGCTGCAAATATAAATGATGAAGAATGGATAGGATTCCTAATTGTAATCTAGCATTTCAACTATGCATTGTTTTTCTGTAGTTTTTTATAAAATTCAAACTAAATTTTTTTATGTTCAACGCAGTAACAAATTATGTATTTCAATAAGTAATAAGTTTGTATGTTATAAGTAATAATATACAAGTATGTATTTTGGAGCTTTAAAATTCTTGAAAAAGAGTACTTCGAGTATATGAGACAGTAAAGAATCCACAGAATGAAAAATGGAAAGAAATCACGAGCACAGATTGACGTGTACATGAAAATATTTCAATGAAACAGGAATTAGGCTAGATCATCTCTATGAAGGTAAAGCTGCAGATTCTGGAATACATACGAGGATGTTAAATACCATTGTCGATGATATTTAACAGAAGTAAAATGTGTCGAGCTTTGTACCAGAAATTAATTGTATCACTAAGTTTACTGCAGTTTGATACATTCTAACCCCTTTAATAATATTATTTCTTCAAGAGTGTACAAATAATTCATTCGGATTAATCTACTCTTGAGTAAGTACGGAATATAAAAGGGAGAATACCGCTATGAGTGAATCAGTTTACCAATTTGGGGTTATACGTGTTCAGAGATTTCACATAATTTATCGAATTCAATTGTTTTATGTTTTTCAGGCAATCGTGTTTCAAATTATTTGGTCACGTGATTGTTTTAGAATCATTTACGCCTATTGTCATGAAGTTATGAAATATAAGAAGCTTTCATAGACAATGACTATGTTAAACAGGACAGCGTTCAGCCAGCATTTTGGCATTTTTTTAGGTGTTTATATAAAAAAAACGCCCCTCCGATGGTTCGGGTGCTAGCGTGCTTGACTGTCACGAGCCAGTTCGGGTTCAATTCCCTGTGGGGAAATTTGTATTTTTTTTCTTAATTGCGGAATGTCCCTGTTCGCATAGCTGTGACTACTGAAAAGCGAATCCTCCTTCTTCTATCCATCTCCTACTACTCCCAGCACTCACTAACTCCTACTATCACTAACTACTCCTACTAACACCACCACGTGGGCCAAGTTGTTGGTAAACCCAGGAAACAATAGCCCTACCTCTCATCTCCTACCTCATATTGCTCCATGTAGATAAGCTTCAATGCCTTGCTACATTTTCCATTTACAAATACAAAATAAATATTACAAAAGACGCAGTAAATTCTTGTATCATTCATAACGAAACTTTATCCTCACATAGTTCAGGAAACAAACCATTTCTTCATATTTTTTTTTCTTGGTTTAGGTATATTGATAAATGCATAATCTTATCAACAAAACAAGTTTTACGAATCATCCCGACCGTAGGCTTTCCACGTGTGTGAGTATGGCTTTGTTACCCTCAAATAACTGTAGTGCACCGCGCGCGTTCTCCAGCAGCTTTCACCAGCATCTTCCCCATTCAATCTGCTTCCTCACGCAGCATCCCTCCTCCTTTTCCTTTGACGCTGCACGAGGACCAGGGAATTCCCGGCGCGCGCCAGGCGATCACGTGCCTGACTCGCATCCGCAATGCTGCCAACCCTTCGGCAAGTAATTGCCGTTGCCAGTCGCGTACCAAACACTTTTGTCGCGTCAGGGACGGTTGAGGGTGGGGAAGGGGAAGGAAAACGGAGGGGTTGGTGCAGATGGGGTGGGAAGAGACGTCCCAAACCCTACACGGATGGTGGAGACACGATCTTGCATGTGAGGTGCCAGTAGCAATGGAGAAGTGTAAACGTTATGGTCGTTACAATGTTTTTGTAACTGTAATTACGTAAATCAATTGAAACAAAGTATAAAATCACGATTTGATTTCTAGAGTCAGTAATTTTGGTATAACTTTTACGAGATACGGTTCAACTTGACGTCATCAAAAACATAAAATTTCACTAATTAAAATATAATAATTACTTAAGGCAACTTTATATTGGGATTTGCAAGATATTCACCGTTCTTTAGGATTTTGTACATGCTGATTTCAAAAATAGAATTTATTGAAGAGACGCTGATAAATGTATTGGAAAAGCCTGCACGCAGGTCTTAATGTACTATATTAAACGTAATTAAGATATTTTTTTCCAAATTATCCATAAAAATACTGAAGTGGTGTACTTGAAATGCAAGATATCAGAATGAACCGTGCAGAAGTAGGACCTCGCACCAAAGTCGCATGCATTGGCGAATATGTTTGTCAGTGCGTGGCCCGTAACGCTGCCAATGAGCCATATTAGAGCATCTGATGTAATTTGTTGACGTTGAACACTGATTACATATATCACTTCCTAAATTGCCCAAATAAAACGCTTTACACACCTTTTTTGTCTTGTGTTCGTATTTTGCCTTGGTGTTATTTTATCTTATTTGTTAGACATTTCCGGAAATGTGTTCTTTAATATTTTTTTGTTCCTATTAATTTGTTCCGACTTTTTACGTGGAACATTCTGTATAATTAAACATGATTGAAAATCTAGTCGTCACATAAAAAAAAACAATTGTATATATTTTGTAAATGAATGAATGGAATATCGAAGAATCACGCTCCTGATGTTTCGTACTTTTCTAAGATCATGTTTTTGTACCTAACACGTGACTACTCATAAGAAAGTAAGCTGACCGATTCCTTTTCACATTCCATTCCTTCAAATTACCACAAATCGAGGAAACTTGGTCTCCAGTGTGTTTACAACTCGACAGTAAACGAAAACAGAACTTAGGAGAGACGATAAATAAAATGGTGACGGAATGAATGTTCTCTTTTCCATATGGCAGTGTCTAAATGTCGCGGGGTGAAACTGCTTCTCCACCGGCTCTCAACTTGTGAAGAAATATTCAGAGAGATTGGGTTTCTCGCAGTTATGCCAGACAAATATACACAGAATTATATCATTTCGCCAACGTTTCGACGATTTCTTGATATCATGAGGGATCAGTTTTTAAAAAAATTATTTACCCAGACACATATCTACTTAACCATCATCACGGTACCAACACATAATTTATTCAAAATGGCGTACCTAGGATATATAGCATTATCATGACTAAATTTAGCATGTAGCATCATCATGAAATAATTACGTCATAATAACGCTATATGCGAGGTGCGCAATTTTGAGGAAATGCCAAGGTTAAAACAGAAAAAAAAAGAAATTTTTTTGGTGGTGGGGCTTTACGGCTCGTCGACATCAAAGGTCATTGAAGCCCTAAAATCTTGTACAGGTAGGGAAAATGCAGTTACGCACTCGGGAGAACCAACATGACTCTCCCCGCGTGTGGGACTCGTCGAATGATTCAACCATACCCACTAAAAACCCTCATGATCTACAACATACCAAAACATATCTCAAAACCAAAAATCAAAATATTGAGGACAAAAAAACGAGGGAACAAAAATTTGAGGAAAATGAAAGATACCCTAGCCCTAATAGCGTCGGGATCGAAAAGAACAAGAGGTGACCAAGGAAGGTCAGGAAAGAGAAAGGAAGGAGCATGGCACAAGTGCAAGCAATGCCAGACTCAGCTCGGGGTCCCGTGTTAGGCAAACACATACTTACTAGATGTAAGTGCCCTTGGGGGGTCGAAGAAACAGAAAGTGCACTTACCAACTTATTACCGGAAGCCACAAATATCATATCAACTCTATTGCATTTCCGAGCAAACTAAGGGATAAGTTTAATACTTCGCTAAAGCACTAAGCGATATGTTTGTACGGAGTGTAGGATATTTTTTTCCACACGACGACTCTTCCAAAACAATACAGAGGTAAAATGTTTTGTTTTTTTTGTAATTTATGATTGTTTTCAAAATGTATTAAAATCTGGGTAGAATGCGATGGATTTATTTCGGTAATACGTTTCTTCTCTTTTGCAGTGTTTGTAAATGTGAAATATTGGGTGCTACTGAAGCTCATCTACATGACCCGATACGGGGTGGGTGGTAGAGGCTATTGTTCATACGCGGGTCGGTTAGCTGGGCTCACCAACTTGGCAGGAGAAGCACGTAATAACAAGAGTTAGTGATACTAGAAGTAGTAGGGGGTGAATAGCAGAATGAGGGTTTGCTTTTCAACCGTCACCGCTACATTTCAGTGAAGAGCTACAATTTTTCTCTGGACCCGCCGGGAATTGAACCAGAAGTGTCTAGGTGACGAGGCAGCACGCCAATACGTGGAGGCACAGCCAGTGGGGAGGGTACTAAACTGCTACGGGGTTCAAAACCCAGAAGCGTACGTTACCTCATTCCTCCCAAAACGAAGCAATTGAATATATACTATTGGAACTATATATAAGACTTAATAAACTATATACTACAAGAAGATGACAGTGACCACATCTTCCCCTCCGTACCCTATGGGCTATACATCTACCATGAACCCTTTGGGCTATAATACAAAGATATTTGTGGGACTGTTTGACCTTTCTTCTTTTAAATGGTGCGTATGTTTTATTTGAAAATTTTAAACATTTTTTGTCCTCTTGGTTTTAAAATGCATTATTACATATATTTCTCATTCACAATTAATTCAAACTTGTATCAATACTTTACTTCGATAAACTCAGACTTCCCAGATATAACATGGTAATGTTTCACGGAGTATCTCACAGAGTAAATGAGTGGAAAAAGATCGCCACAACAGCTTATAAATAAATAAATAAATAAATAAATTTATTGTCAAAAAACAGTACAAACTGCGTATGACCACGTGGAGGACAAAAAACTAATTTACTCTCCGGAAGCAAGCAAGGGACCATCCCATCAATTCCGATCAAGGGCCCTAAGGCAGAGGCGGATTCAAAAAAATTCAGCAAAAATTCCTTGATAAGATAAAAAGTTAGCTGCGAGTTATAATACTAATAGAATGTCAATATGTTTGTAATTTTAAGCAAAAAATTACATGTACGAATTATTATCAAAATATAGATTATTCTGAGTATAGTGTTTAAAAATCATAAGAATTGAAAAAACACTAAATTCACGATTTATTGTTACAATAAACACGTCCCTAGACAAAGCCTAGAGAACCTGTATAAGAAATCCGCTTCTACCCGAAGGAAAAACGGAAAAAAACCCGGGCCAGGATGGGGCTACAGAATTTATGTACACAACCGTGCCAAAGTTGAGTACACATAAAACTAAATTAATATGAGCCATAAGACAACACAATCATGCAAGAAAATAGTTTTTGAAATTGTTATAAGTTGTTTAAAAAGTACTACAGCAATGGCGTGATAAAGTACAAGACGAATTTAACTTTTCTTAAAATCAATAAATTATTTTACATTGTAGAAGCACTGGTGCAGGAGGTAGTTTTTAACCGCTGTAGACGGTATTTTAAAATTTAAGAAAATTTAAATAAAAAATGATTAAATCTCGCATCAATAGGAATCGGGTTCGAGACACGGTCCGTCGCAAATTTCCCTGCGCGAGTATGTACTCGGACGTTTGTGAGTAAATGATTAAATCTCATACATGATTACTGGATGGAAGAATCGACTTTAATTACGGATGGGTTCGAGATCCCTTCGTACACGGTTTGTTGAATGTTTTGAGTAGTCGGGTAGCCAGAGACCATTCGACGCCATGTACTCAAAAATAGTATTATTATACATAATATTAACAAAATTAAAATGATACCAGATCGATTTGTGATTCTATAAAAATCTATTTAACACTCTCAATTTTTTAAACAAATTAATAATTAAAACCTTACGACCTTTTATGGACGAATAATATTTAAATTTTCTGTGAATAATTAACATTTCGACATGGAATTAAGCCGTCGTCAGGTGGTCAAATAATAACAAATTATTACATTTTTTTGTGGGGCTTTCGGGCTCGTCAACATCGAGATCATTAGAGCCCTAAAAACTTGTACAGGTAGGGAAAATGCAGTTACGCACTAAGAAGAGACATGTGTGGAACTCCCCGAATGACTCAACCATACCCACTAAAAACCCTCCTGAATTACAACTCAAAACTCAAATCCCAGCATATCTCAAGTCTTTACTTAAAACATTTTTTTAAAAAATATATATAAAAACAGGACAAATGAACATGATATAAACTTAAATATAAACACAAAATATGTTTACAAAAAAAGCAGAAAAACAAACATGTTATAATATTGTATTGTATAAACCAGATAGTTTTTCAGTGTCTGTGCGTAGATTTAAACTCCCGAGTGTATTTTTTATAAATACCATTTCTGATATACGTTTGTAATAATTAACTTGTTTGTCCAAAATTAATGTATTTACCAAATCCATCAAGTGATCATAATTAAAGCAATGTGAGGTAGTAAAAGGGTGTAAGTCTTTAAATTATTTATTTAATTAGTTTATATAATGGACGTTAATAGTAGTAGAATTGATTTTTTTTATTCTACCCAAGAATTAAAAAAATTCCAGAAATTCCAATAATTTTATGATTTTCGCCGTTGAAATCTAATTCCAGTTTATTCGATACTCATCCTACCATAACTAGAAAAAACGAACTTCTATTCCCCAGTTAAAAATCCACCGTTAAACAATGAGAAATAGCCTGGGTTCCGTGTAAACCTGAATGGATCCTGCCCTATTAACTTCTAATTAAGAACCTCAAGTGACGTCCCGCCAAGGAGCCAATGAAAGAGGCTTCTCTCTTTAAAAGAAAGCTCCAGACCGCGACGCTCCATTGTTTTACTCCTCGTTGAATGACGTCACGGGATTCGTCGGCGGTGCACAAGCACCAGAGCCCAAAGGAGTTACAGAGTGTTACGTAATTAATGTATCTTACGATCATTATAATTAAAAATAATAATATAAATAAGAAACGGTAAAATAATTTTGAATTCCAAGTCCTAATAAAACAAATGAGATGGATCCTGGCCCGGGTTTTGCTCCGGTTTTCCTTCGGGTAGAGGCGGATTTCTTACACAGGTTCTCTAGGCTTTGTCTAGGGGC
>NNCF01126159.1:406377-422549 GCA_002313205.1 Laupala kohalensis | reverse complement strand
GATCAGAAAATAACACACTTTTTACATCGCCATTAGCATTGTCATCATACCCTCAACAAAGCGCTTCCTTTTTTCTCGTGCTTGTCCCAACCACTGCCACTTGAGTCTTCGAACTGCCTGTCGTTTTCTTTTCTCTTTCTCTCTCTCTTCCCTCAAACTCCCTTGAGCATAAATTACTTCTAATTAGCAATTAAACACTTTTGCTCGGCACTCCAGTTGCCCTGTTTTGAGGTCGGGTTCCTGGAGGAGGAGGAGAGCAGAAGAAGAGGAAGAAGAAGAAGCCACGTCGTTGCTATAACGAAGCAGATCGATTTTTAATTGCTGCTGCGACTGGAGTTCGCGAAGGGAAGAAGAGAGAGATGGCAGATACCTGATGGGAGCAGATAATAAACAATTGACGACAAGGGAGATGAGGCGAAATACACATCGGAGTTTCAAATTATGTACGAGTTAAATAAAAATATCGGGCCACCGAGATAAGCTCGAATTTATTAATCATTTTTATAGTTATTTGTTTCATCTATTATAAAAATTATTTTAAGTACATTATTAATAAATAAATTTATAGACATTTTCTCGGAACTAATTTGATGGAAAAAATTTAATTTGTTAATTTAATTAAGTTTATGTTAAAAATATATAAAAACAAAAATTGTTAGGTCTGTTTTCCTAATTTTTATTATTATTATTTTAGGGGACACAGTAACGCTCGAATTTAGTCAATAAACTAATCTTTTAAGAAAATTTGTGATAAGATAATTCTTATTTTTTCTGGTTTACCGATTAATTATTATTTCTCATAATACCGATGACTGTACTGGCGCCACGGGGCGGTGCCCGCGCTATCGGGAAATGTGAGATATATCATTCCATAGTCATCGGTAGCGAGTGTTGTGCATTGCTTCAACATAAAACACTCCACAGAACAGTAAAACGTCATGAACTGGTGGTGAGCGCCCAGCGGGTGTATTCAGAAGGGAAAAACTGTGTTTCGTTCACAGAGAAAAACCGATTCAAACTTACAATTATTGCTCTTATAATAAGAGAAAGATTAATACGTAATTGATGAACGTAAAATGAATCAAAAATAAATCGCTTTATTCCAGTGTTAAACATTATGAGAACTTAAGAGATTCCGCCTTAAAGTAGTACTAGCGTAAGGTAGTATTAAATCACTAAAATATCTGAAATCGGCATAAATAAACAGAGTAACATCATCTCATTGTTGTGACTTCAACTTGAAAAACATAACCTGTCTGGCCATTTAAATGAAATAATTGCAATTATAACTGATGTGTAATACATTGCGTTTCAACACCAAGTTTCAAATCATGGAAGTAAAGGAAGTTTACTTTGATTTATACTTACATCATTTTTATTTATAGGTCACCGAACATTACTAAAAGATATTTAACTTCTTCCGAGGTGAGATGTTTAAATCACGAAACCGTTGTGCTCGGCCGCCATGGTTTTACGTGCTCTTGTGCATTTCAAAGGAGTCAAGCGAATTTCTGAATATTATTTTTACTATCCATGTTTCTCCTTCATTATTATTCATGTTGTTGTGTTTTATAACAATTCGAATACAAATAAAGAAAACAATTATACGTCTCTGTGATTTGACGAACTTGGAGGGTTGCTGTCCCACCTTAAAGGTACCAAGTGGCAAAGAAATCCGTCAACGGGAAATCCCCGCGCTTATTTACTTTCGGCAAACACCGCAAGAGGCGCTAGCGACGTCGTTCGACGAGGAGAATAAAAACTAATTACTCTCTCGGGCATCTTTGTGCTTCGTTGGGAAGTAGGATAACGGAAGGCTTGGAATTTATGGCGAGAAGAGAAATCTGTCATTCATGGAACAAAGCCATCAGTGGAACACTCATCAATTTTTTTTTTCTTAATATTTACTTTACTGAAATAATCATCGTTCTAACAATAAAGTGACAACGGTTGTGTACATTAATTCTGTAGCCCCATCCTGGCCCGGGTTTTTTCTCCGGTTTTTCTTCGGGTAGAGGCGGATTTCTTATACAGGTTCTCTAGGCTTTGTCTAGGAACGTGTTTATTGTAACAATAAATCGTGAATTTAGTGTTATTTCAATTATTACGATTTTTAAACACTATACTCAGAATAATCTATAATTCGATAATAATTTGTACGTGTAAAATAAATATTTTGTGTTTAATTACAAACATATTGGCATTCTATTAGTATTATAACTCGCAGCTAACTTTTCATCTTATCTAGGAATATTTGCTTAATTTTTTGAATCCGCTCCTGCATTAGGGCCTTTGATCGGAATTGATGGGATGGTTCCTTGCTTGCTTCCGGAGAGTAAATTTTGCACATCATAACAGGTTAAAAATAGAAAATCACCCTTAGTTTTTTTTTCCTGAAGAAAACGACACATTCTTGTAGATACCAGGAAGATACGTATGTTTTGAACCTGGCTTGGGCAAAAGCTAAAAGGGCGTTTGAAGGGAAAACCCACCATAGTTCAACAAAACGATGTAGCTGAAAAACTTGGACAAGAGGGATTTTCGAATTTCATTCATTAAGACAATGTCCATTATGAGTGTTCCCACCCATGAATGAACATTATGATTTAACGGCAAAACTTGAACACGCGTCTCGCAACATCTGACATTACTTCTGACATTTCATATAAATAAAGATGTTTTGTTGTTGTTGTTTTTTTGTGTGGTGTTTTACGGATCTTCGACGTCAAAGGTCATTGGAGCCCTAAAAACTTGTACAGGTAGGGAAAATGCAGTTACGCACTAGGGAGAGCCAACATCTGAATTACAATATAACAAAATATATCTCAAAACATACATTAAAACATTGAGGACAAAAAAATGAGGGGGGGACAAAGAATGAGGGGTAGGACAAAGAAAATGAGGGGGAGACAAAAAATGAGGAAATGAAAGATACCCTAGCTTTAATAGCGTCGGGATCGAAAAGAACAAGAGGTGACCAAGGGAGGTCAGGAAAGAGAAAGGAAGGAGCATGACACAAGTAAGTGGAAGTAATGCCAGACACAGCTCGAGGCCCCGTGTTCGCCAAACACGTACTTACTAGATGTACGTTGGGGGAAATGAAGATGTAGACAATTCTTAATATATTTTTTATTACGGCCCGCGAGTAATAGTTCATTTTACATCAAAAGGTTCATTGACGGGCACAACTTTGTGTCATAAATGTATTCTGTCAGAAAAAAATATTTGGGGTGGCACTGGCACGTCCTGTGAGATAAAATAGAAAATTGTGTTCGGAATTAACTCGTCATGCATGACAACATGAGAACATTATTATACTACTAAATATTTAAAATATTTTTTGAAAATATAAATATACTATTTACACTTTACGTCGCTCACAATCTGATTCTCTATTTATCTATTCTATGTGCAAATGAATTAAATACAATTACGAAACAGCACTTATATAATCAATTGATGATTATATTGAAATTCACATGTACACTAGGGTTCTTGGACAATATCGTTTCGAGGCCAAGTTTCTAACGTCCTCTTCAGGTTCTTTATATTTCTTGGCTCCAGAATTACACTTATCTACAACATACAAGATAAAATGCGAAACACCTGCTCTAACACACTAGTACCAAAAAATATAAAGAAACGATATTGTCCAAGAACCTTAGTGTAAATGTGAATTTCAATATAATCATCAAGTGATTATATCAGTGTTGTTTCGTAATTGAGTGTCTATAATACACTATTTAACTTTTCCAGCTTTGAATTAATATAAACTTGTTGATGACAACCAAAATATCACGAGATATACGTTTCAAATAAATAAATATGACCCATTTGTTTTCTTTGTCGGGAAACATGCTAATCCCCATCCTAGGCCCGCCCGATCGACCGAAAATATGTAGAAAATGGCCCGAGGGCTAAGAAAATTTGAACAGTGCTGCATTATAATAATCGAGAAATTTATCTTCCATCAAAGACAACAAGTTTCGACCATTTTTCGACCTCATTTTCTTTTGCGTCCACCTCATTTCACATTTGAACATGAATTTCCTTCCACACGCCTTAAAACTCGGTTTCATCAGAGCAACCGCTCCGGCTCAATTACTCAAGACCCGTGAAAACTCTTGACGAAGCAGTTATCGCTTTCCCGAAACTTCCTCCGACCCCGCGCACTTCACACAGTAGTTCGCCCTTCGCTCAAAAGATGGAGACACCTGTCTCATGACGTGTTGAGAGCATCTTCTGTACTTCCCCCTTCACGCCTTGTTATCCCGTTCCCCATACAGAAGACGTGTTGAGCTCGAGAGACTTCCAAATCCGAAAACCTTGTTCGTCATTTACTTAAACCTTAAACTTCGTGTCGGAGAAATGATTTTTTTTTTCCCTCTAACCTTTCCCGGAGTAGAGGGAAGAAATGTACGTCTTTGTAAAATAAGGAATATGTTGAACCTTTAACTATATAATTTTGAGAAACAAAAATACATGTTTGGCCACAGCTAAAATAAATAATGCATTTTAAGTATTTGATCCAAATAAAATAGGATACCAACTCTCCACAGCATATGATGAAAGATGGATTTATTCTAAAGATTTCACTCTTTTCTATTTTTTTATGTCATTAGATGAACCAATGCGACAAACTTGAAATAATATTGTTTAGCGGTTGTTTTACTACTGCACAAAATTTAACAAATTCTTTCAAAACACCGCATGTTCACCATATCTTAACAAATTCACTCATTTTCACGGAGAGTACAGCTCCATGATTTTTCTTGGTCATAGCAAATGACGACGAAATATAACCTATATTTTACGTTGTCCGTTTTGACGGGCGAGATTTGTCTAATACTCCTTTAGTAACAGAAATAGTAGGTCTGAACATAACCACTACGAATATAATTTTCTCATGTCTTCACTGGAAAATGAATGTCAATAGTTGCTTTTATCCTTTTACTACCAATTGAAATAAATATATATTTTTATTTTTTTCACAATTGTGATTATGTTTTTCATTCCCATATCTGCTAAAAAAAAACTATCGTATAGTGCAGATCTCTCTAGAATTGATTACTGGACTAAACAGTATAAATTTTTAATTTCTCTTATTAATTCAATTTCACAGGTGATACCATCGGTTTTGACCTAATCATTAGAGAGCGGATCAGAACATTATACCGAAATTTATTGTCCCTACGCCTTTTCATTTCCTGCATAATTTGTTAGATAAATTGTGAGCAGTTGTATGGTTTTATGAGAACAAAGTATTAAATAAGAAAATATTTTAATAGATAATTTATAAATTATATCATTTAAAATTAGTAAATTTACTTATATTTAGATACAATCAGAAAAATTTGGAAGAAAAACTGCACTACCGATTATAGAAAAAAATTACAAAGAAAGCATAAAACGGAGTTAGGACATTTAGACATTTTGTTCATCATATTCGTGACTCTCTTATAAGATTCATTTGAGATTTCATTCTTGTATTAATAACTAGTTCAGCCGCGATCAAAGTTTCATATATTGATCTTTCATCTATCTGATATCATAATTCAAACAATCCATTAATTTATGCCTAAAATAAAAAATAAATTACTCGCACGAGAATATCATTTCACTGTATTTTTAAAGTATGACACTCCTGCTCACTTCCTATATGTATCATTAAGTTTCTCATCAGCTTATTTTATTTCCGTTCCACGCGTTAAGTATGAAATATACAAGTATAAAGCGAATTTAGACAAAGAATTTTGTTTCACTAAAAGTGTCATAACCCTTTAGCAACAAAATACTTCTCGCTCCCGATTGCCTCATCCAAATAACGATTACAATAAAGAGCAGACCTCATGTCCTTAACCTCGTCATAAGACATGAATAGTAAATGTTTTATTTGCATTATTTTGGTCCAACAAAACGTTAACAGCCAAGATTTTGATCGAAGAAATCACGAAGAACTGGCAATGATTTTCTTAACATGACTCGATGTTCCAAAATATTAATCAGTTCCATTGAGTCGAATACGGAGGTTTCAGAGAACGTTTACAGAAGACGAAACCCGCACCTAGCACAGAGCCTTGCGGTACGCCTTGCTTCCTAGCGCAAGGGAGTTAGTGGAACGGTGTTTGCGTGGAAAAGAGGTAGTGGAATCTTTCAAGGAATGGGGTAGGAATAGGTGGGTGTGTTGATATCAGAAGATAGGGTACGTCCGGGTGTTTGTGGAATTTGCTATGGTGTGATCAGGAATTTGCTCTGATGATGGTGGACTTTAAGGTGAACCAGAGGAGGGATGGTGATTCCTGAGGAGGTGAAATGTGACTACGTAGCAGGTGGATGTTTACGCACAAGGGATGGTAGAAACACTGGGGGTCATGGGGAACAGAGGGAGGGAACAATTGAAAGGAGACAAATGTGGCAGAGGGGGTGGTGAAGGTGAACGCCCAGACGTCGGCAGGGAGGAGCGGCTGCGAGGGTGGTTGCGGCGACAGTGGCAGCGCCAGCAGCTCGGGGCCTGTAACTTCAGCTTAATAAATTCCCTCGTGCTCTGCAAACTCCGGCCTCCGCTTCCCTCTCTTGGTCCGTGTCTCCGTGCTTTTGCTTGACTCTCCGTCTCCTTCTCTTTGCTTCTGCGGCTGGGGCCCAATCTGCGCCATCTCCACCACCGTCCTCTAAGCCCCTTCGCTTCTACGGAATCCTCCCCATTTGGTCTCCACGGACATCGAGATCCCAAAGCTTCCGTCGCTGACACACCTCTACTTCGTTGCTACCACCTCCAGCTTCAGCACTGTCTCCATTTTCATCCCCTATTCAACCTGTCTATCTCCGTGTATTCATTCTTTTTTCCTAACTTCTCACATATCATCCACATACAGTTCCTATCATTTTTCTTCACTTACTACGATTATCATCCAACACACCGTTTCTCTCATGTCTTTCTCTATCTTATCATAATCCCAAACACGTTCTTAAACTGTTATGGTGTGAGAGAAATTTATGAATTACATTATTCTTTTTCAAAATTTATCACAAATACATCCAAAAGATAAGTCTCATATTTTCTTGATTAAAATGCGTTGATTGTGCTTGTTGTTTATAATATTTCCACTGTGGACACTACTACTCTCATTGCCACTCATTCGAAATACTGTATATTCTTGCTCACTTCATCTATCATTGTACTATATGAGATCCATAGTCAACATTTAGTGTTTGTAGACATAGATTTATTGAATTCAATGTTACTTCCACAGGTATTTTCAGCATATTATCATTGTCTCTACAGATATTATCCCTATAATTTATCAATTTAATATCTTAGTTATCCAAACAGTTTCTTCGTTGTAGTCGCATAAAATGTGACAATTTTATTAGGTCCTTATTTTTTAAATCAGTATTTTCATAGACACTGTTGTTGTTGTATTGTTTTAGCGCGTTCACAAATCTCTTTCATGATAGGATATTTAACCATTCTTTCTATTCACTATTATGCGCGCAAGTTTAGAATTTCTCACAATTTATTTCATATCCATTTTTCTACTTAATCATCTCTTTCTCAAAACGTGCTTTCCATAATTCCTCACGAAGCGTGCCGTTTTTTTTGTCTTCCTGCGTCACTATTCCATTCATTTTCGTTGCCAAGGAGAAGACTGTCATTGATTGACATTACTTTACACTTTTTTCTTCTGTTGTTTTCTCTTGTTAAGAAAACAATCACCTTTACTCAAATAATCAACGATAATATTTTCTTTTTGACTGACAAACGTTGAATCTACGAAGATTTTTATCAATTTTTCTTTCATTAATATTGTTTTCCATTACTATGTTGTTGTAACATTAGTAAACGTGACCTTTTAATTTCAACTTAACTTTGTTACGAGAACATTTTGACACGTAATTGTTACGAAAATATATACAAGCTATTACATATTAAAATGAAATGCATAAAACTTTAAAAAATTATTTACCCGAGATTTTTAATTTGACAACGTACCGAATATCTCTTTCAATTTCCGAATATTAATCACGTCTCCACTGTCAAACATGGACATCACAAAACTGTTTCATATTTCTTTATGTTTTGTGGATTGAAATCTTATACGGCCTTATCGGGGTAATTTTCGAACTAGAGTAGAGTTTTTTTGTATAATGTGTTGGTACAAGCATCAAACTGCTGGGTAACTTACTCTGAAGCATTTTCCATAAACCTGTCCAAAAATTCTGCAAGTAGGTGTCTTTCTTATAGTTGCTCATGTAAGAGGGTACTGAAAGTAAATGGAGGCGCTGATAAAAGATTCTATCGAATCATGTGGAGTTGCACTATGAATATTAAGAACCTGTATCATTCCATATGAATTCCTGCTTGTCATCTCACATTTAAATCCAATGCTACGAAAAGCCGTTTGAGCGCAATCCTCTGAAAGTGTCGAAATGGCGTTTTTGCATCTCCCTCGCATTTTAAAAGCCCCTCTGTGTCCCCCCTCCTGCCCTTCAACCATTCGGAACTCATAACCTATGCGTGCACGCGAGGAAGCCGTGCATTAATATAAATACAAAGCATCGATGATGCATCTGCAGATCTCCGGGGGGGAAAATACCTTTTGATAAATGACTCCACTTTAAGTTCCAGCCTCCTTTATTCTTTGACTACTAAAAAGATGCCTTTAATGCTTTACAGCCACGCTTCTCATGATACATTTACATTACTTCGATACTGATCGATTTAGAAACAGGCTTTTTGGATTAGATTTGCATTCTGGAGTTATTGCTTTAGGAAATCTTGCATGACACGGATATGAGTCTTTGCCAGTTTTATAAAACCATTCTCAAAATTGCATTCACTACTCATGAGAATATCGTCGCCTTTGTCATTGTTACGTACTATGATGACGTCATAAGAACCGAAAAAAAGAGCTCGGTGGACGTAACTTTCTGTTTTTTTATACAATACCTTGAACATCAGGGTTTATGTACATAATCATAACCTTGTACATAATTTAGAAAAGTAGATAAAACTTTGATAACTGTTTTTAGTCAAATGAACATGGTGACGAGCTGGGGATCTTACCCGGGACCCCTGCTCTGATCGCAGGGGTGTTAACCACTACATCACCCGTTCGCCTTTCACACTGTACACCATTTCCGCCCAGACCTGAACCCCGAAAATTATTGTGTGTATTGGTAAACAATAGTAGAAGGCGAACGGGTGGTGTAGTGGTTAACACCCCTGCGATCAAAGCAGGGGTACCGGGATCGATTCCCTCCTCGTCGCCTTTTTCATCCAACTGAAAGTTATCACATATCTTCTCCACGTTATGGCAGAAATACCTCCATAGATAAAACTTTCTTTGCTGGGCACAATTGAAAGAGAAATATGTCACTGTACGTGGATGCTTTCCATGAATGTTTCATTGTTATGTATGAGAAACGTATCCACTGAACGTGCTGCCACGTGATTATTGTTGCGAAGAGAAATGGGAGGACTAGGAAGGATACTTGAGGAATTCCACAATGAAAAATACAGTAATTCTGATGATACCGTATAATACAAGTGGAATCTTGGAATGCAAGTGTTTAGGGGTCGAATTTTTGAAGAAATTCTTGTCTGTGGAACTTTTGGAATTGCTCGCATAGATAGACGTCATTGATAATGATACATTAATGATCATTCTTATTATCATTTAACATGCGGTCTCGAAGTGTCGTTCCCAGCATTGAAACCCACGCTTCCATACTGGGAAGCACATTGAACACGCGAATGAGCGGTTCAGCCGAAGTTAATTCCCGAAGCCCCTAGAACGCGGTCCCCGTTTCTGCCGCCTCCGTCGACGTCGTCGTCGTCCGGGCGTAGCCACCACCCAACATGGCGTCTAAGCTCCCCTCCCCTCCCCGCCCCACCTCCCGCTCCAGCATGCGAGAGCGAGAGCGTTGCCTCGGGCTCTGACCACAGACGGGGGGCGGGGGCGGAAGAGAAGCCTTGCTCCGTGCAGATACCAGCAGTGCCATTATTCCAGGGAGCAAACCTACCCCTGCCCTTCGTGTCTGCCGAGCTCCTACTACGACGCAGCCCGGCTGGCAAAGCCTGAATTTATGCGCGTAGGACAAGGAGAAAGGTATAGGACGGTGGGGGTGCTTGTTGGCATGGCGATGGAGGTGGGAGGATCGACGGCTAAGTTTCCGGTCATGGAGGTATAACACTTTCTTCACTTATACAAAAAAGAACTGAGACACACAAAAGAGAGACACTAAACAATTAAACAAAAATGTGGGTGGAAATATCATTATGTTTTCACGTATTAATTTATTTATGTATTTCATGTCTTATGGTGAGGTTCGGGCTTGGGTGATGAAATTGGGAAGGAAGGATTTGAGTTAGCAAGGAACTTATGGTACCGAACCGGCATTTGTTTAGAGTGGATGAGGAAAACCTCAGTGAAATTCAACCTAACTCGCGGAGCAGGGTTTGAACCCGTGCTCTACCACTCAGCGGTATTAAGGAAGTGAAGATGCTACCACATGACCAACGCTGTCGATCGACCACAGTTATCGAGATCATGAACTATTTCTAACACTGACCGAGCAAAGTTTTCTAAAACCGTTGTTACACACCTTTTGGCAGGAGTGCGAAGTGGCAACACTGTATCATCGACCTATTATTATGTCGCCGAGTATAGAATATCACGAAATCTTGAATTTCCACACTAAGGGATCAGGTTTTGATGTAAGATCCTAATCCAGAGGAAGGAAACGATTTCTACAAACCTTTGGATGCGACATCCCAACTTTTGGATGATACATCCCTACATTATAGTAACCGAACTAAAGTTGGGATGTCGCATCCAAAGTTCTGAAGAAATACTTTCCTTTCTTTGGATCTTACATCCAAACCTGGGGTTCTCCCGTCCATTGTTTTCATGATGTGGAAAATTTAGTTCCTTTTGTGGAATGTGATTGAAGGTGTAATATTTTACAAACTATTAAAAGTAGGCTACAGATGGAATTATTATTTAGGGTGGTTGATGCCTATTACAAGGGTATAATGAATAGAACTATCCAGAAAAGAAATATTTAACTACTCATAAAGATAATTTTTGTAAATTTCTCTGTCTTCAGTTGCAATGGTATGACATTTGCGAAACCTGGTCAACATTAAGACATTTACTGCCTACTAACAACCAATTAGCAAATATTTTGTAGACAAAAGGCAGGACTCATCGCAGAAAATTTGGAAAATATCTCGGTCATACAATGAACGGTATTAGAATCAAAAATTAAATCTTGCAGTCTTTATCATTCCTATTCATAACCACCCTGATCAATCCCTAATGAAATTCATATTTGTGGGATAGTAATATATAAAAAAATCTACGCGAAGTAATTTTTGCGGAATTTTGTAGTAGCATACCATGAATATTATAAAAGAAACAAATTTTATACACCCTTTCCTAACTGTTATATTACCCAAATCGGAAAATATTACATAGGAAATTCTATAATATGGAATATAAAGTAGATATATTTTTTAATGTGAAAATATTCATTTATTTTTCATTTTTGTGTCACTACTTTTTGTTATCACATTTTCTTTTGTAAAAAATTAGTTTGAATAGTTACAAGATTTCTGCACAAAACCTCAATTTGATTCATATCATGTCTTGGTATTTTTTTTAACTCTTTGAGAGTGATTTGTTCACAAAAGTTCTACTTAGTTATTTCTAGAAAAGTTGAGAATCTCCACCAAATAAAAAATACAACGCATCAACGTAAAGATATTTAATGTACAAGAAACTTGAGTGTCAGAAGAAGTTTCGTATGAGAGGAAATTTCAACTTGCTAAAATAGTTCACTTAAGATTGATCGCATCTGCTGAATATCGAAGAGGCGTTTTTCGTAACGTGTTTACCGTGTGTGGAAGAAGTAGGAGACTTTTTCGAATTTGATTGATGCGAAGGAAGGAAACGAGATGACAGGAGAAGTTTGGCGAACACTAGGATCTATGTAGGATGGTGAAAGGTTAATCATAAAATCAGTGTTCACTCCATATATTTTCTACAAATTGTGCACCATTATTATACCTTTTAGGATTGTTCTAGATTCGTGACATAAAATGCTACAAATCCCAATGATGTAGCATGATGTTCGGGAGAGAAATCTGATTGTTTAAAATTTCTCCATGGTCCAAGGATATATATATTGGAATCTCGATTATTTTATTCACTTTAAGTCTTTTGGTGAGGCTTCCACATAACCGTTGGACTTGGACGAGGGAATTGGGAAGGAGAGATGTTAGGTTTTCTGGAAACTGATGGTACCGAATCGACATATAAATATTTTCAAAGGCTTCCGCGACCAGTCATGTGTTGCTGGGCTGTCCGGTTGGCGCCGAGGGCTGATCGTTGTAGCCTGACGTTTCGGCTGCCGTGCTGCAGTCTTCTCCAGAAGTGACTAAATCGGACTAAATACCTCTTCTGATTCTTTTCTTCTCACCGTACACCTCATGCACTCGTGACGAGGTTCTCAAGACGGTGAGTGCTGTTGCTAAATATCCAAACAGTCGTTCACCTTCCGTGAGTTGATCCACAACTCAATTAAACAGATTCCGTCTCACGATTGCAAATCTTTTCAGGTTTGTACTATTTTGCCCACCGTTTTAAATTCTCCTTAATCTTAAAAACTTCCGTCCGGGATGTGCCATTCACTATAGAGACCGAATCATTTTTGGATGATGGTAACCTTGATACCGCCAAAAATGTCTGCGTTTTTAAGTCAATATTGATCGCGCGAGTTAATATTTTCAATTTAGTATCAATGTTTATCTTATTGTCCCGAAAGGGCCTTATGGCTCAATAAAGAATGAAAAAGTGACAAAATCTTTTGTATGTTTATCATATTGTTTTATCGTATCGGGATGCTCATACCTCAAGGTATTACATAGGCATTCGGGTATTGATTAGGTTACCTATGTGTGCCTCTTTTAAAAATAATTTTTAAGCAAATGGAACTTCACCACATCTCTTTTTTTCTGCTCCTTAAAATTATAAATTCTGTAATTTTCACATAAATCTATCGAGCCATTTTAGAAAAATAATTCTGATATAAAAACAGTTACTGCACTTTTAATAATAAAGGACATAGACCATTCTAAGATGTAAAAGTTCATCCAAAAAAAATAACCACCAGACGATTACAGTCCTTCCTCTCGTGCCAAAAAAATAAGGAGGAAAAAGTCTAAATCAAATGAGAACGAGCCTTCTTCTGCAAAGCTCACTAATCGAAGTATACACATCTCCCATGCAGTCGCCTCCACCACAAACTCGGCAAAGATCAGTCAAAGCGAGCAATTCCTTCCAGATTCCTCATTTTACATCCTCTCCCTCCATCTCAAGAGGTTGTACGAGAGTTACGGGCGGTTTGCTGAGCCAGCGCTAGTTCAATAAGTCGCCACGTGGAGCGCCGTCGTCGCTCTTCGCCTTTTCCCATGATGCTCAGCGGTGCGAGCTGCGGATCTAATAAGTGCGGAGGAAATAAGTGAGGTAGGCCAATGCGACCAATGAGAAAGCGCCGCGAGTAGAAAGTTCGAGATGGGTGAGGACTAGTGTGAGCTCCTAAATAGGTCCAATTACCTAAAGGAGGTTTCAAGGTTCGGACCGACAAACAGTGCTCTTATATCATGATCAGTAAAACAACACAGCGGAATTTCATCCATCCGACTTCTTAATAATCCGGATCGCCAATTATCTGGACCAATTTTTTTCATCAACGCTAAATTTATGTAAGTCTTTGACTGGACTGAGCTATCTGTAACCACTATGTAGCTATTACACCTTCTCGAAACCTAATTCGCATTATAGAATTTTTTTAAAAATGGATTCTTGGAAGAAATCCAAGTATCCGGATGCTAAATATAACTCCAAATTGATCTGGATATTGAATATAAGTCCCAGATCTATTATAAATAATACAGGTCACTTTTTACAATTATAGCGTATGTTAGATACCACACCGAGTTCGGTCTACGGGTGACCAAATCCAAGCTGAGTCACTCAGCAGCGCAACAATTCACTTGTCGGTGTACATTTGCTTTCCAGAAACTTTTTAGAGTAATAGTGGTATTTGTTCCTCATTAGTTCTGAATTATGGATTAAAAATTACAAACAAGAAACTTTTAATAGAGAAACTACAAATCAAGTACCTGAGACATTAGAAACCTTCTTAAAATTTTCACAAACAATTAGTATATACGTACCTGGATAATTAAGTTTTTCTCGTATATACATTGCAAATGATTTTTTTCCTGAATTTTATTGAACTTACTGTACCAACATCATTCAAACCATTTTCTGGTATATCTGAAACTGAACACAGTAAATTTACTCTTCCCGTTTCCTTTAAGCATTTACCCAAGTGATTTTGGATCATACGGAATTGATGAAAATATAAGTACGTTTATATTATTGTTTTGATTCATTCTTTCTTGTTAATGACTCCTGTTTCCCTCTTACTTGAAAAATTGAAGTCATAAATTAAATCTGATGAAAATACATGTGACTGGTTGTCCGGGTTGCCTATATTCACCTGTCAGAATTCTGTCTCAAATAAGTCACAAAATCGAATCTATTCATAAGATTTCCCAACAAATTAAAAATACACCTCTGACGATTAACATGATACGGATTCAATAATACAGCTTATAAAACTTGAGTGTAAATGTCTTCTTGTAAATCCCAATGTATCAGCATTGTAGTATTGGCTTTTTTACAATATATTTGAACCTTTACCTAGATTTGTGTACGATTAAAGCTGCGAATAGAGTAAAATATTAAAAAATTAAAATAATACACAAAATTAAAATAAAAAAAATATTAATCAGAGAGATGTGCAAAATTGGATTTAAATTAACATAAAGTATACGATACACAAGTGGATGCCCGTAGCTATAAATAAATAAATAAACTTTGTCAAAAAAAAGGCAGTTGCAAACTGCGTATGACTACGTGAGGGATAACAAGGGAAGTTACTCTCCGGAAAAAGGCAAGGGACTATTCCATCAATTGCGATTAAGGACACAAGGACAGTGGCGGGTTTAATACTAATACAAAGAATATTTAATAAATTTCCTAGTATTCAATTTATTGTTGCAAAACGAATCGTAGATGTGCAGTCAAAAGTCGAGATTAATAATAATAAAAGTATTAAATGACAGGTGGTGTACAGTTAGAAATAAACTATTAAATAAAATAAAAAGGATAAAAAACAACATGCATGAAAAAAGGAATTTAATTAGCATCTAGAGTTTATAACAATTGTTTGACAAAGTATAAGAGAAATTAACATGACTTACATCTGGGTGGAAATGGTGTACAATTGTGGAAGACGAAGAGGAACACCGAAAGTTATCACATGACTCACATCAACCGAAATCGTATGGAATACAGTATTTATTGGTAAATTGAATCTCTCATTAACTTCCTTTATTAAAATCAGTAAATTATTTCACATTAGAGCATTAGAGAACAATTAACTATACGTTGTATACTTATGGCAAAAACTGATAGTCATCATTAGAGTTTTCTTACTTCATGGGTTCCTCCATTGCCTCCGTCAATTTTTTGAGATCCTCTCTATTACGCAAAGAACCTTTTCCTGAAAGAAACTTAGTTTATCAATCTTCTCCTCCTATTGTTGCCTCAAGAAGCCTGCCAACAATGTTCCGGAGACGGGGTAGACCGATCTACGCACCGTTTTCGTTCGTCATCTGTTTAGCCGTTGCTCTTTTTTTTTCTGCTCATCTGTCTCGCTCACTTTGATCGTGTCTCGAGTTAAAAACTTTCGAGGATGTTTACTTTTCTTCCGTGTTATTTTTGTCTCTTTCCTTCCTCTTTCGTGGAAGGATGTGGCGGTTGTAGAAAGTGAATAAAAGAAACTGATGGATAACACTGACTGAAGGAAAATACTTTCACGGGAATTGATACTACCCTCCTCGAGAGAAGTCGTTTAAAATTATCAAAATTGTAACAATATGACAATGACATTTTACACCATTTATTAGAAGTTTCTATGAGTACATCAAAAACTAGAAAATACGGGAAAATGTTTAGTAAATGTTTAGATGTGTTTAGTAAAACATTTTGTAACAATATAAGGAAAAGATTCTTGAGATGAGGTCTTTTGAAATA
>NNCF01126159.1:324786-399118 GCA_002313205.1 Laupala kohalensis | reverse complement strand
GGGGCTAAAGAGCAGGGAGGTAAAGGAGAGTAGACTGTGAACCCGGGCGGCGGCTGCGGCAGCATCAGAGGCTGCGTTCCACGGATCGGGGATGTGTGCTTTACAGACGGGGCAGGCGGCGTAGTTAGCGAGGATGCATCTCAGGGTTTGCTGCATCAAACAGCTAGTTGCAGACTGCTCCATATAGTACTGGAGAATAAACAACTTTATTCTCCACTCACACATACGCATGTACGTCCTAACTGGATCTATACTTCTTTTGGATGGCACGATCCTCAACAATAGTTACAATAAAGTAACTCTCATTCAGAATATTACTTTTAAATATCGAATCCAACTGGGATTTATTTACATATAATACAGAAAAAATACAGAACATTAAGATTTATTGTATTATATATTATTGTTCCCCACTAAATAAGTCCTGTCCATCTATACCCCAAAATTTATTCCTAACGAATTTCTAGTTGCATTTAGGAGTAGTGGAAGATTAATTTATCATTACGATGAACAAGGAGAAACAAGGAGACAGATAATAGACTTTTGGCGGACATGAGGTAAGAGGATGACAGAAACTAAAGAATTCGTTAAACAATAACGGAAACCATGGAAAACACACGGCGAGATCAAAAATAGCTAAAAAATTTCAACGTATTCTTTAAGCGTAGCACAAAAATACTTCCGCAATATTTCTTACGTATTGCACAATCAGTGTACTAGTATTGTGATAGTCCCAGATATGCATTTTGGTATATTTAGATGTTCTTTTGATTCTAATTTTAATGCGTTGATGGTATCCATTAACACTGGCTTCGTTTAAGATAAATAATAGTAATAGTTAGTGTAAAAACCTATTATTTTGCAGTACTTGTCAAAATACTGCTCTTAAATCCTTACTCGTAGGGTCATCTTTATAAAATTGCATGCTCATTTTGTTAATGTTTCTGTTTGAAGGCCTGTTAATCAGTCAATAGGGACAGAAATTTAAAAACACGTGAAAGTTTTTACATAGAAGCACAACTAATTCAAAGTAAAATGATTCAAATGTTTTATAAACATGAAGGATATAAAAATTACCTGCTATTAAAAGAAGATAGTTTNGGGGGGGGTCCGTGAAATTTTTTGGGGAGATCTGTTTTCCGAGTCGTTCAGAAGAAAATAGAGTCTGAAGTACCGACAGCTGCGGTCTAGTGCTAGCGTCTTCGCTTCCACGATCCCATTGGCTGAGCAGTAGAGTCGGAGTTCAAACCCTGCTCGGTCGAACTAGGTGAGGATTTCAGATGGGGTTTTCCTCACAAATATCGGATAGGTACCATAGTTTCCTCGGCAACCCAACATCTCTCTTTCCCAAGTCAAACGATCAGGTGGAAGAGCCTGAAGATCTCACGGTCTGAACCTCATAGCCAAAAGGTATAAAATAATAAAGTATATAATTCATTTTAGTAATTGTATCAACCACTTTATTTGGTTTATTATATAATTGTTTCTCAGGAATGGATGAATTCTATATATTATTTTCTTGGTTTTTCACTTTACTTGTTGATCTCGTAAGGACTCCAACACACACACTAACCGTCTAACATCACTTCCGCAATCAAGACACAGGGCGTCCGGAAGTTCGGAATAAACCGGAAATAACACATTTCAGCACCGGGAGATAAATTACTCGAAGGAAAAGCTGGTGATGTTTTCTCAAATTGAAGAAAGAACATTCGGTGCAGGGGAGTAGTTCACGAACACTCTTCTTTTTTCCGCTTCTTCTCCCTCCTTTAGTCATTTCCTGGGGACAAGTATTTCATCCCCATCGCACTTACACAATACTCTGCCCAAATCAACTATTCAATTATAATTCATAAGATGATAACACTAAAAACACTAATTTGTAATTTATAAAAAACGAAAAACACCTCCAGGAATACATTATTATATATGAAAATTTTAAACCCGAATATGTATGTATTTTAAAACTTATGTATGAAAATTTAAAACCCGAATGAATATGATAAATTCTCAGACTAAAATATTTTTGTGCATACACACGTATATACATATAAAATGTGTACAGAATTTCATCCATGAAACATGTCTCCTTTCCAGGTTATGACTTTTCAAAAATCAAATTTTTTCAATTTTTCCGTTTTTTTTTTGTAGGCTTATAACTCTGTTGAGGGACCTAATAAAAATTTGATATTTACATAATTTAAAGATTTCTATAATTGTAAACTACTGTAAAATTTACAATTTTCAGATTTAATTGGAAGCAAGGATATTATTTTCCAAATTTTGATAAAACTTTTCGCTTTGGTATACATGAATTAATGAACTTTAAAACCCTGGAAACGCAACAATGTGCTCCTATAAAATATAAATAATAATTTAGCAACCAAATATCAAATATAATAAATAAAATTGTTTTAAAAAAGATATATAATTGTTTATAATTTTATTGACAAATTATAGGCGAGCTCACACCACTCACACTTTATCAGAGATGCTTATTCTACAATAGTGATGTTTTGGCAGAAAACTTTCATGAAGTATTGGAAGTTACAATAATTATTTTAATGCTATTAAATAACACAAACAAACTTTAAAAAATTATGTTTTTCAACTCTCCACTAATACCAGAAACAACACACACAAGATGAATTTTTTTTCTGAGCGGGTGCGACGACATGCCCTTGATCACTTACTATCGATTGACCCATACATATACGACATCGGACATTATCGCCAAAATTTGAAAATAGACTTTCCAGGAGTCAATTCGTAAAGATCCGAAGAAATCTAAAAAATAAAGTTTTCCCTCAAGAACTGGAAAGTAAACATTAAAATAAATTTACTATATGGGTAAATCCTGCACACGAACCAAGCACTGAAGGAGGACTATATTGCATTTTGGTACACAAATAAAACATACATTTTCCTAAATAAAGTTTATGAAAAAGTATTAAGTTAGAATATAGGAAAGATCCTCGACGAATATATTGTCATTTATCTTTCATAATTTTGAGGCAAAAAATTCACATTTTGAAATTTGAAATACGAAAAAATATTAACATTTAATGTTATTTAAAATTTCATTTTGTCCAGAACTTATTTAAAATAATTTTTTTAATATTTATTATCCAAAATCTGAAATTTTCAATTTTTGAGATACTTTTTTTATTTAAAAAGCTCCAATTATAAAAAAAACAATTTAAAATTTCTTATTTTAAAATATTATGGAATCATATTCATTTTTTTGTTGATTGTCTACATTTTTTTAAATTCTACATCGTTGGAGGAAGTTGAACCAGAATTTTTTTGGTTGGCAATGGATCTGACAATTGTTGAAAAACAGAATCTTTCCTAATGAAATTCTCCCAAATCATCGTTAGAAGGAAGAGCAGGCGTCATGATCTCAACACTACCAAAACCACTAGATGGAACAATTAATTAATGGACTAAATTGTTTTTCATTCTTACTTGTGATGTGATACTCACTCTAGGGATATTTCTTTGAACTGTATGTTGATTTGTAAGAGGAGTATGCGTTGTACACACATGTCATGTGGGTTGTCTATACTTCAGGCGGTGCATATTTTCTATTGATGGTTTAGTATGTGGGGTATGGAGTAAATAAAATGTGTTAAATTATACCAATTAATAAACTTTCTTGAAAATATTTTTTTTTGCAAAACGTATAAACACTATTGTTTATATTTTATTGAATAAAGTTTACGTAAATATCCAAAGATACGATTCAAAATTTTAATCCATTAAGAACCTTAGTTATATCTTGATTAGAGTTATGTTAAAAATATGTTGGTCTCATGTGCTTCATTTCATCGAATGTTTTTATTTATTGAAAAAAAAAAGATGATGAAATACCCGTGCGTTTTCGGTGACTCAATATAAAGTGTAAGAAAAATAATCACTCAATGTCAACAAATTCTGTATGTATATAATGTTAGTACTCAATAAGATTTCTATTTAAGTAATTTTGAGGATATTTTTACATTTCTTTTAGAATTTATGCAATAAACGATATTATTATAGGAATGATTAAGAAATATTACATCCATTAAACACACTTGATCAAAGATTTGTTTATTTGCGTGTCAATTTTTCGGAAGTTCATTCACGTTTGTGGTCACTCATTCCAAAAGTGTTACAAGATTTCGTGGGGACATTTCCATATAACGTTTTGTATGCTTCCATTAATTCCATTTTTATTGGTGCTTCTGGGAACTTTTTCCATATTCTCATCTTGTTTGAACATTGCAACACACTTGTTTAAGTACTTGCATTTGCACCGTTCTGCTAGTTAATTCAATGTGTGATAACTACTGTACTCGATATAAGGTTTGTCAATTCTTAATAAAATGAAATTAATTTATTTTACGATCTTTTTTACAGACTTTCTATTAAAATAACAACAAAAATATTACCGCTTCTTTAGACCATAGTGTAAAAACATCACTCTGTTTAGGTAATGATCATATAATTGTGTTAACGTTCTCGCTCAATACCAAGTTATCCTGGGTTCAATTCCCGGTCGGGCCAGAAAAAATTTGTAGCTTTTCAGATTAATGTCCCAGTTCATATAGCTGTGACTGTTGAAAAACAAACCCTCCTCTCTCTATCCACCTCCTACTAATCCTAGAATCACTATTACTATTATTAATTAACTTCTACTAACCCCTCCACGTGGGCCAAGTTGTTGGTAAACAATTGCCCCACCATCCACCTCCTACCTCCTAACTCCCCGTAGAGGTAAACTTCAATAGCAAGTTACATTTCCCATTTACAAATACTACAATAATAATATAATGGATTGGGGCAACATTTTAATATTAGATGAGGAAAATTATTGAGAACGTTCCATATCGCAAATGTTACCTATTAAAGATACAAGGGAAGCATTGTATCTACAATCCGATATTGATCATTTATCTTATTATGATACATGTTTCTGCTGTATTGTTCATTACACTTGTTTTTTTATTTGTATTGTTTATTAGTCAATATCCATGTTTATTATCTCCAAAGGATGACTTGAGAAAAAGCGTTGAGTTTATTACAAATATTTGTAATAAAATGTCCATATAAAAGTTTGTGAGATAAATTAGTTTTAAATACAATTATAGACGTTAGTAATATAATGTCGTTTTTCTGGCCTCAATTCGTATAGTTTATATCAAACACGATGCCGTCACACTGACAGTTTGCAGGGGGACCGACAGTCCGAGAAAAATGTGATTCACATTGAGTTTACTTGACTTCGATGTACAGTTTGGAACAAGTGCTAAAGCGAAGACCGAAACTGCATGAAAATCATATCATCTATTGAAACAGTTCAAATAGGTATCAAAAGGGAAAGATCTTAAGAAAGTGTTTCCTTCCGCAGAGTCATGGTCGTATCACGCTGAACGGAGGATCTGTATGTATTGATTTTTGGAATATCGTTCGGAAATGGAATAAAACCGATGGTATAGTTTCTATCAACAAAAAAGTGCAATGTAGGAGTTTAAAAAAAGTAAACTTCCATTTTGAAACTCCGGAACACGACAACAAGTATACTTACTTCCAAGGACAGATCAAACATTGACATTACGCGCTAAGGGATTAATGGACCTTTGTACGAAATACCTAATACCTACTATTCGCAGTGAGACACGTGTGTTTTCGGAGAAAATATTGGAACACACGTTTCATTGTATTCACTACATTCCGTCATAATATGCGTCGTTTCTGTATTGCAAAATTGTATCTTGAAAACCATCCCTGGATTAGAGAGCTTGTAGCACAAGAACCAATGCACATATTTCAAAAACGGTTTCTACCATTTCTGTCGAAAATTTAATCAGGAATATATTTTTATAAGGATGTTTCTGGAAAACCTGACCGTTTTCTACAAAACGGCAAAAATCTCGAACGTGCGCTTGATGGGAGACTTTTCGGGATGTGTGGTTCCAAAAATTCAGTTGGAGATATAATAGTCGTAAACAATACTACATTCTACACCTAATTGCTGAGTTTCTAAATTTTACGATTTTTCCCCTAATGTTGCTAATTTCAGTGTACTATATTCCGGTGCATCGTTAAGGAAGAAAGTGTAATAAATGTATCATGCAAGTATATTTCCAAACTTACACAACACATTCCCATAAGAAGGTGGCTATCTTAACGATGCCAGTACTATCTATATTTAATAATTTTTATTTCATACTGAGGCATTGTGCTGTGTTGAAAGATAAGATCCAGTGCAATTTTTCACATTCTTTCATCAAATTTCACACAACTTATTCCATAAACCATAAAAAAGTGCATGAAACAAATTGTAATGTGTTGGTGGTTCTAGGGGGAGAGCTATGTTCGGCGGATCAATTGTTAACGAAATATTGAACGGTAATATTTGTTTTTCATACTTTTAGTTGAAATTTCTCCCTTTATCATTAATCCCAAAACCTTTACGGAGCAGCACAAAATAAAGGCAAACAGCAAATTGAACAGTTTTTGTGCAAAGTTACTCGCAGCACACGAACTATAAGAAAAGCAATTTTTTACGAAAAAAAAGTGTTATTCTACTGAACTGCAACAGTGTAAAAGTGCTGTTTCAGAAAAGAATATAGTGCAGGAAGGTTAAGAGAAATTGTATTGGTTATCGGCTGACCTTTTCTCTAAAGCTGCAGTATCAGTTAAACTGGTTAAATTAGTGCTTTAGATGTTCCAATGTAGTGACGAGGTACAGTAAAAGTATTCAGAACTTAAAAATGACAAAAAATCACCGAGATACTCTAAGTAAATCCTTTTATCTCAAAACAAGCATAAAAAAGTTTACGCAAATTACATCTGATAAAAAAAAAGAAAGAAAAATGAACCCTTATATTGAGATTATTTTATTTTCTGGTATATTTAGTTAATACCAATGACTTTACGTATTATGTACTTTTTATTTTTATTTTCACACCGTGTTAGGATACACTTTTTTTTTGCAATTTGAATGGCGTGATTAGACTGCATACCTAAGAACTTCTTTAACTGGAGTCGTCTTGTCGTATTCTTCGTGTACTTCATGTAATTAGATGTGTAATTAGCTGTGTGGCTTCATTTGTGTGTGTGGCTTGTATTGAGTGGAGTTTTTAATTATGTACGTGTCTTGTGTTGATGATACACATCTTTCTCTCTCACTCAACAGGACAAATCCATCTCCTTGGGAACCGGACTTCACCCCGCTGAGTGTCCGTCCCTATCCTCCTAGAGAAGGAGGAATGTGGGCTCTACTGTCTGTCTAGCTGTCTAGCTTTGGATGCGTTTCATATCCTTCTTCTTGAGGTGTGGGTTTTTCTTCTTCCAATCTTTTATTGTAGTCTCTTCTTTGTTTTTCTTCCAAGTTGGGCTTGGTGTTGTCAAGTTTAAGGGTTTTAGATTGAGGGTTTTAATGTATCTGAATGGTCAGTATTGCTGTCTCTTCTTTGTGATTTCTAATGTTAAGGTTTATATATTATCATAGTCTTGTCTCATCTTTATTCATTTAGGCTTGTCTTGTCTTATAAGTACTTTTCTTAAGTTTTGTCTGGAATTTTTGTCTCTGTTCTTGGTACAGTGGACAGCACAGAGGTATGTGATCTTCCGTTTCTGGTATCTGGTGGTCACAAGGGCAGAACGAGTCTTCTTTCAGGTTCATGCGGTGGAGGTAGTCCTTAAAGAAACCCTGACCATTGAGGAACTGTGTCGTGCTTTGCTGCGGCCAGAACCGCTTGTTCTGTCTCGTGAAGTATTCGTATGTTGTCCTTCCATCTTCTGCTTTGTCACATCGGTTTTGTCTTTCCATGAGCGTGGTTTGGGTGAATGGGTTTCGGGTTTTGGCCCAGCTGTCCTGAGGTTTAACTTCTTTGTTGCCAAACTTGTAATTCTGTGCCTCTACAGATGGTATCTTGCGGTCCTCTTCTGGATTTCTAGGTCCAATGGAGGTTTTCCCGCAATTTTTTGTAATCCCCTTGTAGCCGCTGTTCTGTAAGTTATGGGTATTAGTGCTACTCTTTGTGTACTGAGCAGGACCCGTTTTTTGTGCGATGAACCTGCCCTAAGGCACCATACTGATGCATCGTAACTGACCATCGAAATGGTCTTATCGTAAAATGGGTGCAGCATTTCACTGTCTAAGTTGAACTCTGCTCTGCATATTCTCCTTAGCGTGTGGAACAATCTTTTGCCTCCGGTCGTTCTTCCCTGTGAGTTGAGAGAGGCTAGCTTGTGGTCTATCGAGACTCCTAAGTAATTGCAGAGTCTAGTTTCTGTCATTCGTCGGCCTTGTATTTTTAGTTTAGGCGGCCTGTTGATGTCTAAGGTTGGTCCAAATATCATAAATTGCGTTTCTTGAGGTGAGAGTATTAGTTGAACTCTGGTTCATCATTCTTCTAAAACATTGAGGACTTCTTGAGCTGTCTTCTCCAGATCCCGTCTTCGGTTTTCATGGACTATAATCGCCATGTCATCTGCATATGCAATAACTTTTGCTCCTGTATCTTCAATATTTGTAAGCCCTTCGTCGATAAGTGTATTCCACATTACCGGACCACAGTTCGATCCCTGGGGGCAGCCTTTAATGAGGGGTTTTGAGAAATTCTGGTGGTTCATGGTAATCTATCTATCTATGGCCTGTCTATCTTTGAAGAAGCGGTCATAGATTATTCTCAGGTATGTCGGTATCTTGATTTCCTTTAGTCTTCTCATTATGGCTGGCCACCATGCGTTGTCGAATGCGCCGGATATGTCTGCAAAAACGGTTAGTGCATATTTAGTTTCACGATTGTTGATGCTCAACACGAGGTGGTTGGTTGCATCCTCAGTAGATTTGTTAGGTCTAAATCCAAACAGCGATGGACTTAATACATTTTCGTCTCAAAAAATTTCGTGATTCCCTTAATGCATATCTTGTCCATTATTTTTACCATAGTTGGCAGAAGACATATAGACCGTTAAGTTTTATCTTCACTATCAGGTTAGCCTGGGGATTCCTTGACTACCGTCAGTGTGGTCGTTTTCCATATTTTCGGAAAGTTTCCCTCTGAAAGACAAGACATAAGTTTAGTAAGTCTTTGTAGTATTGTTGGGCAATTGGGAGAGTTCTCATAATTTCATTGGTAATAGCGTCGTGCCCAGGGGCATTCCTTGGTTTTAGTGAACAGATCGCATCTTCTATTTCTCTTATTTTAATAGAAGTTTCTTCTTTTTCTAGTTCAGTTGGTTCTTCTTCAGCACCCCTTTTCCATCGCTCTCTGTCTTCTTGTTGCTCTTGTGTTTCACAGCGTCTGTCATCGCCAGGTAAGAGCTGGTCTAGGAATTGTTTCGCTGGTTTCTGCTTTGAGAGAAGAGAGGATTTGGGGAATCTTTAGTCTTTCTCGAGCAAGCTGGTACGGTAAGTCCCAAGGATTGAGTTGGGTTGCTTGTTTGATGAATTCCTCCCATTTCTCTTTCTTTGTTATTGTAATTGCTTCATGGAAGCTGTTTCATGCCGTCTTATAGTTTTGTCTGTGCTCTTCGTCGAGCCCGTTTCGCTTCTTAACCCATTGTAGTTTGCGTCTGACATTGTAGTTGACATTTGACGTCGGAGAGTGGTTAGCTCCAGAGTCCACCACGGGACTGTTTTCCTTCTCTTTGTTTTTAAGGTACCAGTCAGCTTTGGTGCAGGAGTCCAGCTTTCCTGTTTCAATTATTTCATCACTTGTGCCTTTGTTTATAGTAAATGTGATAGCGTTGTGGTCACTACTTGTTGCGGTCTGCCAAATTCTCCATTCTGATATTCCTAGTATTGTGTTGCTGGTGGTGATTGTTACGTCTATGAATGAGGAGTGGTCGTCCTTTTCGAAAGTTGGGATTTTACAGTCTATCTCGTTGGCTAAGAAGAGGTCGTTGGCTTAAAGGAATTCTTCTATTTCTCCTCCTCCATTATCTGTTACGAAGTCTGCCCATTGGTGCCCGCTCCGATGCTCACTCTTTTTCCTTTGAGTTTTTCGAGCGTTCCTTGAAGTCTTTGTATATATTCTTTGGCACCATCTATAACTTCGCTCTTCTGGAAATACATTGAGGTTAGGTAGATAGGTCCTTCTGGTGTGCTGATTAGGCAGCAAACCATGTTGTGACCTGCACATTGTGCTAGTTTGAGGACTGTTATATTGGGGTTCATGATTACTGTCGCTCTCATGTTCCCTGTGGGTGCTTCTATTATTGAATGGCGCAAGGTTTTGCTTCTGAGTGAGTATTGTTCTTGAATGAGCAGTGTATCTATTTTCTGGCTTAATGCAAAATGTGTTACGATAATAAGAAAAAAATCTTAATATGTTACAACTACATATTAAGTGTATATAATAAATGTATCTAACGAACTGGAAGAACCTCGCCAATAGCCATGAAATAAACAAACAAATAAATAAATAAAACTTAAGATGGAGAGTCCTCAATACTTATTGTACAAGGTTCATTATCATACGACGTTTTAACCCTTAGTTTGAGCCATCTTCAGGTATAACAAACAGTAATTACAATTACTTATAAATAAATAAATAAATATAAATAAATTTATTGTCAAAAAACAGTACAAACTGCGTATGACCACGTGGAGGGAAAAAAAACTAATTTACTCTCCGGAAGCAAGCAAGGGACCATCCCATCAATTCCGATCAAGGGCCCTAAGGCAGAGGCGGATTCAAAAAATTCAGCAAAAATTCCTAGATAAGATAAAAAGTTAGCTGCGAGTTATAATACTAATAGAATGTCAATATGTTTGTAATTTTAAGCAAAAAATTACATGTAAGTTATTATCGAACTATAGATTATTCTGAGTATAGTGCTTAAAAATTGAAATAACACTAAATTCACGATTTATTGTTACAATAGACCCGCCCCTAGACAAAGCCTAGAGAACCTGTATGATAAATCCGCCTCTACCCGAAGGAAAACCGGAGAAAAACCCGGGCCAGGATGGGTATATTAATACAACAACTTACAAATATTACTGTAATTACTTGTGTGGAGGCTTACTAAGAAATCATATTTCAAAGTTATGATTTAGTAAGAATTATGTTTCAATTTTGTTTTTCGATTTATATTTGACGATTTTTGTATGTCATATTTCTATTTCTGTCTATAAAAACAGAGAACAATGGGTTCTTCGTACCTCAACAACAGAGAAAGCTTCCGTGCTCAGCCGGACAGGTTTAATCATTCTAGATTTTTTGAAATGATTTAAATTTATAAACACCTGCTTCATGCATACTATTTTTGGAAGAGAATTGCACGAGTTATTACAATTAAAATGAAAGGTATAGCATGCATTTTGAATCACGTTAGCCGTAAACTAATTCACTCATCATATGCGTATAAGATATGTGTTTTATTTGTTGATGAGAATATCATGGAGATTGCACGTATATATCTCCGGACAGAAATAACGTTTTTGTTCCTTAATATTAGAATGCATTTTGATTACATTTCAGTGTTAGCTGTTCCCAAGGTACGATGAATACATAACGAAATCACTCAAATAAATAAATTAACATTATTGTGAAAAAAGCAGTTGCCAACTACGTAAGGCCACGTGGGTGATAAGAAGGATCAAAAACAACGTGCATGGAAAAAGGAAACAGTATCTAGAGTACTATAACAATTTAATGTTAATAATTTAGTAATTAATTATTTATATAACAGTGGCGTGATAAAGTATAAGAGGGATTAATATCATTTACATCATCCGAAGTCGTATAGAAACCAAGTTCATTATACTTTAATAGTGTTGATTAGTAATTGATTGGTTATTTATGTGTGTCATTGCTAGTAGACACAATTGTTAGTCAGACACTCTTTCGGAAACACTCAAACCGAGAACCGAGTACTTCCGAAACGTCAGTCAGTTTCGCTTGTACAATCTTGAAAATTACTTCCCGGAACATTCAGACTAAACGCTCCTATAAGAAGTTTCACAGGAAAAATAAATGTTTCACTCGCCAAGTCTTGTTGGTAGGAATTAAACAGGTGCAACAATTTCTGCAACAATTTGAAAACCGTTATTATTACGATTACTTCGAATTAAAAATCAATAATGGCAATTCTTTAAGTATACTAAAATATATACATAATTAAACTTCGTGACTGACGAAGGCGGAAGCTTAAAATGTTTCGTCCAAAATGTGAATGACTTTTGTCCACCTAGTTTTCATTATCAGTTAACATTTAGTAGAACAGAATAAATAAATAAACTTTATTGTAAAAAAACCAGTTGCAAACTGCTTATGAACACGTGGGCGATAATAAGCTAAGTTAATCTCCGAAAATAAACGAGGACCAATCCCATTTAATGAAAAATATGTATAAAGAAATTTAATTAATTGAAAAAAAAAAATTAAAAATAGTATATCGCGCCCATAAAAATTATGTACCTTGAAATAATTTAAAAACGACATACTTCATTAGCAGTACACTGAAATACTTCCACGTAAAACAAACCGAAATTAATACTATCTTAAGGTCATTAAATACAGCGTAAAGAACTACCTAACGTAGCCAGCTTTAAGTTCCGTCCTCTAAGATTGGAGCAGAATTAAAATCTCTTTTCCGGGACCAAACTCAATTGCGAGATAGAAACCCGGAGCCATTCATCGCGACACGGCGGGACGGTGTCAACAACCAACCTCACAGAAATAAATTGCCTTTCTTCCTTAATTGCTTGTTTTTAACGCTTCCAAGAGACTAATAAAATTTGTACAGACGCTTCCACAGTGGGAAGGGAAAGGGAACCGTCCGTCGGAATCTGGAGTGGAGGGGAAAATAAAATTAAAAGGTGAAAAACGAAAGAGAGAGAGAGAGAGAGAGAGAAAGAACAAAGTGGTGCGGAGAAAAGGAAAGATGGTTGTGCGATTAAAATGCGACACACCGCGAAGAAGAACTTTGCAAAAGAAGCATCGAACGTTCGCCAACAAGTAGTGTTATTCTTCGCCGCTAGGAGGAGAGTTGTTATTCGATCGGCGCACCATCTAGTGGGGGATGTTGGTACTGAACTAGGGGAGGCGTCGTGCTTCAGATAGGGGTGTCAATTATAACGCTGTAACGGCACACGAAGCAGCTTGATGTGTTCGAACTGCACTTAGTTTGGGGATGGAATAAGAGTTGAATATTTTTTTGAGAAATTCTTCATAAAGTCGTTTTCTATACATCAATATAAATTTATAACTAAAAATTTATAACTCCTTTCATTACAAAAACGTGAAAATTAATTGATGATTTTAATACCAAACATATACAATACACACAGACTGATAAATTATTATGTCATTGAAATTATTAATGTAAAATGTTCACATTAACAGAAAATTACGAAGAATTAAAATAAATTTTATAATGTTTATTCTATATTTAGCAAACATTCTATTAAAACTAGAGATAGAAGAACTGCAATACAGGTAAAATGTATCATCCTTATAAAATGTTATAAAAAAGATGTGTGTTTGTTGGCCTGTGTAAAATATTGAGAAAATTTGTTATATTAAGTCAACATTGAACGGAAACTGTAATGATTTTATCATTGTTTCTAATATGAAATATTTATAATAAAGACATCTTTTGCGCGTATGATTTAAGAATTATAAATCATTCTTTTTTTAGATTAAATTGCAGAAATACTGTAAGAAAAAGGTTTTTGCTACCTCCCATAATAATATGAATTTAGAAATAACTGTTTTTACTGAATTTAGACATAACATTTTTCCAGTACTCTTTCACTCATTATTGTAGGGTCATGTATTCAATAAATGTCGTCCGTGGATGAAAATTATCTAGAAAAACATACACAAAGCGACGTGGACCAGTAGTGTATAATACGAATGCCGAGTATGCCGAAACCCACCTTTTTCTTTTAGAATCGAATTAATATTTAGCACACCATGGTGATGGTCGGACCTATGAATGGAGTAATAGTACCCAGTGGCGGATCTATGGGGGGGGGGAGGCTAAAGGAGATTTGGTAAATTTATTAACATGGTATTATTAATAACGATAACAATTATAACTAACAACAAAGTATGCTATTTATCAACTTAAATTTTACGTTAAGTGTTAAGGAGCAATGGGGCTGAATGAGTTATAAACCCATTAATTATTGTTATTAGTTCTAATTGTTATTGTTATTAATAATACCAGACTAATACAATTAATAATATCATATTAATAAAATAAATTATATCAGATTAATTAAATTAATAATACCATATCAATAACTTTAATAAATAATTATTATTGTTATTAGTAATACCAGATTTTTAATTGTTATTTATTTATTTCATGCAGTTTATTTAAAGGTAGTACTTGTAAATTTTTTGTTGTAAAACCATAAAATTTAAACAAAAGTTCTCCCCGGTTAGCTCCTCCCCCCGTTGATTTCGGTCTACTGATAGTTCCGCCACTGAGAGAACCTACATTATACTTACCCTACACGAGATCCTTTCAAGAAGTGTGTTACCATTTACTATTCTTCCACAAAAATTAATTAAAATTTGAAAAGTTTGACTGAAAAACATAATTCACCATTAGGCAAGTTGACGAAAAGTTAAACTTTGATAGAACATCAACAAAAACTAGTTCGTGTGATGATCTATTATAATATTAGCACGTAATAGTGATCTATGTATATTTATCAGTTAAAAGTTAAAATTATATATTAAATAAAATTAAAATAATATATTATGCATTATTACATGTACATTTTTGAGACAGTCTTCACTTGAGTCATACTTGGATGGAAATGAGTTCACCGGAAAATAGGTAAGTAACTTTAATTTGGGAAAGCAAAATTCCAAAAAACAACCTCATCTCAGGGAACGATTTTGGGCACTGTATTTGGACACACCCCAAATCAAAATTATTGTTTCCTTATTGTACTTCGATCGAATTGTTGTTACAGCTTTTGAAGCAAAGTATCCTGCGTTCGTCATGTCACCGTACTTACTTAGTCAACAAGCTTTCTCTTTGGGAAAATGAATCAATTTTTTTTAAAAATATTTAATTTTTTTGACCTTATATTCCATGTGCTCAAAACACTGCCTGGATGAAAACTGCGACGAAATGGTGAGACAATCCTTCCCTCCGTTCGTATTAAGGGTGGTTGGTGCGTGCTGTGCTCTAGCGACAAAAAGCTGCACTACATCCAACGACAGAAATGTCTTTATGAGGTGCTGCCATCTCGTGAAACACGTACTAACTAGTTATGAATATCGAGAATTCTTACTCTCGCTCTTTATATTCAAAGCGGGTGGTTGTATGTATGGAGAGGTTGCTTTGATGTATGGAGGTAAAAAGCAACGTTTTATGCTAAGGAGAGACTCCAGAAATACTAAGCAAAGGGGGATGGTGCGTACATACACAAGTAACGCTGTTTACTTCTGCGTCGGGTAATTTTAAGATTTACGTAACAAAACTCTCGCAAGGGACTTTTTTTACAGATCGCATGATTTGAAATTAGACTCTTTCCGCAATTATTTTTTTATGAAAATGTATTTTTTTATTAACATGATTTAAGTTCCTTTCTTTTAATTTAGTCTACAAAAAATAAAACTAAGTAATTATTCGATATGAAATTAATACGAGCATGACACCTTTATTTCAAAGGTAAACAAATTTCCTACCTTTCTAAAAGTAAATATGGAGTTAATTCATTTAATTGCAAACGGGCAGATCTTAAGGAAATACAAATACAATTAAATGGACCAACTTAACTATATGGTCCAACGCCGTAGAAAAATATCCAGATGAGATATCGAAAAACGGCTTTTTTTGCCATGATTCTGGAAGGGACTTTGTTCTCGGAAATTACAAATTGAATCATTTTATGCGAAAAAAATCCCTTTTTCGATGGCAAATTTAACATTATCGTCCTATCCTAACCTTATTCTTCGTATATCCTTCCGCGAGTGCTACTACCTCCACCATCACCTCCATCTTCACACTTACACCTTTTCTTAAAACGGAATCGCCAGAACTACCAAACCTAACATCGCCGACTGTGACCGAACAATTGTTTATAATCATGGTCGCGACAACGTGTAATATTATAATTATCATACCCTCACATACTAACATAAACGGTGGCGGAGAGAAGAAAATAGTGCGGAACAATATTTCTTTATAACTATCGTAAATATGAAAAGCGAAGAATCCGGCTTATATTTTCGGAACCGCAATAATATTTGTAGTATTCTGACATAAATTATTTTTTCGAACCCTTGTGGGACCATATTCTTAAATTTGGCCAATTAAATATACAAATACAATTAAATATATAAAATATAAGGAAATACAAATACAATTAAATATACAACAATATATATTACAGAGAGCTGAAATTAAAAATTGTTAAATAAATATATAAACTATATCATTAAACTACTACGGAAATATGAAATTTAAAACACTTGACGTTGAAGAAATAAAAAATTACTAAAATCACATTTGTCTGTGAATCACACAAACATTTTATTTACCCCTTTAGTGCACTTCCCTTCACATTTGCCTTCCCTCTCTATCTAACTCGTGCTTGTTCCTCGTAACCCTTTACTTCACATCTACACTAACGTACCGCTTCTTCCAGAAATTGACTAACCCTGTGAATAGATGCAGAGCACGAAATCTTTTCCACAACCAATGCAGGAATTAAATTCCAGACTCTAATAGTTCTATTGAGAAATGAAAATTTTCCAACATAGTTTTTTTTCCTAGTTCTAAATTTTCTTTTTCTACCCACCCAAGAATGATGTTCCAATTTTTCCGGTTTATATTTCCATGCGGGTTTATTTTTCTAAGCTTTGAATAAATTGATGAGCCTCGAACGTTTTCTTCGATTTTCTAAAGATTCAAAAATTACGCAATCATTTAAATTTGATATGTAATTAATAAATTTGAGTTGATGGGATTTATTTAAATTGATCAGTCTTACGATGCAAAAATCATTAGCTCACGTTATATCCAGTGACGTATACGTGCCTTAGATTCCATATCTTTAGAAATAAAAATATTTCTTGACATCTTTTTTATGTTGATTCAATACTGTATCTACTATATATAACACCAAGAAAAAACATTCAATATGCGTCCACCTTCAAATTAGTTGTTAATCCTCATTTCATTCTCTCGCTCAAATTTGACAATTTTTGTCCATATATTTCTTCTGAATGGAGGAAGTTTAAAGTTCATACATCCGAGAAAAAAAAATCATGAAACATGACAGATCGTTTTTGAGGAAATAGTTTTCAACAGTGACAAATTTTACGATCTTTAAGAATTTATTTTGTTGATAGAGCAGGAGATAAAAATAACAACTTGTCAATCCATAAAGTGATAAGAAGGCTAATTAAATATTTATTTCCGAAAGAACGTGAAAACACAAGAACTATTTGGGATGAAATTTCGTTCAAATAATTTGGGTATTAAATAAGCAGCGGTGATGATTCAGTTTTATGTAATCTATACAAATATCCGGGAAGAGATCCAATATTTATCATAAGAAGGGAGGCAACACATTTTTGCGACATGTAGAAAGAAGTGAACCTTTTATATGGTAAAAGAAAAACTGATTGCTGGTATGACACATGACACATGTGAGATTAGTGACAGATTATGGAGAACACTACAGCAGAGGGAAGGTCTCAATATGGGGGTAAAGGCGTGAATAGGATTGAAGGGGTTGATTCAATGAATCAGACGTAGCTGTCGAGTGGGGGGAGGGGGAAAGAAGGATAATTAACAAAGAACATTGACTCCTATTTGGAAAGTTACGCCCTGTGAAATGGCTTTGTTTTTTATATCTATACTAATAAATGTCTATACTAATCTCTATATCTACACTAATATTTGGAATGTCCACAGTGTGGAAATAGGAAAATGTAATCAATGAAATTATTTAAAATTTCAAAGAACTCTTCTTAAGGATTATTTCAATTTAAATGCAAAGAAAAGTTAATATTGTTAATTACAAGAGCAGGAAAGGAATTTAAATTACCCGCTAATCAGTAGATGTAAATCTTCACTCGCATTGTATGACTGTTCACTGTGAAGCTTACTAATGTGTCCACTTCTAATGAGTTCAATTGTGAGGTTATGTGAGGCGAACAATCCACTAAACTTATAATCTACATGACCGAATCGTAGATGCCATTTACATAGATTCTGTGAAGAACATTGTTTTCAAGTGCATAATCAAAAAGTGAAATGAAAACCAAAGAGTTCAGATGTATTAACGACGTTTATTTCTGTGTAAAATGTATTTTTCTCCTGATTTAAAATAATTAGTTATTTTAAAACCCAGGCAGGAGAAAATACATGCTTATAAAAATAAAACCCAGGCAGGAGAAAAATACAAACATACATACGTATGTAATACGCATACGATACTAAAAACAGTGGGCATTTTTGTGTTCATTTCATGATATTTAATTTTTTAAATTAACAAAATTAAAAATTTTATTGTCTGATAGTAGAGAAATAAGGGAACGAACATATGAGTTTAGAATATTATATTAGAACCACGGGTATTATCGGGTAAAATGAGCTATAAAAAATACGCACCTGTTGACAGGTGTTGTAATACAAAAATGTCCATTAATGATTGTTTTAACTTTCTTTTAAAATCCGGGTAAATCTTCTACTGTCATCATCAGAACAGTTACGAACTATAATTAAAATTTACATTGAATATTAAATTATGCTTGATAATGATCCTTTCCAGTGTCTTCTGCAAATTCTGTTAAGAAGCATTGGGGTTTCAAAGTGCATACTGATTTATGACAGATTTTCAAAAAATCCCAAATGGTATCCCCTATTTACTTTCGAATTCCACAGAGTGTGAAAGGGAAGTTTTGTAACCGGTCGAAAAATAAGTTTTGAGATCTCTTTGTATCTTTGAGAATTGGCTCCAGAACAGTCTATTATCAAATTTTGTCGATTATGTCCTATGACGTGTGAGTGTTAAGAATTTTGTTCCCCCGTTAACTCACGAAACCAAACTTGAAATTTGACTTTGAATGCGTTGGGAATAGAAGAATATTTCTGACAGAAGCTCATTCCGACTTCGTTTACACACCGCGCTCAACTTCCGGTTTCCTAATATTCAAAATTTTGAAAATATGCATTGAAGCATTTTGATTGGTCAGTTAATTCTGTATACTGATTGGTAAACCTCATTCCTGTACGTCGCACCGTCTTCGAGATACAGCGAAAAATTATTATGAAGAAAAGGGGCTTTTTTTAATGTAATTGCAAAGAGTTTCACGTGGAATACAATTCATTCAATCTATTCTTGATTATGTTATTATGATTTTTAGTAGTTTACCGTGTATTGTGAAGATAAATATTTTGAAACCGATTGATCGTTGAAACATGTCATCTTGTTTAATGATTATAATATGGTAAAATTTATTCTTCTTTTTCTTTTTTTTTGAAGTCTCTTTACCTTGTCTAGGCGCATGTCGATTATTATCACAAAACTCGCATTTATTATTATTATTATTATTATTATTATTATTATTACAGGTCGTACTTATTTAACATTCGAACTCACAACTTCCGAGAATGTACTCGTGTGGCAGAAGTTCGCATTGTTTACGGCCAGGAATCGAACCTGGGACCTCCAGCTTTGGCCGCAGGTGTGTTTCCACTGCACCACCCACCTCGACTCTCAAAGCCCGTACACAACCCGCGCACCTACTTCGTTGATCACTCCTATCGGCGCCGATGAGTGAGTGGTCACCGAAGTGGCCCAACACACACGAGTTCGCGGAATCAAAACCCCGGTCGAGATGCGAAAATCCACACACGGCTTGAGCATCATTGGATGCTTTCGGAAAAATTAATTCTCGGCGAAAAATGCACCCACGCAGAGTTCCGGTTTCCACTGTCATCTGATGGAAGACACAAAAAAAAATTAACGAATGTGGTTCCGTCCAAAGGGTCGCGACTAAAGAAAAATAGACCACAACTAACGGAGAGCGAGACACATACGCTGTTATTATTTTTGATCAATCCTACACCTCCAGACATTGAAATTTTCCCGAAATTTCTTGACTGGAACTTCATGAAAAGACAAATTAAATCAGCTCATCTCCGACTATGATTAAATTTGTATCACACAAAATCTAACAAGGTACAAATGTTCATTATTAATCTTAGGAACAACAATTATTCCAATTTTATGATTTTGTAAACAAGAATCTCAGAAAACTAAGTTTTCTCTACACTGATTTCATGTTATGAATTGCAGTACATATGCTCAACACAAACTTACCCTTAAATTTAAAAATCTTCTAACAAATGTTCTTTTATTCGTAGTTTTTATAATAAAATTCATGAATTAATAATGAAACTGTAAATTTAAAAATTTCAAACAGTGTTTACATTAAACTTAAAACAACTCAGTACCTAGCAGATTGTGTACCTAGCAGATTGTGTACCTAACAGATTGTGTACCTAACAGATTATGTACCTAACAGATTATGTACCTAACAGATTGTGTACCTAGCAGATTCTGTACCTAGCAGATTCTGTACTTCGCAGATTGTGTACCTAGCAGATTACGTACCTAGCAGATTACGTACCTAGCAGATTACGTACCTAGCAGATTACGTACCTAGCAGATTACGTACCTAGCAGATTACGTACCTAGCAGATTACGTACCTAGCAGATTACGTACCTAGCAGATTACGTACCTAGCAGATTACGTACCTAGCAGATTACGTACCTAGCAGATTACGTACCTAGCAGATTACGTACCTAGCAGATTACGTACCTAGCAGATTACGTACCTAGCAGATTACGTACCTAGCAGATTACGTACCTAGCAGATTACGTACCTAGCAGATTACGTACCTAGCAGATTACGTACCTAGCAGATTACGTACCTAGCAGATTACGTACCTAGCAGATTACGTACCTAGCAGATTACGTACCTAGCAGATTACGTACCTAGCAGATTACGTACCTAGCAGATTACGTACCTAGCAGATTACGTACCTAGCAGATTACGTACCTAGCAGATTACGTACCTAGCAGATTACGTACCTAGCAGATTACGTACCTAGCAGATTACGTACCTAGCAGATTACGTACCTAGCAGATTACGTACCTAGCAGATTACGTACCTAGCAGATTACGTACCTAGCAGANGTACCTAGCAGATTCTGTACTTAGCAGATTCTGTACTTAGCAGATTCTGTACTTAGCAGATTGTGTACCTAGCAGATTGTGTACCTAGCAGATTGTGTACCTAGCAGATTACGTACTTAGCAGATTCCAACCGAAAACTGAGCGGTAGTAGATCCGTACGCGTTCCCGGACTGAAAATAACCCGGAGCGTGGCCACAAATCGCCCTTGGCTTCTTTGGTGTGGAGGGGATGAGGTGAGAGAGGGAGTTCGTGCTAGGTCGAGGGGCTGCGTGAGGCGAGCAGGGTCGCAGTGCCTGGCACTACCCGCTGCCTCGCAGCAGTCGGCACTATGACCAGCGGACGACCGACCGGTCAATAGCCACTAAGCGTCTTCCTTCCTTCCACACGCTGGCACCGCCACTCACTGCATGGAAAAGGGTTGAATGGGATCGAACATACGGATGGTGTTACGTTTCGGAAGAAAAGTGATACGACCTGACATTTTTTTAAGATTTTTTTTTCGAACATTATGTGTGTTTCTTAACGTTTACAAATTAAAACGTTATCAGATAATACAAATATTGGGAAAGAAACTCATAAGTGTCACTCATGGCCATATATGAACTGCGGAAACGATACATAAGAAACCTTTTATACAAAGAAATGATTACTAGTTATTTTCAGGAGATAGTTAAAAACGTAATTATTTCATGGCACGCATTTGGAGATGATTACTCAAATTTAGAAATATTAATTACTGTACGAGAAGAAATACTTTAAAGTGAGAATTCCTGAAAATAAAGTGATTTGTTAATATTGTTACAAATTTTCAAGTAGAAGAAGTAAAAGTTTTATTACAACCAATTGATTTATTTTACTCAGATCAGTTTTCGACGGTATCGAGTACACGCTTCGTAGTTTGAATACATGCAATAAGGAAGCAGGCAATGCTGCGTGATGTAAGCAGAATCACGAAGCATTAGGGCAACTATTTCGAAAAATGTAAGGGATAAAATAAATTGTTTGTTTGTAACAATTTTTACAACTATTTTCAAGAAAACTAATGTATCGTAAAACGTATGTGTAAACTAATTGTAGAATTAATTTACAAAATTCAAATAGAGAAAACCCATATTGTACTATGTTTCTAAGTTATCTGACGAATTTCAATTCCATGTTTATTTATCTTATAAGTGCACCGAGCCGTATTATAGACAGTCAAAAAACACACAACTCAGATTCACATTAAACATCCATCTTATCTTTGTTTCGTCATTATGGAAACATTAGGGTTGACATTGAATTGACTACGTTTCGAAACAAAAGCAATCAAAAGCATAGTACATAGTACAAAAGCATCATAATATCATCACAGTGCATCCACACATTAAACAATTTATCAAAATATAAATACAAAAACATACCTTACATTATCTACACTTTATACATTGTGAATATCAAATTCACGTGATATTCACGATGAATAAAGTGTTGATAATGTGAATTTTATATTCACAATGCATAAAGTGTAAATAAAGTGAGGTATGTTTTTATATTTATATTCTGATAAATTATTTAATGTTTGGAAGCACTGTGATATTAAGATGCTTTTTTTACTTTGTACTATGCTTTTGTTTGTAATGTAGTGAGAATGAGTCCTGACAGACCTGAAGAGGAAGTCAGAAACCTAGAGCCTCGAAACGTAGTGTATTCAATGTCAACCCTAATGTTTCCATAATGACGAAATAAAGATAAGAGGGATGTTTAATGTGAATCTGAGTTGTGTGTTTTTTTTGACTGTCTATAATAAGGCACGGTGCACTTATAAGATAATGTGATGGGACAGTCAGAAAACGTGTGGATGAATCCATGTTTATTTGCTCATATAACATCACGACCGAGCACTCTGTTTTACTGAGTAAACCCCTTTCCAATCTAAGTTCTCCACAATATGAATTACAATACTTTTCTTACCCACTATGTAATTGGAAAGTATAAATGATAATGTCACGGAAAATTTTGGTACTGCACTGAGAAAACAGTTTGGTTGTGAGTAGCCTAGGTTTGAATGGGAGATGCAAATCCACAAGGAAAGGATTTCTCCAAACTCACGCGAAAAGGGACTTTATTCAAATTCTGCATTATACAAATTTACTAAACAAATAACATTTGGTTTTGACAGATATGAAAAATTCCACTGAAGACAAAAATAACATCCATGCATCAATATAAACATAAAAAAAAAGAATAGATAGTATTATCAAAAATGTTGCCTTATTAGACTTGAAGATTTAAGACTGAATTTCTTTTCTCCAATTTACAATGACAACAAAACAACTTTAAGATGAATAAATAAAATGCACAATAAAATTTGTCTTTCGACAGAATTTTAAGCACAAATAATCTTGTTTCCCACACAAAAACATTGCTTAGCAAAAGTTATATTATTTAATCATTTTTAGGAATCGGGCAAAATTGGTCAGTGTTCCAAAATTATATCCCCGTTGACTGAAGTCAAGTTATCAAGTATTTACGTAACTTGGAAATATTCGCTGAATAATAATTAATATTCTTATTAATTAATTGGCATTACTATCGTCTACAGTCATATTTATTAAAAACATATATTCATCTGACGATGGCAGGAATCTTCGCTGAAATGTTGTGACATATAAGTAATTGTCTACGGAGAAAGATCGGTTTCATATCAATATAGCTCATTAATTAATAACTCAAAGTACCGATTTTTACTGTTGAAAGAGGACAATTATTTTGTTAATTTACGACTTCATAATAAATTTAGATTTTTGTTTGACTCTTTATCTTCAGTCACGAGTGACGGCTGCAGTTTCCGGTGGAACAATATTTTCCACAGTTTTTGTTAAATTATTCTTTTAAATACTGCGTAAGGAGCGAAAATCTTAACATAATTGCATTTCTATTTTCTTACACTATGTTTGAGTTTTTTTACTAACCAGATATTTGTGCCAAGATACTTTAAAAAATATACATAAACCCATAGTAATAAACCCAAAAATTCCGAACATTTTGCGGGCTTAAAAATTCAAAGTCACTGCATAGAGAATGCATAGTACAAACTATCATTTGAAATATGTATGGGAGATACTTAAGCCTGGATATAATAACTTAACATCGAATCAACCCTTCAACCAAATTGCTTCCGCACTGTAATATTTGTAAATGGGAAATGTAGCGTGTTATTGAATCTTATCTACACGGAGGGATAGGAGGTAGGAGTTGGGTGGTAGGGGTTATTGTTAGCTGGGTTTACCAAGAACTTGGCCCACGTGGAGGTGTTAGCTGGAGTAATTAGTAATAGTTAAGATTTATTGATACTTGGAGTAGTAGGAGGTGGAATATTTATTTACATTTAGAGTCTTTTTTGTCTACCCTGTTCCTTGGCACAAGGCTATTATTACCATGATCATATACTCTTCAGTATAAATTTGTTTATTTTCTGTTTTTTTTTCGATGAACATAGTTTATTGTTGTCTTTGCGCCCATTGTTCCCGTATCGTCATGTCATCATGTCCTCGTCGCTTTGAACTCCCATCTAATACACATCATCGGTTCCATATGTTTCTGTAAGATGCTTACTGATGCGACGACGATAGTATGACAAGTCCAGTCCTTTATGTTAAATGTTCCACTTTTTATCATTCGTCTTATTCTCATTCTTCCTCACAATTTATATCACACTTAATTAACATGTGTTCCACCGTCTCCTCGTAATATATACACAAACATGATGGCTCGTCCTTAATCTTAATTTTATCTTGTTTAAATTTCCGTGTCCCGTAAGCAATTCCAACATGGCCGGACTTGGTCTGAAGCAAGTAGGAGATGGATAAAAGGAGGGAGGGGGTTGCATTTCCACAGTCTTAGCCGGGACATTGAAGTGAAAAGCTACGAATATTTTCCGGTCCCGCCGGGAATCGAACCCGGAGTGACCCCGCGTCGAGCAAGCATGCTAACCCCTCAAGCCACCGAAGGGCTTTGTTGTGTTTCCTCGTTTCTCTTCGTAGCCGGAAGGGTCGAACCCTTGAAGGTGAGGGTGGAGGTGGTGTCCGCCGGCGCTTGGCTCGCCATCGACCGTCTCCTGGGGGTGGGGGTGGAGGTTGGAAGAGGGTTGGGAGGTTCTTGGACGCCGGACACCACCTGGCACCGTTATTCCACCCCACCTCCCACGAGACGGCAGGACGCCACGCAATGATAGAGAGCGTATGTGGTCATTAAAACCCTCACTCCCGGTGCAGTCACGGAATATTAAGGACCATCGCTCCAAGTTAGTTAAATTATTGAAAACTGGTTACTTCATTTGAATTATTGAAAACTGGTTACTTCATGGAATTTTTGCTGAATTTTTTTGAATCCGCCTCTGCCTTAGGGCCCTTGATCGGAATTGATGGGATGGTCCCTTGCTTGCTTCCGGAGAGTAAATTAGTTTTTTTTCCCTCCACGTGGTCATACGCAGTTTGTACTGTTTTTTGACAATAAATTTATTTATTTATTTATTTATTCATTTTTATTGTTTTATAGAACAACTAAGGTATTATGTGCGTCAGAGCGAGTAGGCTTAAGTACACCCCAAAAATATTTCAAATGATAGTTTGAACCGTTCTCTATCCAGTGGCGAAGAATTTTCATACCCTTACAGCGCAAATTTTTGAATTATTTGACTTTAATCTACTATGAACTGATATACAGACACTTACTCGGATTTTTTTAATTCTGGCAAAAGTACCGGCTAAACACAGAGAAAAAAACCCGACTAAAACATAGCAAATGGAAATAGGAACGCAGTGACGTTGAGATTTTTGTACGTTATGGTACGTTCACAAGAATAATCAACCAAAAACTGTGTCAACGTGGATATAATACCTTAATGAATTAAAATGAAGAAAATGAATGTTTGTTTCTTTCTTGGACCTTTATGCGTTCCTATACCAATCATCCTGTTCACCTTGTTTCTTATTTTTATTCATAGATATATTGTCTGGCAAGGTTTGCATATATATTTTGTTACCTTAGGTATCACAAGTAATGGGCAATAACGATTACAATAAATTCGAGTGAGAAATCAATCTCAGGAGACGTATATTCATTTACACTGCCTAAACGGTTAGAGGATGGTGACAACTATGAATGACAATATTGTTCCTCTCCACTCAAAAACGTCCGTGACAACATGTGTCTATCTACAAAGGTTAACCTAAATTATCGAAGAAGAGTTATTGAAAAGAGATGCGGAAAAATATTTCAAATACAGAGAGTAGTTTTTGTTGGAAAGATAGTAACCTAATCCAATTGAATGCTTTCTGTGTTTTGTTCATTTAAGAAGGATGAAAACTGATTTGAAATTGTATACTTTGGACAAATAATTTATATTTTTCAAGCGTTTTAGTTTTACCAGTAGCCACCGCGCCTCGGGAGAGCGCTGACTGAGCATTCGACTGATGCGCTACCTTATGTTGCTTCACGTGAAACAAACACTTTTGACTTCCCATTTTCGACAATTCTGAAGTATTAAGAAAAGTTAAAGTGCAACATATCAAAACCCGAACGAAGCCGGGGCGAGTTACTTGTACAGTATAAATAATACCCAAAAACTCGCTTGACATAAAATAATGTACAAATATGACGGGCGAGGGGACGGGTTGAGTGATTTTTACATCACACCTCGGTATGGTGGCATATATAAAAGTGATTCTGGCGGACATTCATCGCATCCCATGCAGGGGATAAGTTACTCTATGCTGGGAGCACTGTCGAATAGCAATTTTAACTCACAACTTCCGAAAATCTATTCGTGGAGGAGTGATTCCATCGTCCATGGACGGGTGAAAATAGCGACTGACCGCGTTTTTGCACATCAGTCTTTTAGTATATTTAGTATATTTAGTATATTTTAGTATATTTTCGGAAATTGTGTAAATGGGTGGATGGTGCTTTGAAGGTCTCCGCGGGTGGCGCAATGGACAGCACACCTACAGCTACAGGACATGGTCCCGGGTTCGAGTTCCGAGGAGGGGGTCCCGGATCGTTGACGATGCAAGATGTCAGAGTATTATTTAACCACGTACGAAGTTTCGAGAGGTATTTTACGTCATTATATTTATGTCTCAAAAATATTTTTAACTTCTTCCGAGAGGAGACATGCGCTGAACGACAAACTTTTATGCGCTCCTGTGTATTTCATACTAATCCAGCGAGTTCGTAAACGTTAATATTATACTACCTTATACAAATTATTTTTTTTTCTTCGTAATAATTCATAATATTGTGTTATTAACAATAGAAATACAAAGAAAACAATTATACATCTCAGAGATTTAACTAGTTTGCAACGCCAATGCTACCTTAAACGAGAAATAACTGTAGGTATTTACATATAAATGTATATTTCTGCATTTTTCTTCTCGCGAACAAGCTATTTTAATGAAATTCTCAGAATAAATGTGTTATTAACTGGAAATGTGATGTAGATCGTCACATTCCTAGTAAAATAGTTTCTTTTGCTTCTTTTAACATTAGAATGTAGGTGTATTATGAATTCCAAACAACAGATTACTTAATTGTTAATAAAATATTAATGATAACTCAAGACATTAAAATGAAATAAAAAACAGTATTATTTATTTGGTCAACCTACCAGCAAAAGGTGTTGACGCTAAACTTTCTTCTGCTTATCTCCTTTTTCTTCGATATCATTCAACTGAATGTGTCATCAAGGTTGATTCAACATTTTCGCAGAATGTTAAACATAAAAATTCAACAACTAATAATGATTACTTGTCAGACAATTGAGACCATAAGTTTTCTTATCTTTGCCACAATATTGGTAAAATGCTTAACACCTGAATTTCTCTCAGTGTGCTCTTAGACGATGCAACTCACTGTTTCTTCACTACTTTTCTCAAGTACTCACGGTTAGGATATTATCCACAGGATAGAAACCAACCTGTTATCGTGACACTGAATGCTGTAACTACGTTGAAGGAAATACGATCTCTAATTCACCTACACCACTTGCTTGCATGTTCACTGCTCAGTTACCACGTGAAACATCACAAACCACTGAACTACTGCTCTTGGACACTTGATCGGATTTGATGGCATGGTCCCTTGCTTATTTCCGGAGAGTTCCTTAGTTAATTATCCCCCACGTGGTCGTATGAAGTTTGCAACTGATTTTTGACCATAATTTTATTTATTTATTTATTCACCAAACATATACTTTATGTAATTTAAGTAAAAAATAAATTCTTCCCCGTAACTGCTTTTTGATAAGAGACACTCAAAATGCTCCGCGACACATTGATCAACCTTATCACTTCCGAAACAAGTTACCAACAAACGAAATGAGAGGTTATAGTATTTTATAAATAGTGAAACAAAATAAAATGGTCTTAGTTTGAATTTAAATAATTTGTTTTAAAAAATGGATGAAAGTTAAAGCAATCTGTTCGGCCGCGTACGTAGTTTCTCAAGTATAGAGATCTTCCATCAAGCCACAGAGACAATTCAATTATCACGCTGAGCGGTCTATACAACTATTTTGGAGGGGAAATAATTTTACTCGGTGTGAATGCATAGGGAGAGGAGTCTTCTCAAAATTTGGTGTTTAATTTTCATGTTTCTTTTGTGAATGAATGTAATTTTTTTCATGGTAAGTTCTTTTAGGGAATCTAGACTTGTGTTGGCTCAAGAGGTTGTAATTTTAACGAATGGTAATAAATCCGTGTCCGGAAATGCTTCGTTTGGAAGATAAACGACGTTGAGCGATAGAAGGCAATACACTTTGACAGGATGGTGTCTCGTGTCACGTGATGTCTTGTGTGACGTCATGTCACGTGCCATCAGAGAACAATCCAATGAATTGTTGCGCATGTACATCAGTTGCCACTGAGCGGTCGAGAAATACTGTTCATTATAAAATGGCGCAGTATACGTTTTCCTAGTACACCAACTTGTTGCTTCTATACGGTGAATGTGAACGAATTGGTCGATTAGCACAACGCTTGTATCACGAACGATTAACGGGTCGCGCCCGTTCATCACATGCCATTTTTGCAAGATTGGAACAACGGCTTCGGGAAACGGGCACCTTCAAAGCTAATAGACACCCTATTGTGGTCGTGACCGGAAGAAGAAGTCCTCCAACTGGTCTACCAGAACCCGTCTACGAGTATCTCAACTTCGCAGACGCCGTGGATGTATCCAAGAGCAGCGTCTGGCGAGTTCTCCAAGAACAGCAACTTCACCCATACGACCTCCAGAGGGTTCAGGCATTCGGTCCAGCTGATTTTTCGTCACGTGCTGATTACTGCGCGTGGTTCCTACATTGTTGAGCCGACGTTCCAGACTTTCGTCTGATCATTCTTTTCACAGATGAAGCGCATTTTACAAACGAAGGTCTGCTCAACCGTCGCAACAGCAACATTTGGGACGAGAAAAACCCTCATGCTACACGTACCCATCGATTTCAACATCGTTTCGGTATTAATGTGTGGGTTGGTATTATACATGGTCATCTGATTGGCCCGTGTATTCTACCGCCCCGTCTAACGTATCACAGCTACTAGACCCTGCCAGACGTACTGGTGCAGGGTTTGGAGGATGTGCCATAGCATATCCGTCGGAAGATGTGGTTCCAGTATGATGGCGCGCCACCCCACTTTTTACACGAAGTCCGTCATTACCTTCACCAAACATTCGGAAACAAACATCGGATAGATCGCGGTGAACCGATTCGTTGGCCACCACGATCGCCTGATTTATCACCCCTGGACTTTTTCCCGTGGGGTTATATAAAGAGCATTGTTTACGAGACCCCTGTGGAGTCACAGGACTATCTCTATGTCCGTGTAATGGCTGCAGCGGAGGTCATTCAGGAAAGTACGGGACTTTTGGACCGTGTGTATGTGACCATTATTCGCTGGTACACTTTGTACAACGAAACTCGTTGTCGATACTTCGAGCAAATGTTGTAGTTCACGCAGGTGCGAGTTGGTTGTTGCAGATGCAGCGTATACTTTGACGGAATTTCGAAGTCGTTTATCTTGCACTAGGCGCATTTCCGAACATGAGTATATTACCAAATGTTGCTGTTCTGAGTCCCCTCTACAACAACTATAACTGTGCAATATGAATTCTGAATCCTCTTGTATATATCTGTGTGTATATCAAGATGTAAATCTAGGCTTCCGCGGACGGAGTTAATATAGAGTTATTGAGAGTTGTGCCGTTGGTGCTCACACAGAACAGCTGCACATAATAATCGGCACGAAGGCTTCTTGGTAAATTACCTTGAGAGTGCGATGCGAGATGAGGTTTTGCTCGCCAGCTAATTCTTCTTAATTTCGAAAAGAGTGCTTTTCCTTTAGAACATACCATTTCCAAATGTTCTTTGAAGTTTAATTTAGGGACTATGGACACTCCAAGATATGTCTTTGTTTTCACGGATTTTATTCTGTTGTTGTTAATGTATAATCGCGGCGCTGTTCCCGTGTTGCCGCCTTTGAAAACCATTGAAGATGATTTCGCTGGTGTCAACTCCAGTTTAGCTTCCGCACACCATTTCATAATTTTCCTAACAGCCTCTTGACCCTTCACCTCTAATGTAACTCTTGTATCAGCTTCTATGAGAACAGTCGTATCGTCAGCATACGTAATGACTGTATAGTTGTCCTCATCTAAGTCATGAAGAATGCGATCAATGATTAGGTTTCACAGAATGTGTCCAGAATTTGAACCCTGTGGACATTCCTTGTTCGTGATTTTTGTTTTCTCATACATTCCAGATTTAATGCTCGCGTTGCGATACTTCAAATAGTCATTGTAGGAGCGTGTTATACAGATTTCTTGGACATTTAATCTCCCTTTGTCGATGTATAATATATGGCCATCATGCATTATCGAAGGACCCTTTGATGTCAAAGAAAAGTCCCGCACCAACCTGATTCTGAAACGATGGCAGGAAAGATGGAGCGAGTCATCCAAGGCACGATCGGTCTTTATTTTTCTGCCGTACGTCTCTGTCACGGGGGCGACGTGGTGCTGATCATCATCTTCCCAGAAAAGAGTCAGTGTGGATCATCACCGACCACGGCCCGTTCCACCAACGACTAGCATCTTTTAACTTGACTGATGACCCAGTCTATCGGTGCGGACAAAGTGACACATCGTTACATCTGCTAACAGACAGCTCTGAATTTCGCTACATTAGGAATGAGTTCGAATACCTAACCAGGAAGAAACTAAATCGAGAAAAGCTGGCTTCTCTATGAGCTTCCGATGTACGTCCTTTGTTGGAAGAACTAATGACTTGGATCATTTCACAAAAACTTGAATGGGAATAGAAACTCCAGAAGCTATAACGGACAACAAAGAAAATGGAACATAATTTTAATATTACAATACTTTTTGTTTTGTTTTTTCACTTTTTTAGGGTTTATACAGATTTAATACGTAGGTAGTGTGTAATTATTATTTTAATCACAGATTGATGTGTTGTACATTTTTATATTAAGGATAAACATGTATATCTTTATTTTATTTTAAACACAGTAATTACTACTTCCAGAATTTTAATTATCAATTGTCATTAAATGTTTTATACATCTTCAATTATTTTAATTTTAAACCATTTTTTTATTTGAATCTGACAGTAACATTTTACCACTGAGATTTTTGTTATTTTATTATAGTTTTATTCTTATAAATTTTTAATGAACGAAGCACTAATTTTAATAGTACCAATTTTACCACTAGACCCAAAGGAAGTCCCCAATAACAAAAAATAGTTCTCCCAAAGAAAAAAAAAGACCAATAAAAATAGCTCTGTAAGAGAAAAAATATGGGCATCATACCTAGGAGTTCTGCTCTGCCTCATCCCCATTTCCTAATTTATATTTTAAGTAAAAAATATAGTTATTGGTCCGGGAAAAACCGCGTCTCACTAAACAGAACTACCAACATTGGTCTTTTTTCAGAGAAATGTCAAAGTCGACAAGATGTAAGTTACTGTCATACACTGCACATAATAGCACGTTATGCACATTAGCAGAGTATGACAGCAACTTCGGTCTTTTTGAATCTGACATTGCTCTGAAAAAAAAAACAATGTTGGTAGTTCTGTTTAGTGAGACGCGGTTTGTCCCCTACAAACAAAATGTTGTATTAACATTTCGTTGCTCTCCCTGCATGGCGCTTCCAGTCGAAATGTACTTGAAGTAGGAAACTACTTTTCATCAAATACAACCATCTTATATAATATCATGAAACAATGAATTTCTATGACTTAAAAAAAATAAAATGGTAAATATGGTTGATTGAGGAGTTCGGAGAACGATTTAATTAACAAAACATATATTAATAGTAAAATAGCCAATAACTGATGCCCTGATTGATGAGAAGTAATCAGAATTCCAAATTAATCATAACAGAGCATTAGTTAATTGATTCCACTGGGATCAGTCTGAGGAAACATCAGAGACGAAACGGCCAGCAGTCAGCAAATTTTAAAATTTAACGAACTTCTAAATTCATCGTTTTAAATTCCCGGGACCAGTAAGAACGTTTTTCCAAAAGGGGAAAATAATGGTTACAGAATTGTCAAATATGAAATGCTCTTTCTTGTAGAAAACTGGAGCAAAATTTATATACTTATTTAACCTAACATATTTATTCAACTGATCCAATAAAGTCTTGACGTTGTGATATGTTCTTTTTTCCTGATATGGATCTTATTCAACACTTGACTAGACATCAGTTACACCAAAGAAATGTTTCTTTTTAAATTTTACTATTCCTTTTTAGGTGGACACGAATATTTACGCAATAGATTTAATGCGTCTTTATATTGTGTAGCGTGTTATTTCATCGTTACCATCGCTTTTGCCATCATTTTGTAGAGTACAATACAGATACACATTATAATAATGATATACTTATTATTTCAGATATCAGATATGCAAACTTTTCAATATTTGACAGGATAGTAGAAATAACAAGAGAAGAAAGCAAAACGATAAAGTAAAAGTATTAACATGTCTTATGGAAGACGAGTCAAAAGAGCAGGAACTAATCATCTTACGTTACAGAATTACGTACTATTGAAATAATGTCAGAGGAAAGAATTATTGAGTACAATAAAAACCACTTCATAATATCATACCAGCAGCAATTTCACTGTGATCAAATCAATGCTTCTTTTCATGGTGGCCCTTGTGGTGGCCCTTGTGGTGGCCCTTGTGGTGGCCCTTGTGGTGGCCCTTGTCCTTGTCGTCCTTGTCCTTGTCCTTGTCGTCCTTGTCCTTGTCGTCCTTGTCGTCCTTGTCCTTGCCTTTGTCCTTGTCCTTGTCCTTGTCCTTGTCCTTGTCCTTGCCCTTGTCCTTGTCCTTGCCCTTGCCCTTGCCTTTGCCCTTGCCTTTGCCCTTGCCCTTGCCCTTTTTGCCGCTTGTTTTGCTGGGTCCTTCCTTCAAGTACTTCACGAGATGGAGGATGAAGTCTATGAGATAGACGACAGCGATGAGGATTAACAGGATTGCCACGACAATCAACTTCTTTTTGTTATCACTGTCAAAGTCGAAGCTTCCGTAGACGTCGTCGTACCTAGCAGAGAAGTACACGTGACAATGGAAATATTACACCGAACATTTCTTTAAATAAAGGAGTTTTACCAACAAGATCACGCTTCATAGCGTATACGTTACGGTCAAGACGCCAGCCGCGTAGAGTGCCTGTAAAAGAATAATTGTAATCGATATACTTCGCATAGCTTACCTTTGACTCAAATCATACAGAAAATTGAAAACCCAAACTGATTCCAGAAAGGCACAAGGAAAATACGCAGCGAAAAAAACCTGCACGAGCTCATACAACACGCAGAACCTCTCACATACCATCTCGGATATCAACATAACCTCACAATTCAACCCAGAATCCACCATGACTTCTATCGCTAGCGTACCACTAACGTCATACACGAACATCGGTAATAAAACGTACTACGCTAGGAGCTTTAACATACTTCTAATGTAACATTAATCGCAAAAACACGGCGTACTACAACCCCGAATACGCTCGATCGCTGGTAAGCAATGCGAAATTTCCAATGTACACTCTTCTTAGCGTATACGATACGTTGATGACGGTAACCGCGTATCGTACATTGAAGGAACTAGTGTAATGAGTACATTTTGCATTGCGTACCTTCGACTCAAATCATACTAAAAATTGTAAATACAAACAAACAAATTGTATGCAGCGTAAACTAGTCAATTGTAATGTGAGTACACCAGCACGTGCACAAACAACAAACAAATCACTCGCTTACTCTCTCAGATATCAACATAACCTCAAATCCAGACCGGAATCCGCCTTGAACATTACTACCACTAACATCATACGCAAATAGAGATCACGTGACGTGCTACGCTAGGAGAGTTAGTGTAACACTGACTTTTGAGCATGGGCAGAAGTAACTTTCATGTGAATAGTGTGTACGATAGCTCACGGATACGCTATGCAAAAAACTCTTTTGACACTTTTATTGTTTTACAATGGAACAATATATTTTTCCAGCGTTAAATCGTAACGCACGACAACACAAATGCAGTGAAATAAAATTTATTGAATGTATGCTTCGTACTGCTGAAAAGATATCCATTCTAACACTAATGGAAGTTTTAATTTACTCACTGAAACTGAAAAACTTTGGATTATTTTTAATACAGTTCCATAACATGTTTCTGTGATTTCTGCTTTCTTTTTAACATATTTTGGTTTATATAAACGTTTAATATCAGGTTCAATTGTTCTGTTGCTACGTTTATGTTTCTTGTTACAATTTGCTAACACTTGACGACTCAAACCACTAGCCGAAACGTTTTGTATTTTTTAAAAGCACAACATATACCACTATCGTCATAAAAGATCTTAAGTTGATATCTTTTTTTTATTAAAGTCAGCATATTATACATTTCACACAAATAGAATGTTTCAGTATAAAACGATCACGACAACATTAGATCTGCGTTTGTCGAAAAGTCCCTTGTAAGATGTGTAACGCATGTGGATTATCAGGCGCGCACTTCGCGGCCATCAAAACTAAACTCTACTGGTAATGCGTAATAACCCACAAACAGTTTAAACTATTCAGTAACTAACTAAAAGTAGTGCAATCGTAGGTAGAATTAAATCACTAAAATATCTGAAATCGGTATAAATAAAAAGAGTAACATCATCTCATTGTTGTGACTTCAACTAGAAAAACATAACCTCACCGGACATTTAAATGAAATAATTGCAAGTATAATTGATATTGAAATACATTGCGTCTTATGGAGGAAACACTTATTTTTAATAAATGACGAACTTTTAAATCACGAAAGTGATGGAAGTTTTCTTTGATTTGTACTAAATTTTCCGTAGTATTTTTTCATCACTTTTATCTATAGGTCACCATACATTTGAGAAAGTTATTTAACTCTGAGGTGAGATGCATAAATCACGAAACCGCCATGTTTTTGTACATCCTCTGTATTTCAAACGAGTTCCTGTATATTGTTGGTACTGTATTGTTGACTGATATATACAAATTAAAACATGTTTTTTTCTTCGTTATTATTCATATTGTTGTGTTTTAAAAGAATGTATTATATTTCTACTTGGTTTAATAGTAAATAATTATGATAACTTAACCGAATAAACTTGAGAACCGGATAAGTGAGAATAAATTAAATAAGCTTCTACAGCACACATACAAAAAGTAAAATTATCCCTCTACAAGCCACGTTAGACCCGGTACTCTTTTCATGGTAGGCTGAGTTGGCCTGGGAATCAGTCTGGAAAAAGATTGAGGCAAGATCTCACATCTCGTTGGGGATCGAACCCCGACCGTCCAGCGAGCAGTTCAGTACTGTACCCACTGAATCATACTCACTTGTGTCCTGTGCATGCACGATCGAGATATAAGAAATCATCAACTTACATCTTCAACAGGAGACCCCCGGCGGCGGCATACATCGCAACTAGAGGAAGGGCGATGATAATGAACTGAGAAAAAACATTGAATATACATATTAGAAGCTTTTATTCATATAGTAGAGAGAAGAGAAACGAAATAAATTAATTTCAATAAATAATACTACTATTCTTATTATGCTATGTTGAATGAAAATAAGTGATGGAACTGAGATTAGAACTCGGGACCGTCAACTAACCGCGCTGATGCGCTACCAAGTGCGCCACCTAATTCGGCTCTGAACCCAGTATGCCGATGGCATTCAACTCGCGAGACAGTATAGAATCCGCATATGAGGCGACTTCACAGTAATTCACCGCAATGTAAGAGATTCCTGTATATTCTTATTCAATTAGTTATCACCTGACGATGACTCAAACCACGAGTCGATACGTTGTGTATTTAAAAAGTACAAAATATATCGTAAAAAGGTCGTACGGAGTAATTCAATTTCAATAAAGCATGTGTCTTAAGCAGTTTTTCTACACAATAAGTACATAACACCAAGACTTAAAGAATTTATTTGAAATCAGAAAACCTACATTCGAAATACTCTAATAGTCTCAATAATCTAATCATTGCAGGAACGATAAATAAATAAAATTACGAATGAATGTAATGTTGTTTATAAAATAAGCAATTTGGGTAAGACTAAAGTAAATTTAATAACAAGAGTGTGGTATATGAATCACAAATTTTTAATCTTAATTACCGGTTGCAAGCACAAATTATCGCCCATAACTTAAACTGCATTCTCTGTACGTTCTGTGTTGATGTGTACTGAAGGAAAATTGAAAGTTGTATGTTAAATTTACACTTGTGTACATGTGTGTGCGGTTTGTATGAGATTCATGTCAAATTACTATGAGCTATTGCCATATACTTACTCTCTGACATGTCGCGCGACAAGGCCTCAGACAAAAATCCCGATACATTCTGTATGAGCTTCATTCAGGATATAAATGTCGCTCATACATGACGCAAACGCGTAGGCGCATGCGCAGAACCCATGGCCAGGACTAGATCTTGGCGAGGCCAGAATCCATTTCACAAAACTTTCGTCAACCAATAAGAACGCTTTCACCGCTCGGGAAAGTAACCAATCAAATCGCTCGGTAGGAAATGTGTTTGCTGTTGTTTGTTTACTGTTGTTTGAAGTTCGTAGTGTATACTTCTGCTTTAATTCGATATTTTTCGTGCTTTAACGTTTAATAATCAGTTGTGTAAAGTATATGTACTATTTATACTTTACTTATATGATACTATACTAATTTATAAAGTGTATGATGGAGAACACTAAAAGACGTTTTCCGTGCAACATTTGTGGAAAGATTTTTCCTACGCCGTCTAAGATGCTTGGTCATCAAAAATCCATCCATCCTTTGGATTCTTGTAAGTGGATAGAATGTAAAAAAAAAATTTTTTTTTTAAAAAGGACTGAATTTAAATGCCAGTTGTGTGAAAAGTATTTAGCTTCACAGTTTTCACTCGATCGTCATAAGATATCTCAACATGCATCAATTCCACGCCAGCAGACTTTGCCTGGTGTCGAATTGGGTATTCATCAGTGTGTAACGTGCCATAATCAAGTGTTTCTGCTTTGATTAAACATACAAAATTTACTCATGGAATTTTTTCAGAAAGGGAACAGCATATTATGTGTTCAGAGCGTAAAATATCTTCGAGGACTAACTATGTGCAACGCTTGCAATCACACCATCCTGAGATAACTGTCGCGGTCTTCCCGCTGTGGCTCGTAATTGGTTGAACGAACCGAACCCCAGGGGTAGTCACGACGTGAAGAGGGAGATAACTAAAGTGACTGACGGAAATGAGTGATAGGTTCCAGTGACACTCAGAGCTAGATAGAGACATTTATTTATACTCACTATGTGTCTGAGTTGCGCGAGGCGGCTGTAGTGCCAGGGAGGAGAAGTCGGATATCATGACGTACCCAAGCTCGGGATGCTGTTCGCGAGGAACAGCCACTGGTCCACTCAGCTTCCGGCTCTCGAACAATCGGGGGCAGAGGAAGGTTACTGGGGGTGTCACTTAGANCCCCCCCCCCCCCCCGATTATATATGGTTTTACCCTCCGTCATTACCCACTAACCGACTTCCTCCGTCCATGCGACCTCATTCCAGTAGTTGCTAGGTGACTTCACGACATGACAGTTAAAACTGAAAATATTACGTTCTCAACCATTGATGAGTTTGATGACTGGAAAATACAAATGGAAAAAGAAACAAAGTTTTTATTAGAAAAAGAATTTCTACAGAACTTTATCTGGATGTGTGGAAACTCGTACATGTCATAAAAGTGAAAATTTTGAAAGTTTGAAAGGAGAAGGAAAGCGGTATTTGAAAATAAGTGGCTCAAATAAATGTGGTTCTTATTGCCCAGCGAGAATTAAAAAAGAATTAATTGAGGGTAACTGTACAAATAAATTGAAAGTTGAGTTTCTTTCAACGCATATAGCTCATGTTCTTTAAATGTAAATGCGAATGAGCGCCTTGCTGCAATTAGGGCTCGAGACCTGCGGAATATTTGTGTGAGCTATGGAATTGGAACTAAAGGTATTTCCAAAGGTAGTGATGTTCTTTCAGTTGATACTTGGATGAGAGAAATGAAAGAAAGTGATAGCAATCCAATTTTACTGTATAAATGTACCGGGGAGACTGATTCTAATTTCCCGCTTCTCCTAAATGAGGATTTTATTTGAGGATTTATAAACGATGCACAGGATGAAATTTTCAAAACATGCGGGGAAGAAATTATATATATTGATTCAATCCATGGAACAAATAAGTACGATGTCCAATTGACAAGTGTTTTTGTTAAAGATAACAACTGGGAGGGATGTCCTGTTGTTTATATGTGGTCAAATTGATAGACTGAAGAAGTTTTGAAGTATTTTTTCTCTGTTATTCGTGCAAGAATAGGAGAAATGAGCACTGAAACTTTATGTCTGATGACTATCCAGCATTTTATAACGCTTGGAGTTCTGTATTTGACCTTAGTAAGTTAAATTTAATTTGTATTTGGCACAATAAAAGGGCGTGGATTAAAAAAAAGCATTTCAACGGGGCAAAACAAGGTGCAAGTATTAGAAAAAGGCAAAGTATAATCAAAATGTTAGATATAATAGCCAGTGAACATGTATTAACATTTCAGCAGCTATTACAAAAATTATAGTCATCATTGGAGCAGGATCCTGATGCTAAGCAATTTTGGAATTATTTTAATACTAATGCAAAACGGATAAAGCTTTGGGATGCATGTCATAGAATAGATGCCAATATTAATACCAATATGACTGTTGAACGATGGAATAAAGATTTCAAGTACAATAGTGACTTACAAGGCAAATGTGGTGGAAGACTAGACAAAGCTATTTACAGTTTGATGAAATAATTACGGGTGAAGTTGATGGATAGGTTAGTTTCTCTGACAAGAGAAAAATTAACAAAGAAAGGAATTGAACTGAGAAAAAGACATAGGTTAACAGAAAAAGTTTTTGATAAAACTGATATTTTTCGTAGTGAAATAAATGCAAAAGTGTGGATTGTGCCATCATTTTCTAATGTTGGTGAAACGCATCAAGTCAGATGCGAGGATACTGGAGATATTCATAACTGTGGTTTTGAGTGCAGGGAATGTTTTGCATGTATACATGAGTTTAGATGCAGCTACCTGGACAGTGCAATGAGGTATAACTTTTGTAAGCATACAGAGAAAAGTTTGCTATAACCAAGGAATTGAAGAAAACTGAACACTCTAATTTACAGAAAGATGCTGAATCTGCTATTCTTGAATTATCTTGCAAAACAATTCCCACTTTTAAATCCGACGAAGCGTACCGAGAAGTAATAAAAACAATATCTACATTGAGGAAGAAATGTAAGACAATTGAAGAGTGTGCAAAATGGTTACCACAACCTGTCGACCATTGTAATGTCAACCAAAAATTTACGAAGCAGAGACAATTTTCTATTAAAAGGAAAAGGAAAATCGCACAGTTTTCCCAGGATAGCTATGATAAAATTGCTCTAAATTATATTCTGCAAGGAAAGCAATAAAGAAAATACATCTCTTTACCACACTCCTCTATGTGTAAGTGTACATACTCCAGATGTGTTTTTCAAATTTTATAATTTCAGTGATTTTCTTGTAAAATATTTACTACCTACTGTTTTAACTGATAAACTAACTCACTTATTTGACTGTATCTTGAATTATTATTGTACAATTTTGCTAACACTGGTTCAACTATTCTTCTTCTTACTCTCTTGTTCATTTTTGAATCCGCCTCTGCCTTCGGGCCCTTGATGGGAATTGATGGGATGGTCCCTTGCTTGCTTCTGGAGAGTAAATTAGTTTATTGTCCTCCACGTGGTCATACGCAGTTTGTACTGTTTTTGACAATAAATTTATTATAATTATTATTATCATTACGTGGCAAATACTCTGTCACCATTGTGCCAATAGTATGGAGAATGTAAATAAATTTAAAAGCATTTCACCTGCTGATTCTGCTAAGATTTCTTTGTGTGTCTGTTAATATTAATTTCCCTATCCAAGAGACAATATTTTTGAATTTGGTGAAAATAATTAATCCCAATAAAAAATGTATTAGTGTGCAAATTTACGCTTTGTTTTTATTAGTATAATCAACTGAAGTTATTTTATAATATTTTGATGTTTGATTGTGAAAATCATTCCCATTTATTGCTACCATGAATTTTTTTTAATTTCAGTATAAATGTAACAATTTTAAAAAAATTATTAGATTTATTTATATTTTAATCCTATAATTTAAACTGCACTAAGGATTTGATTTCATTCTAGCATTCTCAGTTTGCTGTACAAGGTCTCTCTGAAACGAAGCCAAACTTTGAAATTAAAGTTCTAATGTGTGAATCTAGCAATTAATTTATGAAACTAAGCATACCCAATATTACCAAAAAACAGAATGCTTTGTAGATAACAAAATCATCTTTCCTATTAAGTCTGCTGAAAGTATATCTAAAAAGTAATCCCATTGCATCAAATTTAACATATTGCTTAACTCTCAAAAAACAAGATCATTTATAAACATTATTTAAATCCTGGTTGAGACCATAAGGTCTTAATTCAGTGAGACCTTATTTATTACCTTCTGAACTTAAGTAATGTTCTAAACATTATTTTATTCTTTCTTCATTATCTATTAGAAATGTTAGTATCATGTTTTCATTTTCCATTTTGAAGAAGAGTTGGGGAATATAAGATTATATGCTTTTGTTATTATGATCTGGTTTGTGTGATACAAGTAATTCATATATAACGAGCAAAGATGTTATGATGATCAGTGCGTTTAAAGTGGGAACAACTTCTCAATTACAGAGGTGAATTAATTGTTTAACTTATGGTATCTATATTTCGTGTGATCCTTAATTAAACTCTAAGACAATAAAGCATTGTTAAAGCATTACCATAATATTGCATTAATATTACAAATAACTATTTCTATTATGAGATAATTCAGGAAGTCTACGGATACTACATGAAATAGGTATTAAGCCCTGAAAAGCTCGACATTTTTGGCAATTTAATTAGATTTACAGGTATGCGCTTGTAACATACTATGCAATTCCCATGCAACGTACTATGTATTTGAGTCACTTAGGGTGTATAATTTTAATATTATTGTGTATTAGTGTTTCATTATAATTTAAATTCATTTTAGAGAAATTATTTAAATGAGTACATTAACAATAAATAGAATACAATATTTTTTTAAAATTTGGCTCACGTTGACAATATTTACCTTGAGGTACCCAAAGAAATTTTAACAGTCTCTTGCAACTTATTTTTGCATTGCGTATATTTTATGTTTAAATAGAAGGCATATTTTTTTGGTGGTTCCAAAGATTCTATTTTCACCCCTTGTAGCCTAGATCAAGGTGGGAAACTTTTTTAAGATTCAATTCGGCTTAAATGACAGCACTTCAAGTGTCCATCTGTTATACGTAAACTGATGCTTGTTATTCATCTTCACCAAATTTGTTCCTTGTTAGCTATTTATTTTTTTGATTTGTAAAATTTTTCTACCTCCAGGTTTGAATACATTTTTTAGTATGCCATCATACTTGCTCCGAAAACTTACATTATTTCCTCCGCTTTCAAAAACCTGATTTGTAATCTATTGTCCTCGCATCACAGATATATTTGAAAATTTTGTTTTCTTGCTCTAATCATAAAAGAATATGTTTTTCAGAGAGGAGTCATGGTTTTCTTACGTACACTTAAAATAAAAACCTATTCTGCATCCCAGATATACACTTCACTTGATTTCCCTTCGTAAACCGTAACTGTCAGGTCACCATCAGTCAAACAATAGTTGGATAGCGGTCTTATTTCTAAAAGGCGTCTTGGCATTAGGATTGATTAGAGCTAATTTAAGAACAATCAATTTTTCAAGCCAAGCATTAATTTATTTTCCTGAATCTGCTGGTAATCCTATTAGTATCAGGAATTGAAAAGGTAGAAATTCTATTATACTTGAATGTGAAATACATCTCGTCTATTATAACTTAGAAGCAAACAGTACTTGAAATTCGACTTGACTTCGCAAACATAAATAATACGAAATTGACTAGTCATGGTCAAGTTTAACATATTGTTAAATTCCATTTTAAAAGTAAAGGTAACGTTGGTTCCTGTAAGACTCCGTTAATGACAGTAAACTATATTTCATTTATTTATTTACCTTCTGCCTTATTTTAAGCAATAAAGAAAAACGTATTTGAGATAAAAGTGCCAAAATGCTGATAAATACGTAATAAGGTACAATAGAGGAATAGTTTAACTATTATCCCAAAACATTGATTAAAAAAGTTTATGAACAAAAATTTGACGGTGTCCAACAGAAACCAGTTAAGCTTTCTAGGGTTAAAATTTTCAAAAACAAATTCTTCAAATTTCAAAGGGTAAACCTTACTCTGTAAACAATATATTCATTGAGCCTCTTTAAATTTTACAACCGTAACATTTCTTTAATTCGATGTAGGCTACATCAAAAATATACAAGTTTTCAAGAGTTGAACATTACGTGACTTAGAAAGTCTGTATGGTGTCGGGTGAATTGATTGGTTACTTTTCCGTGAGGTGAAAGCTTTCCTATTGGTTGACGAAAGTTTTGTGAAATAGATTCTGGCCTCGCCAAGGTCTAGTATGGCCGGGACGCGCTCCGCCATGTTGGTTTACATTCTAGCTGTTTGTAGGTTATGTCATTGTTGTCGTACATTTTTCTCATAGTCTTATTCGCTCCTGTAATCTTGAGTGTTGAGAAGTGCATATTGTATTAACTAGTTAAGTTTAGATTAATTTCTTTCTTTAGTAGATTAGTATATCAGTTTATGTTCTTCCTTTGCGAATTCAATACACCAAGAATTCCCTGGTACAAACCGCAAAGAGTAAACGCTGTACATGTATGAGGTAGAAGTAAAAATAAGATTCTCAAATATACGCGAGTCTTCTATATGTATTGACTCGTTTGTAACCCAGAATTATTGAAATCGTTATAATATGCATTGATTCATTCAAAAATTGAATGTGGATGATTAGTTTGGGGACGGACATGTGTCACTGCCTTTAAGTCACTAGCGACCCTTAAAAAATATTTAGTAACAATTATATCAAACAAACTCAGAACAAGACATTGTCAACCACTTTTTAAAAACTTAATTATATTATACTTTGTTCATATATAAAGTGCTAAGATTGTTTTTAATACAAGTAGCAAAGAACGTGACAATGTAAAAGAAACAAGTAGGATATTGAGAAGGAAGCGAACCGAGATCTGATGTGAATATTTTCTAGAAATTCTATTACTATTAAGCACCTACATTTTTAACTGCTTACCTGATTGTTTTTACATTAATTGTTTTAGAACAAAGTTTCTAAACAAGACAAACGAGTACTTACAGTATCAGAAAAATGTGAATCTGTTTTATGATTCAATGGAATAGTATTTTTCCTGTTATATATCTTGAATATTTTATCTAGAATTAGAAGTAGGGTTAAAACACCTGAACTTATTTCAATAGTGTTTATATGTTTAAATAGTTGTTCATTTTTTGGTCTCGTTATGTGAATAATTCCTTACATTTATGTTAGTATTGTATAGTTCTCAGTTAATTGTTCAATTATGACGGTCACTAAGCAAGTCATTGTTTGTGACAGAGCTATTCTATAGAATAAGAGTAACAACTGTTACATCAATCCGACACTATCCGCTATTGATTGTTGTGGAAAATTTGCATACAGTCCCGAACACGATTATATCCTAAGGATGTGTACTGTATTGTTTCTAGAAATATGTAAAGTTAAGTTAGAATTTTGTTGCTATAATAACCTGTAATTATTATTCATCTGTACTTAAAAAATGGATGAATACAGAAATTCAGAAGTATCTGAGCTTATACAAAACGTAATCCTTTGAAAAGATGCAATACATGTATCTCATACTAGTGGCTCATACATGAATACAAGTGTAAGCGTATCTTAGGAAGCATGAAGAGATTCGTTAGAAGTATGAGGTTATTCTAAACCGAATGAGGGATAAGGTTATTTTATTTTTTTAGTAGATTAGTATATCAGTTTCTGTTTCTTCCTCGCGATCCACCAAGAATTTCCTGATACAAATCGCAAAGTGTAAACCCTGTCGTATACATGTAGAAGTATCTGAGTAATACACTTTTCTTCTTTTTTTTGTAGGGCTTTAGGGCTCGTCGACATCAAAAGTCATTGGAGCCCTAAAAACTTGTACAGGTAGGGAAAATGCAGTTACGCACTAAGGAGAGCCAACATGACTCTCCCCGCGTGTGGGACTCACCGAATGACTCAACCATACCCACTAAAACCCTCCTGAATTACAATATATCAGAACATATCTCAAACNGGGGGGGGGGACAAAAAATGAGGAAAATAAAAGATAACCCGAACTCTAATAGCGTCGGGATCGAAAAGAACAAGAGGTGACCGAGGAAGGTCAGGAAAGAGAAAGCAGAAGCCTAGCCTGAGTAGTACAAATCGCAAAGCTTCAAAAACTTGCGATACACGTATCTCAAATAAGTCCCTCAAACATTAATTCATGAGTAAACGCATGTTAACGAGGTCTAGACGTATTCTAATTGTTTGCGGAATAATATTAATTTAAATTTTATGTTAATTAAATAAATAAATTTATTGTGAAAAAATAAACAGTTACAAACTGCGTATGACCACGTGGTGGACAATAAACTAATTTACTCTCCGGAAACAACCAAGGGAGCATCTCATCAATTCTGCCCTAAGGCAGAGATGGATTTAACATTTCAGTACATTACTAAGATAAGTGTAAAAGTAGTTTGATACATGTTATAATATTAACAAAATACCAGTATATTTGTATTAAATTAAACGCAAAAAAAGGTACTTCACAAGTAAGAATTATTATAAACCATAGATTATTCGGAAATAATTGTTTAGAAAACGTAACTTTTAAAATAACTCTAAATTTGAGACTTATTCCAATAGACGCCGCCCTTAGACAAGATCCTACACAACCTGTATAAAAATCCACCTCTACTCGAAGGAAAACCGAAGAAGAACCAGGGCTAGGATGGGGCTAAAGAGTTAACGTTCACAACCGTGCAAGTTTCAAAACATGTAAAACTAATCTTGTATCAATAATCCGACACAACACAAGCATGCAGGAAAGCAGTTTTGAAATTGATATCAGTTGTTCTGAAAGTACTACAGCAATGGCGTTATTTATAAATCAAATTCAAATTATTATTCAAATCTCTAAATTCTTTTACATTGATGCAGTAGGTAGCTTTTTATCAAGTAGTGTTTATCAGTAGGTAGCAGTAATATTTTTTTTCGTTTGTTTAATATGTAAATTTATACAGTATAATTAGTTTTTATGAACAAGAATCAACTTTAATCAGATGTCAAATCGAAGACAAAGGGTATCCCAGGATAAGGCATCCAAATGTGCCACCCAGTCAAATGACATTCTTCCTTTGAGTATAGATATATACTGATCTCTACGTGTGGTGAGTCAACTTCAAAATTGCAAATAATGACATATTCTTCAGTATTTTCTATACCTTTTCGGTAGTTTTTTTGTTGTTGCCAATTTTCAAGTTGAAATGAACCACACGTAGAAACTTGATATTTTGGCAGCATTTAGAATAGCACGTAAGGAGTTGGTGACCAGAAAATCAGTCCTGAACCTCTGTAATTTTGACAAAAATGTCCATTTTTTGGTCTTTTCGACATTACTGGGTATATTTTTGGACTTTTATCTCAGTCGTATACTATAAAAACCACCATAAAAATATTTTTGGTTAGATATGAGTGTTTTTTTCACGTAAGCGACTTGTATGATCAGTTAATTTTGGTTTAAATTCAAGAAAAAAAGGCCATTTTTTAGTACAGGAAACAATATCAAACGCAACGAAAGTTAAAAACGTGATTAATAATTGTGATATTTGATCAATAAATATCTATACACAAAGGGACAATGTCATTTGGGGGGGGGGGGGGGAGCTTGTCCTGGGGTGCCCATTATATTTTTAATATAAATAGGTTCTCCGGGTGGGATGTGTCCAACAATACTGTACACGGCTGCTTACACGATTGGTTATTGATTGAATACGCGTCTTTCAGTGCATTAAAGCAGCGCTTTAAATTTTGGAGAGATCATGAGTGATTTTACTCATCACTTAATGATTACACTGACACCGAAGCATACCTAGTCAATAAAATAAGGACACTACTATCTCGTCAGCGTTGTACCAAACCTGTAGCAACGTTTTTTTTTTCAGTTAGACTGGTAATAAATAAATAAACTTATTAATAATTTTTGTCACGAGAGCGGTTACAAACTACTTATGGCCACGTCAAGGACAATGAAATAATTTACTGCTAATACTTTAGAATAATTAGAATAAATTACAATCTCGTTCACGTTTTCATTCTTAGGTTACATTCTCTCTGACAAGGGAGCTTTCAACAAACTTAGGTCGAAAGTGGTCCTGATTTTTTATATATTGAAACATATTGACTCTTAGTATATCGGGTCAAAATATTAGCGACGANGTCTACCAGCGCTCCATTCATGCTCAAAGTATCTAGATGAACTAATTAATGTCCTTAATTTGCAATTTAAAAGTAAAATAAATATTCAGAATATTATTTCAAAACATTTACCGACTTCTCAGTCTTACAAAATTCGTAAAAGTGCTATGTTAATATAATTTTGTTGTAGACAGAAATTGATGTATTTTCTTATCTGCAGTGCGTTTGCTGTCCTCCTATGTATTTTATCATTATCATATCTTTCATTTCAGTTTACGAAAAGTGTATTATACGTCTGCTTGGTCCATTTACACTGCTAAATATTATTCAAGCTTCTTGAAACAGTAAACTAATGTGTAGAAGACAGAAATTATTTTACTGGGTCTATACCAAACTTATAGCGAAATAACGCTAATGTGGATGTAATACATGCTAATTGTGCTTTACGTACAAAAAATTTAAGCAAAATTTTTGAAGCCAATTTTTGAGAAACATTACAAAGAGTACTTTGACCTTCATGTGAAGTACCCTTTGTTTTAAAGTAAAAAAAATTGCACCTACATCGACAACAAGTAAATTCTACCTTGGATACGAAATATGAATTGGCTCAGAAGCGCTGCGCACAGACGGACAGACGTACCGACGATATGTCAAAACCCACTTTTTCAGAGTCAGGGATCGCCAAAACGGATATTCGCGTCGAAATCTCGCTTTCGAATTATTTCACGATTACAAAACTTTCCACATACTACGTTTACGAGACAGTAAAAAGAGAAGTTTTCTAATTCTTGCACCCAATTTACACTCGCACTTAGGACAATCACTAGGAACGTCAACCCTTTCCAGAACAGTCTCAACTGTTGCTGAAGTAAAAGGTTACCGACTTCTGCCGTAAGTTTCGCTCTGCATGCCGTCATATCGTCTCAATATCCTTCGCCGATAATGAATGGGTATTGTAAAAAAATACGAATTCCATCACCTTATAATTAAGATCTTTCACACATTTATGGGATCTTAATTGTAAAAATTTAATTCTTGTTTTTTGTATTAAAATATGGAAACAAATTTCGGTTCTATTACATCATTTAAAGTATTAGTGAGATATTGCTGCAATACAAAAACGTGATGTAAGTGAAATGATACACATCTTGTCAATAGTTCCCTTTATATATATATATATATATATATATATATATATNTCTGAAAATTACGTCCCACAGATGGCGTCCTCGCCTACGTACACATTCTTCTAATCAGTTGTTCAGGTTCACCATTGATCGCTGCAACATCTCAACTGGGATACTACGAATTTCGTCTTCAATTTCTCTTGTATCCTTGACCGAGTCGTGTAGACCCGACTCTCGAGGTAGCCGCACAAGAAAAAATTCAAATCCGGTGATTTTGAGGGCCAAGGAATGTCACCGAATCTTGAGATGACACGATTACCAAACAATTCTCGCACAGTTGCAATTGATTGCCTAGCAGTGAGTGATGTCGTACCATCCTGCTAAAAACCAGGTTTCGTGATGTTGCGGGAAATTGGCACATCAGATGCAACAAAAGTTTGCAACATCTCAATATACCGATCCGGTCTTCATTTTCGAAAAAAGTAAGGTCCGATGACCCCGTGCGACGAAACTGCACACCGTATTGTGGCCTTGCTGGCGTGTAAAGGGCGTTTGTGAAGTTCTTTAGGGTTGCTGTCTGCCCAGTAACGAGAGTTCTGCTTGTTCACATAACCCGTAAGATGGAAATGGGCCTCGTCTGACATCCACAGCTTGTCCGGAAATTCGTTGTCCTCGTTTATGTTTGTCGTAATTTGCTGACAGAATTGTAATCGCAATTGGTGATCGTTCTCCTTCAGTTGTTGCACCATTGGCATCTTGTACGGATGAAAATTTAAATCAAAACGGACACTCTGACCGCAGCTGCTTGCTTACGAACCGATCGCCGTGGACTTTGTAAGACTGAAACGCGTACAGTTTCGATATTCTGTTGAGTACGAACTCTTCTCGGTCGTTCCGTCGGTTTCTTTTTTTCAGAGCAGATCCAGTCTCTTCAAAGTTTTGAACCCGAGTTTTTATCGCGTGTTTTGAAGGAACGCGACCATGACCCCCAAATTTGAAAATGTGACGGAACTCCCTCTGCGCGCCTTCCAAACTATCGTTGGTTTTGTAAAACATTTTTATCGCGAAGGCAACGCCGTCTACCGCTGCTCTCCTCCATTATTACTAAATGGCGCGATTGTTTACAGCTCACTGCCTCCCTTCCGTAGTGCTGCCAACTGTACATGGCTGCCACTACGCACCTAATAACTTCCTGTTTTTCTGTGTCACCTGTTATGAAACTAGAAGTGAATGAAGAAACAAAAACTTAACAATATTTCAAATAGCATTTCTACATCCATGCACTAAATAAATGATAAGAACTGCATTGGAAGGAGTTGATATCATTCGGCTGTCACTGCTCGTCCGCTTGGTAATACGGGAAGACACACAAAAATGATTCTTCACCGTACAAAAAGAAACGGTTTGTCGTATTTTTTTAGTACTTTCCAGTGTGTCATCGTCACTAATATTTTTAAAGGACATACTAATACTCAATATATGTCAGTATAAAAAGAATCAGGACCATTTTCGAACATTGAAAGTTCCCTTGTGAATAAAATTAGCTAGTTGCGAGTATAGGCTAGTATCGAACTCACCGTCAGGTTCCAGATAGGACTACAGCAGAAATAACTAAGAAGAAGGACTGTAGTAATGATGAAGAAACCTAATATCACACAGTGTATAACGTCCGACTTGGGTGTTCCTTTGGACGATCCGGAGTCTGATGATCCTGAGCCCGATCCTGAGCTGATCGTCGAGATTTCAGGTAACGTGGGACCATCGCGTGCTTCGTCATGCTCCATCATCAATCTGTCATGACCCAATTTACAATTACTTGGAAAAGCACGGCACGTTTCAAACTTCTCAATCTACTGAAGTGGTGAAAGGAAAAAAATAGTGTAACTCTTAAAAAATAAAATTGAGTTAATGTCGCATCTGTATTCTCCGTGGTAAAATCTATTAAGGAATCTACCTCTGATATTTTACGCGTAGCTAGTACTCAGCCCCTCCGTGGCTCGGGTGGTAGCGTTCTAGCTCATCACCAAATCATCCCGGGTTCAATTCGCGGTGAGGCCAGAAATTTTTTTTTATAGCTTTGCACATGAATATCCCAGTTCATATAGTTGTGACAATAAAAAGCTAACCTTCCTTCTTCTATCCACCTCTTAGAATCAACAACCATTACTAACTACTCCTACTAACCCCTTCACGTGGGCCAAGTTGTTGGTAAACCCAGCTAAGCGGCCCACCTATACTAATACCATTCTACCCTCTTACCTCCTATCGCTCCATGTAGATAAGCTTCAGTAGCACGCTACATTTCCCATTTACAAATACAACAATGAAAACAAAATGCGGACCGAAAGTCACACAGTGGGACGTATCCCATGCATTTGTAATCGAAATTAGAATGGGGATTTAGATACCCAATCACGTTAGTGGTATACAAATACTACCTCCTAACGTCCCATGTAGATAAGCTTCAATAGCACTTAGCTACATTTCTCTTTTACTAATACTACTCGTACGACAGCTAGCGAGTACGAATTTCACTTGCAAGGTAAAGATCTTTTTGTGGTAGTTGGAACGGTGGGGTAAGTCAATAGTTTACACCACTGAGATCATGGTCTGTTGCCATTAGAGTTCATATTATCAAGATGGGTAAAAATGAACATGTTACCAGAATTATCATGTAACCAGAACTAGCAAAATTAACATGATAATTCGAAGTATAGTTTGAGTTAGCCAAGAGACTCAGATATTGTAAATATTGTAAATTGATCTCCCTATACCTGATGCATCTTAGTGGGAAAAGTAGTAAATATCAACTAAGCCCAGAAATCATACCCTTAAAATATATTTTTTAAATTACGATAGTTCATTACGAGTTAAGGAAACGTGTTACAAGCAGTTTCGACTTAATATAACCTTTAAAAGCATTGACCATAAAATATTGTAAAATGCCAAATATCGCATAATTTAGGAAAATAAAAAGCATAATCTGCAAGTCACTAAATCACAAATGTGGCTGTCTACCAAATCCTTGGAATGGGCGCTGCGGTGAGCGACAAGATAACAAGGGTTCATTGTAGATAACCATCTTAAAAAAGTCATGTTCGAAAATTTGGATGGAATACCCTCCCTTTCTGATTCGTGTCTTCAAATAAGACTTCCACCAAAATTTCAGGATCTGAAAATATATTTGTGGGGTCGCTGCGACACACTTAAGACTCAAAATTTCAAATAAAATAAATATAAATAAAAAATAAAATTCAATTTAAAAATAAAAAAATAAATTAGAATAAAATAAAACAAAAAGAAAATAATTAAAAATAAAATATAATTGAACTTTTAGGTTTGGTAGCAATCCCTAAAAAAATTAAACTTTGGAATGGAAGTTTTATTAGAAGACAAAACAAAATGTGAGTGCTTCGTCCAAATTTCAAAAGTTGCCTTTTAAGAACATTCGTAATGAAAATCATTGACACTTTTTGTTGAACAATACTTACCTGTCTTCATACCCGTCACCATCCATTCCAAAATTTCGTTGTCCCATCAATGAATCGTACGTCGTCATTTCGATGTTCTTTGTGACATTTGGAACTCTACCGTTGATCAATGGAAAGATCCTCTTATTGAAGAAATCCACGGTCGAAAATTGAGGCGAAGATTTATAACCAACGTTTGTTTCAGACATAGTCATTTTTTTGTTGCGTTCTTTCTGAGCAGAATACGTCAATGGAAATGAAGTAGTGAAATCCATTCTATTTTCCGCGATTCTTCCCGCCGTTTCCTTTCCTGAACCATAGTTTCCCAATCCAATATTTTCATTTTCCTCTTCCAAACTACGAAGCATAGCCTCCACTTGTGACCTTAAATCCTTGTCTTGTATGTCAGTGAAAGAATTATTTTTTTCTGCTGAGTCGTTTTTCACTAAGTTACTTCTGTATGAAAATAAAGTAATGAGTTATTTCATCACATTAGTTTGATAGAAAATATATGATCATAAACTAATTTCGAACTACGTTTGGGCGTAATATATATTTTCTTGTGAATGCTGGTGTTGAGTAAAGCACAGTCCGTCACATCACGGTACACCTTACATCACTTAAGTTCATAAAAATATGAATAATTATACTCATTGCAAAACTTTGTATGTATCTACGGATACAAATCAAATATAATTTTAAGAACAAAATTACAACACACTTTATCAACATTGCGGTTTTCTTTTAGATTTTAAGCTATTTTATTAGTACAGGTCGCAGATGATAGAAGAAAAAGTAGAAATCAGAGGCTGCGTAATTTGGTGTTAGTGTTAAATAAACATCTACATTTCAATTATCAAGTTCGATAATTGTTACTTCTTTTTGGACTATCGGGATAAACTTCGTTGTTTTGTAATACATATTTTTTAAACTATTACAAGTACAGAAAATTTGGAAAGAAAAGAGTAGTTTAGATTTCGTTTCATTCACGAAGGTACACCATTCTGAAAATGATAACTTTATCATAATTTGAAAGAAAGAAAATTTGGGAGGTACGACAACGTTGAAGACACATTTAAAACACCAAACAAATCACATATTATCAATTTCTTTAATATATAAAATGTATTTCCATTTCAGGCAAAATATATATGAACTAAAGAATATATTTTCTGGAGAAAAACAACTCATTAGCAAAATCGTTTGAGAGTTATCACTATATTTTACCTGAATGGATGATGCATTACGTAAATTAAAATAATTACCTTGAGAAAATGTCATATTATTTTTGTCTCTGCAGGAAAAAGACAAAGGTGATTTCAAATTTAAAAAATGTATTTTATAGATATTTGGGCGAAGATTTATTTAACTTCTTTTTACTGTGTTGTGTATATTTTATTAAATCAGTCACCGATCATTGTTCTCTTGCAGAATAATAAATTATTATTATATTAATATAAGATTTTTTAAATTTATTTCATAATTACTTTTTACTTTACTGTAGATATGAATTGGAATTTTAAAAATTTAAATATGACCTTCTTCAGTTCCTGCCCACCCTGTTGAAGTACAAGTTATAACAAGAGCTCGGATCTACATGCGCCAAAACTCCAATTATATGGAATACAAAATTGGAAATATGCACTTTACAAAATCCGAAATTCATACGTATCTACGAATCACTAAAAAGAGGGCAAGTGTAAATTGCGACGGTTGAATAATATCACTGAGCCCTCTTACACACCGAACTGTATATAGAAAATAACTCAAATACTTACTAATATAACGTCCGTTTGTTACTTGATCACGATTAAACCACGGAAACGATTGTGATGAAACTTGGCAACGAGATAGTTTAGATGTGCAGAATGAACACAGGCTAACTTTTATTTTTAAGATTTGTGATTAGAAAGACAGAAATGGTTTTTGACAATAAAAGTCGATAAAATCGGGAAAAAAGAGAGTTATACTTGCCTAAACGGTTAGAGATAAGTGACAACTATGAATGGCAATACTGTTTGCCTCATAGAGTTCTACAAAAACATCCCCAACAAACATTAACCAAAATTATTGCAATAACGTTCTTAAAATAGACGTTTTAAAATACTTCAACTAAAGAGTAAATAAAAATAAATCCTCATCAAATTAAATGGATTATTTGTTTACTGCCTTTAGCAAAGAGGAAGTGTCTTTCAATCATAAAATTTCGACAAATAGTTTAGATTTCACAAGAATCTTAATGAAACGGTGGAGCCGCGTCATTTCTTGGAAGCGAAAATTCGACCGCCTCACAGTGGTTGGGGATCCCGAAAAGCTGGACACGGGATGAACAAGTTATCCGATTTGCTTAAAATTCACGATCCTACAATTTTTGGGGTCGCTGATTACGAATTCATGTTCAGCATTACCCAAAAATGTTTTAGTTTTAAACAATAGAAACAAATACATTATTTTTATGCACTATTTCAGAAGAGTTTTCAATACACTTGCATTAGAGGCTTTAAAATAATGATTAATATTTTGAAGCTGGTAAACTCGAAACGACGTTTAAAATTTAAAGAAAATATTTGGCAACTATTTTTTAAAGAAAATATTACTTTCTGAAAAATTATTTACGGAACGAAATAAATTATTTTAAAGGTTAGAATGTTTTTCATTGTCATTTTTAGGCAATTACTGATGACGAAATTGACAAAAAGAAATATTTTTGTAAATTTACTCGCTTTTTAACGAAAATGGTTAATAAAATTTATTTAATTCAGTTAATTCTGAGTCATTACATTGTGACAGACATTACACCATAGCTGAAAATGACAATTGGGGAGGAGGACATGAGGTGAGACATGAGTGGTAGAGGATAGGTGGTAGCGAAGGGAGTACATTCCACATCAAAACTAATAAAAATCTAATTATATAATGCAAAAATTAAAAAATTAAAACTAATCAAGTTTTTTCTTTGATGTCATGGAGATTCTAAAAAAGTAATTTTAAGTGATTCAATTTTTGCTTATAAAAGCTTTAGTGATAACAAATAATTAGGGAGAAAAATAATACAAAAAATTATCTTTCACATAACTTGAAAGTTGGCTCAGTTTTCCATGTCCTTCTCGTGCTTGTGAAGAGATTTTTTTTTACTTTCTCATTTAGACATGTTTTAAAATAAGTGTAGTAATCAATACGTGCAAATCGTTCACTATGTAGATGAATAAAAAGATTGTGCCGAACTCCGAACGCACCACCTTCACCACTTAACTTTACATTGATAGCACTGTAGATAACAATTAAAATTATCTGCACTACACAAACGCATTGTTCTAACTGATATGTCAAATTCTCATCCCTATCTCAAATTCCCATCTCAACTTCGAAAGGGACGGGATCCACAAAGAATGGGGAACTAACTGCTGATAAACGCGGCACTATGCCCAGGAGCCGGGAGGTGTGAGACCGAAATATAACCATGACATCCCTCGCAAGTCACAAGGGATTCAGTCATCGCATATCACTTCTCTTCTGGTTTATTTATCTGACATTACTTCCACTTACTTGTGCGAGGCTCCTTTCTTTCTCTTTTCTGATCTTCCTTGGTCACCTTTTATTCTTTTCGATCCCGACGCTATTAGGGCTAGGGTATCTTCAATTTTCTTCCCAGGGGACTTTCATCTAGTAAGTACGTGTTTGACAAACACGGGGCCCCGAGCTGAGTCTGGCATTACTTCCACTTGTGCGAGGCTTCTTCCTTTCTCTTTCCTGACCTTCCTTAGTCACCTCTTGTTCTTTTCGATCTTTCATTTTCTTCTTTCTTCCTCTCTCTTTTTTAGTGATATATGTACTGTTCTGAGATAAGTTGATATTTGAGTTTTGGATTGTAATTCAGGAGGGTTTTTAGTGGGTATGGTTGAGTCATTCGGCGAGTCCCACACGCGGGGAGAGTCATGTTGGCTCTTCCTAGTAGGTAACTGCATTTTCCCTACCTGTACAAGATTTTAGGGCTCTAATGACCTTTGATGTCTACATGAGCCGTAAAGCCAAAAAAAAAAAAATCTTTTGATTTATTGGAGGCTCAGACGATATGGGAGCGGATGGTGAAATGGTCAACTAATGAAAGGGTTTTACAAAGAGTCGAGAACTGTGTCTTCTTCCTATTCATAATGCCACTATTACTTAAGAGAAGAAAGAAGTGGAAATGAGAATGAAAGGTATTTATGTTTCCTAACTAAAAGGCACTAGATAATTATTTTACGTAAAATATCATGACTGTGTAGCCCTTCTTTTCCCTACGCAGCATCACACATCAAAGTTTACTCGTAATGTGTATAAAGACAAATATTTGTAATCACAATGACCAGGAATTTCATGGGAAAGTGAAGGAATGAAAAGAAACAGCCTGACACGTCAACGAACGCGTCAACTTGCTTGCTTCATCTAAGATCGAATGAATTGGTAATTGTTTAATTAATATTATTGATATCTTATAAACAATGCATCCATCATTAATTGTTAGGTTTAACTAGAACAAGAATACTTTAATTTCAAGTGTGTCATACTCATAAGAGTTTATACAACTTTTGACATACTAATGTTATTAACAATTTTCTAGGCAAATATTAATATTTTATTCTCTTTTTAAAATGATATGTTGAGAACCTTCCAGTAAATATAAAAAACGTTGTAAACATTTCCACATTATTATTTACACGAGCGAACAGATTAAGAACGGATGAATGGCAACACAAACTTGCTTCGTAAAACCGCGTACATTTTACATTTTTAATTCATACCTTTCGGGGTCGCAGGTGGTGGCAGGTGGTGGCAGCTGGAAATAGGTAGTAACTTTTGTAATACTATGACCTATTCTCCATGTTAATAACAAAGCAGAACTCGGCTGCACGTTTTACTTTCATGTATTTAAAAGTAAAATCAATTTTTGAAATTCGTCATTTTTGTGCTTCTAAATTGTTGCAAATTGTCACCATTGGCAGGCGATTTTGATATTTTGAAAACTACATCCCAATTGTTCATGCTATTTTAAGATGAATTATTTTTTTCCAATTCGAAATGGAACAAATATCACACTGTTCACAGGAATCTAAAGAGACCTATCAGTTTAGTTAAAATCTTACGTCACATTTGTTCCCTGCGCGACGTCCACTTTTTTCATTAATTGTGTGCACACTAACGCATCTATCTAAAAACAAACATTGTTTTCTGATCCCTCAAACATCACTTCACGCTTCTTCGTGTTCTCCTTCATCACCATTCCTGTTGCTATTTTCAAGAGCGTAGGGTATCCGCCAAAACCTTCCACCGGACACGATTTGCTGCCAACCTCTTCACTTCATTCCACGTTGTTTCAGGGTCTCCTGCTTCCTTCATCATATTCCTTCTCCGCGTTCCCTGTTGTCTTCCTCTCCTACGCTCCCCCTGTGGATTCCGTTCCATAGTTTCTTTTTCCATGAAATTATCCCGTTTCCTGAAAGTATGGCTGATCCATCTCCACTTCCTTCTTTTGATTTGTTTATCAATTGGGTCCTCGCCAGTAAGTTCCCAAAGAGCCTCGTTTCTAAATGTCTGGGGCCAGTGGATGTTCAAAATCTTTCTGAAACCTCTATTAACAAAAGTTTGTAGTTTTATTCCGGTGTCATTGTTTATGACCCAGGTTTCTGCTCCATACAAAAGAACCGGAATAACTAGAGTTTAAAAAGTATTCGTTTAGTTTTCCTTGAGATGTATCTATTTCTCCATACCGCATACATCTGGAAACAACACTGCATTCGCTTTTCCAATTCTAGATGTTACATCTTCCAATGTTCTCCCTCCTTCGTTTATTTTGCTTCCGAGATTCACATATTCAATGCGTTGACTATGTACTCTATCAATGGCAAATGAGATCTTACGCATATCCTTTGTTTTAGCTATATTCATTTTAAGCCCAGCTCTCTCAGAGATTTGACATAGTTTTCATAATTTTTTCTTGCGTGTCTGAATGCCGATGTGAGAGAAGACAGATATCGTCCGCATAGTATAGGTCTTCGAAGGTTTCCATCATTTTCCACCTAATCTCTCGCTTCTTATCAGCGAGAATAAAAAGTAATGGAGACAGATTTCATCCCTATCGTGCGCCATTTATTACTCTGATGGGTGCGGATAGTTTCCCATCGTGTAAACCTTGACATGAATATTCATCATACATGGCTTTTATAATATTTGTTATCTATTCAGGGAAACCTCTCTTTTCCATTACATGCCATATGTAGTTCTGTCTCAGCGAATCGAATGCTTGTNTATATATATATATATATATATATATATATCTACGTAGGACCTATTTTTTCTGAAGCCAGCCTGTTCTTTTCTTAAATTTTCCTCAATTACGTCCTCAATTCGATTCTGGACCACTCTTGAAAATACTTTCCCTGGGATAGACAGTAACGATACCCTTCTCCAATTGCTACATTTTGTTAAATCTCCCTTTTTGGGTATTTTAAAAATAATGCCATCTTTCCAGTCATTTGGCATCGTATCCTTTCTCCATAAATCTTGCAAGAGAGGAAGCAGTATTTTTTCAGTTGTATCTATATCTGTTTTCAGTATTTCGACTGAAATGTTGTCCTTTCCAGGACATCTTCCATTTTTTGTTTGTTTTAATTGTATCTTAATTTCAGTTATTGGAGGTGGTTCTATATTAATTTTGATAGTTCCTGAAACAGTCTTACTTGTGAGCTATTGTTAGTGTTTATCTCATATTGTGTCGATTGAAGAGTGTAAATTTTGTTCAGAAGTTCATTAAAGTATTCTGTCCATCTACTTAATTGTTCCTCTTCACCCATTAAGAGATTACCTTCCTTATTTCTCATCGGCCTCTGACAAACCCATTTTATTTCTATTTCTAGATAGCATTCTTGTAATTCAATAGAGCTCCTTTGTATCCTACCCATTTTTGTTTTTGTCCCTCCTAACACTTTTCTTTATTTGTTTATTAACTCTATTCTATTCAGTTTTCGTAATTTATTTCCGATTTCTTGTATTGCTTTGGACAATTTGTTGTTTCAGGCTTTGCCTTTTTCCAATTAAATTCCAGGTTTCGGTTGTCACCCAATCCTTCTTTAAGTTTTTCTTATATCCCAGAATTGTTTCACTAACATCAAGAAATCCCTTTTTTACCATTTCCCAACTTTCTTCTTCAATCTCTGTTTCAACATTTCTTCAAATCTATTTCTCAGTTCTATTTTTACTTGCTGGTTCACTTTTGGGTCTTACAATTTATGTACATCATAGCGATTACTTCTATTCTCAAATTTCTTTCGGGCACTCATTATTTTAATTTTAACACTGGCAACCGTAAGATGGCGGTAGTTCCCTACATCTGCGCCTCACTTATTTCTCACGTTCGTTAGCGATTTCTTCCACATTCTTGAAACGACGAAATGATCAATTTGATTCTCAACTTGGGGATTTGGGGACATCCATGATATTTTGTGGCACGTTCTGTGTGGAAACAGGGTGCCCCTATGCTTAAGTCCTTTGATGCACAGAACTCCATAAATATGCTTCCATTTTCATTTGACTCCCCAACTCCATGAATTCCCATTACATGCTCCATGCCTTGGTTATCACACCCTACTTTTGCATTCAAGTCACTCATAGGAATTTTTATATCCTCACCTTCCCGCGGTAGGACCTGTTCACATGATCGAGGCTATGGCCGCAGAGTATTGACGGGACAAACGTGTCATCTCAAATGACGTCGGGAGGAGTCCTGAGTGGCAGACCCACAAGGGTAATGGGAGACCAGAGGGTCAATCACTCACTGACTTTTAAATCAATAAATTGATCAAAGAATCTGAAATGAAAGCAAAATGTCGAACAAATTTGAGAACGACCTTTGGCATGAAAAAGCAAACGAAAAAAGAACTATGAGGGAACCCGGAAAACTAAAACAAGTAGCCAAGGAAATGGAAAGATATAAACTCTTGATACTCTGGGTTAAAGCGAAAATAGATGGAAAGAATTTAGTACGTTTACCACACAGAATGGATTTACTCTTCTATACTCTGAAGTGCCTGCTGATATATATAAATGGAATGGGAATTTTATTAACAAATCCAGCTTATAAGAACTTACTGAAACGACACTCAGTATCAAATAGAATAATTGTAGCGAGATTCCAGGCGAAAGTAACAAATGTTACAGTCATTCAACGCTATGAACCTACCGAAGATGCAAATAAAGACGATAAAATCTGATTCTATGTATCATTAGAGAAACAATGGCAAAAGTAAATACAAAGGATATAAAAAAATTCTTATGGGTGACTTGAATGCTTCATCCTTCACATAATTAAAAATATCAAATATAACAACTTTATTTTTTTCTGTGTGGTCAGCTTTTGGCGATCCTGAATCACTGTGCGGTGCGACTCCTGTGAGATGGTGCAGTGTATACAGTCAAGTTATGAATTAAGTTTGTATTATTTAAATTTGAAAAATTAGGATGCTGTACATGTTTTTAAAACCTTCAAGTAAAAATATTTTGATCTTACAATGTAAATTTTAATTTTTCCTTAGTAAAAGATGATTAGACTGAGAAAAAAACCATTACCAGGCTAGTCGGCTGGTAAATATATAATTCGAATTGATTACAATAATTTAACCTAACATTGCGTTTTCCAAAAATCTTTAAAAACATGCATTCATATGCAAACAAAAATCTTCAAAACATGCATTAATATGCACTAGTACGTTAAATCCAAAGAGGTTAAAAATGCTTGAAATCAATTCCTGAAAGCCAAAGCAAGTCACAAGTAAAATTCAAGCCATGCTCAGTGTCCGATCTAGACCGTAATCAAGGGGAGATGGGTAACCGGGGAGGGATCAGGGGTGCGTGATATATGTGCGATAATGATTTCTGTTTGAAAATTCTGGTTTTACGATACAGATAATGATTATAAGATTTGATGAGTTGATGTATTAAATTAAAAAATAACGTTTATAATTAAAAAAAATAAAATACATCAACTCATCAAATAGATAATTACCAATTTATTAAATATTGGCCAAATTTATTAATTGTTTAATAAGGTAAATACGCATTAAAGGGTAAGATTTACGTGACCATATCGGAATTTTGTAAAATACAAATGAAATAATTCGTGAAAATATATTTTCAATGCAGACATAATGAGCAAACAACAAAAATATGAAAGTTACAAAATAATAGCCCAATCAAGAGTTTTGTTAAAGATACATTATTTTAATACGACTGTCCTGGAGAGATATACTTCTTAATCCCAGAACCAACAAATGAATGCTCTACTAGTGAGATAAACTGCTTACAATGTATATAGAAACTACGCAACGCACGGAAGGAAAAGGAGGAAGGCATCCTGTAAATGAATAAAAACACCCATGCACACTACAGATGACACAAAGCATGTTAAAAGACAAATTTCGAGCGTCTCAAGTTCGTCCCATCCTCTGTGAAGCAGGTATAGGAACACATTCCTACATATACAGAGAAATACATACCTAAATACGTATGATGAAACTCCCCCATGTGACCGACACACGAAAGTTACATGATAGCCATGTTGTTTGCTGGTTTCCAAGACAATATCACTCTTTGCACGAGAGAGTCTCAACATACGACGCCAAAGAATCCTAACATTGTAAACATTAGAACATTCCATGCAACAAAGAGACGCCTCAATTGCGATTCCATGCAGCAGAGAGACGCCTCAATCACCTTTCGAAATGCTTCGAAATCCTCGAGAAACTTCCGTAATACTCGAGAATATTCGAGAACTCAGTCCAGTTTGTTAAGACAGGTACAGGTCCCGTTAAGACACACGTCACCTACTCCCTCTCCGCAACGATTTAATAACATTGGAGGCTAGCCGTGAGTTGTGCAGTAGGCAACACGGTTGCGCTGTACCGCTTAAACAAGAATGGCTGAGTTTAGCCTGCACGGAACACGCCAAGTACTGCGAGTCGCCTCAACCAGTAATAGTAATACGGATAATTATAATACAAATTTGTATTACGCTTGTCTATACCATATTCATTTAGTGTGTAAATCTGATAACTCTCTTACAAAGAATGCCTTTCATCAATTTCAGTTGTATCTGTTTAGCGAGAACCAAAGGGGAAGGCGGAAGGAGGAGTTATGCCCCCCTTAGCCTGGTCGAGGTCATATACCTGGTGAGTAAATAAAAACGGAAGATCAAATATCTCATAAACGAGTAAACATAGCGAAATGTGGTTTTAACTAAGATAAGTCGTTACGGAGGAATAATTCAAATAATTGGTAGCTTGTTTTAGCCGCAGAGATATTTTTAAAATAGAACTCTAGCAACATCTGTCTCACAATCACGGCCAGTTCAGAGAAAATACCGATACAACATACTAGCAAAGGAAATTGAATGAAACTAACATTCTGTAGAATAATCTGAACGTTTTCCTTTATCTAGCAAGACTGTTTTATTTACCTGTATAATATGGCGGACACTACTTTGTCCTTTATGTTCTTCTTGTAGGAAAGTTTATCTCGCTTTCATCCATACTAATGTATAAATGCGTAATACGAATGCGAGTCGGTCTGTTCTGAACCGATAGTGATGAAATTTGGCAAGGATATAGCTGAGATGTCCAACATGAAAAGAAAGATAGAAAATGATTTTGACCGTAAATGTCGATGATTTCGGGACAAAAGTGAGGTATATTCGGTTTCGCCACCTAAACGGTTAGAGATAGGTGATAACTACGAATGGCAACATCGTTCGCCTTAAAGAGTTCTACATAGAGGTCCGCGAAGTCTATTCGCAAAGACTTACCTACATTATCGAAAAACCGTTATTAAAAATCGGAGTGTTAAAATACTTCAATTTCAGAGAATAATTTTTGAAGGAAGAAAATCAATCATCATCAAATTTGATAATTTTTTGTGCATTTTAAAAGGGATAAAAGCATATGTACATCGTAAAATTTGAACGAATGATTTATATTTTAAAAGCGTTTTAATGAAATGGTGCAGCCGAGCTGGCGTCGTTTTGTCTTGCGTCGGAAGCGAATATTCAACCGAGTGGTCTGACAAGTAGAAAATTCTTGCCAACTCCAGATAATCAGCTAGTATTTAGTTTAAAACATTATAATAATGTAAAATCGCGTAACTAACGTACAATTCTCTACGTACATTGTATATGTCAGCATAATCAGGCGCATCAGTGCTGTATTTTGTCAGAACTCAAGAAACATATGTTCTGAAGTTATAATTATATGGCAACATGTCACCACTTATCTGAAAGATCCCGAAATCTTTTTCGATCGAATATCGTTACCTGATCAATTATCGACCCCCTCTCTTCCCACTATACCCATGGGGTTTCTAAGGCTAATTCCAATATTGGCCCAACACTCACATAACATTGGAAGAGTCTCTATTTATCTCAGCATCACAGGTTGGTCGAACCCACTCGTCGGGAACCGCGTCGGTCGAATTTTCTATTCCGAGGCAAAGACAATGAAGAAAGTGTGGCTGCACCATTTCATTCTAGTTCTTGTAAACTCTAAACTATTAGTCCAAATTTTACGATATACGGAGTTTTTATCTTTAATAAATGCACAAAACGAAGTTTTCATTAAATTTGATGATTATCGGTTATTTTCTTGTTAATTTACTGTCTTAAATTGAAGCACTTTAAATCATTTTCTAATAACGTTTTTTTCTTCGATAATTCAGGTTAACGTTTGTAGTTACACATATATTGTCGTGGACTTTTTTGTAGAACTCTTTCAGGCGAACAATATTACCATTCATAGTTATCACCTATATCTAACGGTTTAGGCAGCGAATTAACCTCTCTTTGACCCCAATTTCTTCGACGCTAACCGTCAAAATTATTTTCTATCTTTATTTTCTCACATTTTTTAAATAAAAATTAGCCTATGTTCATCTTGAATATCTAAACTATTTTCTCTAGAAATTTCACCACAAATGGTTCAATGTTTCAATTGTAGAAATGCAGCTAACACAGACACTTCAGCATATCGCATTTATGTATTAGTATAGATATAATTTGAACATTTTGCGGTCGCAAAAATGAATCGTGTTATTCGCTAGTTCATTTGCACGTACCAATATTTGCTCAACATTGAACATATTTCTTTCCAAATTTATTTGACAGTTTATTCGTTCATACCTTTTTTCCAGAAAGCCCAGTTCACTGAGCACTGAGAGCTCATCGTCGGTCTTTATTCTGCTTTCGGCGAAAAATGAGTCTTTCTTCGGTATTGAGAAAGTTATTGTGATAAAATCCGCTCCTTCGTAGATTGGTGGGTCAATGCAGAACATTATCAAAACGACCAGAGCAAGCACCTGTTGAAAAAACAGTTGGAGATTGTTACATTGGAGAAATGTGAAGTTTTAAAATTCCTAGAGTCATACAGAGTGAATGTTAGGCAAATGGACAAACGTCAGGGGGTCAAAAATGGTCACATCAATATAATAAATTTATTTATTGTCAAAAATAGTACAAACTGCATATGACCACGTGGAGGACAATAATCTAATTTACTCTCCGGAAGCAAGCAAGGGACCATCCCATCAATTCCGATCAAGGGCCCCAAGGCAGAGGCGGATTCAAAATATTTTTTGCATAAGTTCCTAGATAAGATAAAAAGTTAGCTGCGAGTTATAATACTAATAGAATGTCAATATGTTTGTAATTTTACGCAAAAAATTACATGTACAAGTTATTATCGAACTATAGATTATTCTGAGTATAGTGTTTAAAAATCATAAGAGTTGAAAAAAAACACTAAATTCACGATTTATTGTTACAATAAACATGCTCCTAGGCAAAGCCTAGAAAACCTGTATAATAAATCCACCTCTACCCCAAGGAAAATATGTTCGGAACTGGACCCTTAGTTCGCAAACATAACTATCTGAATTAGTACATTACATTACACATTGCAGAATATTAATTGCTTTCATTACAAAGTTTACATCGAGGGCTGCAATGGAAACGTTTACAAGTCACATCATGGATTGCCAGACTTCTTTACGTATTCCGGGCTGCAGCCGAATAGAACAGTAGATCACGCTATTCAAGTGTCTGCATATCAGTGACTGGTTCGGCGTACACAACATTTTTTTCGGATGTCAGCACATGTAAAAATAAAGAAGATTCAAAGGCTGGGGATCGAGGTGGTCAATTGGAACATCTTCAGTAACATGGAAACAACTGATACCACGTGACATGTAAGGTAACGTACTGGAATTAATTGCTTCAACGCTGACTTTACCGACAGCTGCGGTCTAGTGCTAGCGTCTCCGCTTCCACGATCCCATTGGCTGAGCGGTAGAGCCTGGGTTCAAACCCTGGTCGGCCGAATTAAGTCAGGTTTTCAGCTGGGGTTTCCCTCACCTACACCAGACAAATGTCGACTCGGTACCATAATTTCCCTGGAAACCCAACATCTCTCCTTCCCAACTGCCTTTTCCGAGTGTAACGGTTAAGTGGAAGAGCAGGACTCATGGCCTAAACCTCGTCAAGACAGACATAAATGAAATAAATAATGTTGATGAACATTTTTATTCCTTGTCGTGAGAGTAATCACTCCCTTTAGTCTTATTCTGTATGCTCCTGGAGAACGTAGGAAATACGTCATCACATAATTGGGTATCATTTTGATCAAATCTGTACATTCCGCCACTTTGGCCGAAAACACGTGACAAAGACTTCGTTCAAGGTGATGCTACACTTCCACGAAACTTCTGTTGAGCGTTATATACATAAGCGTTGTTCCGTTTGTCGTTAATTAACTAAGTTAATATTTTGTTTAACTTTTTAACTTTAAAACAAACATTTCAACTTCCGTTACATTTATCTTCCGTTAACTTAAGTCCGTTAATTTTTTGAAGCATAGTTCACAAGGCGGATGGGTCATTTATCTCGCATGGTCTCGACGATACGTCACTTCTCGTGGACATCGGGAGCGCCTATCCTTTCCCAAAAAATTTCAGTAAATGCTCACCACTATACGTCGTAGGAAGGATCTGAAATTGGAAATTGGCAGTCTTCAAGGGCACATCGGGTGATCCAAAGTCGTGGGAAAGCCCCACTTTACGTTGTCCATTTTACATACAATTTGCGTCCAATTGCTCTACAAGAAATGGATGAAACATGTTTGTCGTCACGCTTGACGTCATCTGCGTGTACAGAGACTAGGCGTTCCGAAATAAGCGTTTTACACGGTATTGGACGATAAATGGATGCTGTTAATACGAGTTGTCTTTCAACGCTGCAGAAAGTGCAACAAACAACTAATCTCGACTGGACTATCAATCCTCTGAACATGTTAACAGACTTCATTGATGGCGAATGGTTTGTTTAATTCTGTGTTTTGTTCTCAATGGTTCATTTCCGAAGTTCAACTAACAAGGAAGCATCGCAACAGAAAAAAATTCACAACTACACACACTATTTTAATCACGTGACCACCTCGAGAGAACTCGAACGTCACAACTAACAAGCAGATATACCGTTAAGAGTGCGCTAGTCAATTTGTACAAGTCGCACTGAAAAATACAGCGTGCTTGAAAATTTCCGTACAATTTGCATCCAGTCTGGTGTGTATCGCACGAAACCGTACGTAAAATGGACCGTGTAAAACGGGCTTGGGCTTCTTTACCTCCTTTCCATCTATCTTTACCTCCTTTCCATCGGCATACCAATCAGAGACGCTATTCCCTCCCTTTATCCTAATTCTGGTAGGAGTAACCCACTAAAGAACAAATACCTCCGGCTGCTCCATCATAAACTATCTTTTGAAATTGACAAGGTTCCTCTCTCGCCGACATGACCCTCTTGGAGTCACCCTCAGTCACACGGTACAGCGTTCTCCAAAATCATTTTACCCCAAGGATTATAAATCTGCCTAATTATGGACCGGTTACTTTTCAGCTGCTCCAAGTTTTCCCCCTATTTCCCTCCTCGTCTGTCGGTACCCCTAATAATAAAATGTTCTTATTAATTTTGCCAATGTCTGATTATCTCGTTTCAAGCGGCGTCTTGGCGTCCACTGTCAGAGGAATTCAAGGTCTGACTTGATGTTTGGCCCCTACCTTCTAATTCACGAGCTCCTAAATTATCGCAATGCCCTTACTCGCTTTTCGTATGAATCTATCGAACCTTCTTGAATTTTGTCAAAATTTAGATACAAACATTGTGACAATCTGCGCTAATATTTTTGAAAGTTTCTTTTACGTGATGTATTTACTTTCTCATATACGTAATCGTCTTCTACACATCAGTTCACTGTTTCAAGAGACTTGAATAATATTTAGCAAATGTAAATGGACCAAGTAGACGGAGAATATACTTGTAAACTGAAATGGAAGATATGATAATGATAAAATAAATAGGAGGATAGCAAACGCACTGCAGATACGAAAATACATCAATTTCTGTCTACAACGAAATTACATTTATATAACAATTTTACGATATTTATAAGACTGATATGTTGCTTTATGTTTTGAAATAAAATTCTAAATATGTATTTTACTTTCAAATTTCAAATAAAAGACAGTAAAAAGTTAATGTAGCGATTTTCAGCATGAATAGAGCACTGGATGACGACCAAAATGTAGAGGACCACTCCAGAAATTACCTTATCACTATAGAATTGTTTTTCTCCCTCTGTGCTGTAGACGGAGAAACGTATATGAGAAAGTATGTGCAATTGCTTTGCACAACATTCTTGACTTACGAATTCGATAATATGACAGAAGAAACCGGGATGACAGAAGTGTTTGTTTTTCTTCCCCATGGTCAATCTTTTATTGATTCATCTTCATCCGATGGAAGACTTGTCCTGCAAAAATAAAAATAAACTTTATCATAGCATTCAAACTCTTAGAATCCAAGAGAGGGTAATTCGAATTATATTAAACCTCATCCCCGAAATTCATGTAAACCTTTATTTAGAGAATTAAATATTCTCCCTCCCTCTTCCATACACTTTTATGAAGTGGTCGTCTTTGTCAAGACAGAATTATTAAAATCCCACCCCTGCTTAAGAAGAAACAGTCTAGTTCACGAGCACAACACTCATCCATCGTCGATAACTCTTGGCCAAAGAGATCCATATCACTCAGGAATAGTTTTGTATATTTCCTTCCAAAAAATATAAAAGATATTAATAATATTAAGAAATATTAAGAAATTGAATCTCTTTAAATCCGCGAGTTCTAAAAGTTTTCTAATAATCTATTGTTTCTATAATGTGAAAGAATTTATTAATTTTAATAAAAGAAGTTAATCTTCTCTCTCTTAAGCCTTTTCCCACTTAGTGTCGGTGAATGGGGATGGATATGCTGCTTCGTTTTTTGGATTTGGCTGGGGAATACTAATGCCGCCGGATGCCCTTCCTGACGCGCCTCCCCTGAAGCGGTGATTTGTGAAATGAAATGGGTGTAAATGATTATGTGTGAATGTTGTGGTGGAATGATAGGCAGGGGAAACGGGAGAACCCCGAGAAAACCTGCCGCGAAATCCGTCACCTCGGATCCTACTTGGATCGGACCGGGTTTGAACCGGCGTCCCCACAGGTAGAAGGCGAGCGCGTTACACACGCCCAATAAAAGAAGTTAATGAGGGATATAAATTACCAATAATTATTGTTTTCCTTATGACTTCGGATGATGTGGGTGATATCAATCTCTCTTATACTTTATCACCCCTTTCTTACAGTACTCTAGATACTGATTAGATTAAATTCCTTTTTTCATAATAGTCCATTTTTACTCATAATAGTTTATTTCTAACTGTACACAATCTTGACACGGTTGTATACAATATCTTTATCTATCCTGACCAGGCTTTTTGTCCGGTTTTCTTCCGGGCAGTGGTGGATTTTCCGAATGTGGCAATGATATTTATTATTGATCTCGAATTTTGACTGCACGTTACTTCTACCATTCATTTTGGAATAATAAATAAATATCTATTATTTATTAAATATTCTTTATATTAGTATTAAATCCGTCACTGTTCTTGGGCTCTTGATATTTTATAAGTTTTTTAGTTTGCAGATTGTATTATTTTATGTAATATTTTATAAGTCTTTTAGTTTGCAGATTGTATTATTTTGTGTGTGCTGAAACTTACTTATGTTTAACCCTGTCTACCAGTGGAGTCCGTACGGACCCCAGAGCATCTTTCGCGAGATGCACAAGGGATTTTTATCCAGGAAAATGATTGATATGATATGGCTCTGTTCCATTTACTCCTCTTATTACATTAGTACCCTTTTTTTAAATTTATTTTGAAATAATGCATTATTTTTTCAAAAATATAGCACAGCATGGACCCCGGAACAAAATGTATTGAATATTCTTTTCTATTGATGAATAACATATGGTTTTGCGTTTGAACTGTTCTGCTGTTACTTTACACGAAATGTTCTTTGATAAGAGCTTATTGTAGACCATCCTTCGACACTTTCATGTCGTGTAAAGTAACATAATAAAACCTTTGACTCTATCTGCGTGATAGGTTTTAGAACTGCAGTTTTTCGAATCCCCAACTTGTGAGACAATACTTCCTGATTGACTGAGAGCCCGGTTGTGTCCATCAGTGAAAGACTCCTGTCTTCGCAGAATTACTTTTGAAGTGCGAGTTTATGATAACGGAATGTACATGCGCACCGAAATACTTTTCTCACCTATTTTTTCCTTCTTCCAAGGCGCATAAGAAACCTTACGCTTTATTGTGGGATGGGAATTTGGCTTCTACTATTTTTTCGTCTTGCGACGAAAGTGAAAGTGAAAGTGACGTATCTGATGGAATATGTTCAAAAGCTTTGCTTCATACTACCTTCACAACTTCAACGAATGCCAATTGATTTATCGTGAGTGAATTGAAATTCCCATGAAACAAACAATGAGAGAGAAAATACGGAAATAAATGAAAAGAGAACTTTCGAAAATGAAATGATTTTGCATTTCGAGCTAATGGTTCAGTCGTATGGACAACTAATAGGATGGGATGTTTTGCGTCAGCAGTCTGGTCCATCTCCTAGGACCTCAGGACTTCCCAGATCGTAACACAGATTCGACTGCTTCATCCTAAATGTGTTTGAAGCAGAGAAATGTGTACAATACAACTGAAAACTGGAATGATATAGTAAGAATAATCGAGGAAAAACATGGACACCGAAAAAATGGACATAGTTGATAGAGATCTTTTACCGCAGGTTACTATATTATCCTTTAGTAAGAAGGTAAAGATGGTAATTCTACGTACGAGATCCAGTCATACTCATCCTAAAAGTGTCAATATCAGAGCGTACAAAAACACTCCATATTAGATTTACAGCAATAGAACAGGTAGCGTAAAAACCGACGATCATACGATTTGAAGCTACAGTACCATTTGAGTGAGCAGGAGATGACCATTAGTAATTTTCTAAAATCTAAACTCATTCAACGATACTCGGAAGTTGGAATTCGTCTCCGGCGTATTTACACCTGATCACGAAGTTTTATTTATAAATAAATAAATATGATTTATAAATAATTCATACAGAAGAAAAAAATACAAGTGTATTTGTGAGGAAATCACAGATTGTAATGAAATTTTTCTAGAGTTAAAAAAACAAATTCAGCCACAAATTGAATAATTTTTTTTTATCGTGACAACAACATACCCCCACTATCCCCCTTCCATTCACAATGTTCTCGTTCAACGAACAGCTATTACCCTCACAGAGTTTTCGTATATTACTGAGTGATTCGCACAAGTGATGGTAAAAACCTCAAATAGCGTACTGCCTCGCCGAGACCACATCACACAATTTCACCCAGTTTGGTAAATATTCAGATTACAAGAAAACAGAAGATAGAAGAATCAGAGATAAACTGAGAGGAGAAGATGTGAGATACGTCCCAAGGAAAGAAGACAGGAAGGTAACAAGTAAACATGCGCGAGATGAGAAGTTTTTCTTCATGAAAAATCGTGCAAAAACATTAAATATATGTCAGTAAATGCAAAATAAATATTAATAATTAATTTTCAAAAAAAATTGGTTTAGTTACTTACAAAAGTAAGTTTCTTTCTTCCGAAAAAAAATAAAAACAAAGGTTTGGGAACCTTGGTAGTCAGTGCTGTAAAAATTTTGCTGGAGTCGGAGTGGGTAAGGCGTAACATATTGGATGTCGAAAAAAATAGCAAACTCTGGAAATCTGTACACAAGTTCCTCAGATGTGTCACAAACTAAAATTATGAGAGAACCAAATTATCGCCCTCAGACTGGGGTTTTGTATCTAGTAGCTCTTCTGAAATCTGGAACTGTCCACGTTTGCTTGAAGCATGTCGAGTACGGGTACATGATAAAAAGTACAGCGGGTAAAGAAGTGCATGAAAACCTCATTTGGTATAGTGTCACCCACTGCCGCACCATTGTGGAAATCTTTTCGGTGTTTTATTAAGTGGAAATCCAAATATTACGGAAGATGATTGGTATACACCCGCCTCATTTTATAGCTCGAAGTACAAATAATACAACGATTCGTTAAATTCCAGTCAAAATGTTATGATAAAAAATGGAGAAATAATTGCTCCTATAAATTTATAACAGATTGATACAAAATAACTTTTTTGTCTATTAATGTCCGCTGAGTAAAGCTAATAAGGAAATTTTCACCTAGCGCAGGTTAAAATCTTTTTATAGTAAAAGTAGATTTTTATAGCGCAGGTCCAAATTTTTGTGTAGTAAAACGTTTTGACTATTTGTATTTCCTGTCAAAATATTAGCGATGGTGGCAGACTGGAAGGCAGTGAAAAATATTATGAAAAATCTATGCCCTTTGCATACAGACGAGCCATTTTTGTGCCCTGAACTAGCAAGCGGACTAGCAGACGCAGTCGAATCACGTGATTGAGCTTCGATTCGTCCGTCTTCTAGGTATCTTCACCATTCAAGGAAAGAATTAAATGCAAACGAAGAAAAATGCTGTTTCCCACTTATTTAAGAACAGAAACAACTGATCCAGTCAAGTGAAATATATTAGCTGAACTATGTACGTTCAGCTAACTACGTCATTCAAGTTCAATTTTTCTTCTCTATCTTTTCGGAGGAATTTATGTAAAATGATAAATATATAATATTATCATTGTTTTTGTTTAAATATTAACCAAACCTTACATTTTCAAAATTACCCAACGAACGGGAGGAAATTAAAACGTGTATTACAAGACTTTTTTTACTTTTGGCATATTTAAGAGATATAAATTATCTGTACAACTAAAACTTCAACCATTTTTCATACTATTTCATGCGTGTTTATATGGAATTCGTGTATTCCTTGTACACCTAAAACATTTTGATAAAAAACAGTGTATGTTTATTATATTTAAGTATTATTACAGTGTTCAAAACACAAATGCATCTTACACCATGTAAAGTGGGACATATCTTCGTTTATTCAGTCTTGTTCATCCTACTCACTAACTGATATTTTCCACTACGATCAGGAACTAATCTGGACGTGTATATGTCAATTGTGCGAAGAACCAAAAGCATACTTGATAATATTCCTGAATCTTGGGGGCGAGGGGGGGAAATTGATTTTGTATAAAAGATTGCAACCATCTTATGCTCTTTCACGTGATTACTTTATACTCAACATCGTTTCAACAAATATATTTAAAAACTAAAAACAAAGATATAAGACTTTATAACGAAGATCTTTCTTAATTTGTGTGATAGACCTTCGTATTTTGTTGTATTAACTAGACACGGAATCGGGGAAGGATGTTGTTATAATATACATTGAACGCAATGCAAAACGTACGGAAACAGTCAGCAGCAACATTTTACTGCAGCAACATTTTACTGCAGCAACATTTTACTGCAGCAACATTTTTGGCCTGTAGAGGAAAGGGAAGACTTTCCTCAAGATTGCCCAAAAGTGTTAGAGGCAAATAAACGTTGAAATTTGGTAAATTTCTCGATTCTATTGCAGTGCCTTCCACGGTGCCATCGTTGCTAAAATTTTGAAAGGACATACTAATAGTCAAGATGTTTCATTATTAATAAAACCTGCGCTTGGCGAAAGATCCCTTGCAAGTATGTAGAAGCATAATATGAAACATGGCTTCTAAACAGTTTTTCCTTAGGTACGTTGAACAGAATTGATTCGATGTACCGTTGCTTACTTTCAAATATTTATATTTACTCTTTTCTTCACTTAGTCACACACTTTGTATTTATGGTAATAAAATTATTTTGTATTATATGTAACTTTTCTTGGAATAAGTGAAAATAGTATTTATTTCCTAAAATAAATCGTGCATAATTTTTGTATTTTGGATAAAAATAATACAAAAACTATAATCCAAAATGGATGAACTATCAAGAGATGGAGAAATGTTATGAACAAGTGATACATAACCTATATAATCGCATATCTTTTGTGCTAGCAAGGTGGCATATTTTTGCCAATATTTCATTCCTGGGATACTTTCAATTTACGACGTAATTAGGCAAGAAATAATACTTACGAAAGTAGGTATTTTCCTTAAAATTATTATTTTTACACCATCTAACAGAAGAAATATTGTAAACAGAATCATCTATTTATTGCAGAATTAAAAACTGCGGTGAGTTTTATCACTTCTTTGAACATAAAAAGAATCACTTTCTATTTCAATCATTAAACTCGCTGAGATCGGTATCTCTCCTTTTCGAATCTTCGTTCAAAGATCAAACGCTTGTTTACCTTCATGATAGAAGATAAAGTATTTACTTTTATTATCGATTGTTAACATAGATCATCGATACCCGCATTTTCGAATTCTAATTGTATGTACCAAAATAATTCAAATATACTTCACAATAGAGAATCCCAGTAACAAGATGTAGAATGTTGTAGTTTTTCTTCCGAATGACAACATTGATTCTAAGAAAAGACTTTTTTGTATAAAATAGATATGAATTTTATTTCTGTAAGAATTAATATTCGTATTAGTTTTGGATCTAATCCGCGTATCAGGCGCATTCGCTCTTTCTCGTGCATTACCAAGAAATATACGACACTTGGTAATTGTGGAGCGTTAGCAAAATTATCAAAGAATGATAAATTAAACGTCGTTTGTATCTTGCTCATTGTTTTAATGTTATAAAGTTTTTTCGGCTGCATAACAGTCATCGTCAGTAACGTACACATGAAATATATATACATACAATATATCCCCAGGGGACTTACATCTAGTAAATACGTGTCTGGCAGACACGGGGCCCCGAGCTGAGTCTGGCATTACTTCCAATTACTTGTGCCATGCTCCTTCCTTTCTCTTTCCTGACCTTCCTTGGTCACCTCTTGTTCTTTTCGATCCCGACGC
>NNCF01126159.1:296037-324358 GCA_002313205.1 Laupala kohalensis | reverse complement strand
TGAGTGTACGTTACTGACAATTGCTGCTATGCAACCGGAAAAGCTTTATAACATGCCTTTTTTTCCTTTTTTTATTGATGTCAGTCTTGCAGCTCTACAAAACGGTTGAATAGTTTCCAGTGATCCAGGAGAAATACATGAGCGGGGGAACCATTCTGCGCTTCCCAAGGACTATTAGATGATTCAAAATGAAGTGTACTAGCCAATTGCGGAATAAATCTGTGGAAGAAAGGTCGCTATCGGAAGAATAAAAATTACACGGGGAATCTGCTACAAGTGCGCAGGAGTCTTAGGGTGTCTGTGCCTAGATGATAGTAAGCAGAGCCGTGGATGTTGAATAAACCTCACGTCTCCTTTAATTATCGATTCATCTTATTACGTCTTTATATTGTGTCTCCTTCCTACAAAATTTAATTTTAAATTCTCACAAAACAATACAACAATACATCCTCATCCGAAAACTCCTGTTAATGCAAAAAAAAGGAGGACTTCTAACTTTGAATTGGTCTGTGCAATTAAGCAAGTAGTACAAAAAAAACGAAGTTAGTAGCTGCAGATTGGCAAATAGAAGTCTTGAATATTACAATACAGACATTTTACGTCTCTACATTACTATATTTGATAAATTTATTCCAGTGATGTAATATTTCAATTTATAACAGTACTTCAGAGCCAGCGTAGCAGCTGCCTGGACTGTCAGGGTTTCGATATATGGTGTGATGGGGACATTTCCTCACAACTCAACGCCCAAAGTAACTGCCAGGCCCACTTAGCGTCCTGTAAAATGAGTATCAGGTCTATCCTGGGGTCAAATTGGTCGGAGCGAGATGTTGGTTTTAGCTTCTCTTCCTAATGCCCAGAAATTGCGGAGCTCGGTGATATGCCCGGTAGGCACACTTGAGTTACCTAGGGATAGTTTGACTACTGACTTCATTTCAAGAGACGGCACAAAGTGCCAATTCAAATAATATCTAAACTATGAATAAATAATGTTTGTCGTGCCAATGATATATTCCATTTACTTTTATCATGCGTTTCTCCTAGTCTATGGAATTAATAGACTGAAACGATTAATGATTTTTAAGAAATGAATCCGATTCGCTTCATAAGTGAAACATGTATTTGACATGTTTAAACTACTAGTTTTTTTTCTAAACATCAAAACTTTTAAACCTTTACAAAAAGTTTGAAAACTGATTAAGCCATGTGAATGGAAAATGTTCCAATTGGTAATTATTATTATTATTATTATTTTTAAAAATGTTCGTTTCGACAACTCTAATGCTATGTTAGTCGGTCTAATTGTCTTCTGTTGATAGTTTAAGTACTATGACAGTCAAAATATAGCGCAGGCGCACACATCGTCGTGAGGTTAACATTATGCATTAGCACTCGGTATGATCGATATCATAATATATAGTTTTAAATGTTTTTTCAACAATTTTTCTGAACACCAGGCAAAATGATTGTTTACAGACGTGGCTCATACTCTACTTAGGGTACTATCCGTGGTACTTGGGGCGTTTTTTTGAAATCGCATGTGGTATTTCGAATATTCTCCATATTATAATAATTTGGCACTAACAACTGTTTCAACAAAACACCTCAAATTTTGGTAAAATTTAATTTTTTTAAAGTACAGTTAATTGCAACATGAAATAAAAATTTTGATGATTTCTCCATAATTTTTCATATATAGTTATGGCGTTTAATCGGTATTTACGTATCTGTTGTGAAAAAAATATTTTGACATTTAAAACTTTTTCCAATTTCATACCTCAGTTAGTTATGGAACATGCCTCAACGTTGAGTGGTGTCAATGTAACCGAACATACTTTTTGTTCAGTTAACTAGTTCATTAACTAATTCTGTAATATTATATGTAGCAGTAATTCTGTCAAATTCACTCTAAATGCATGAAATTCTAAAGAAGACCTACTAAAATTTTAATTTCCCATAAAATATGATTTTATGTATCCAACGATTAAGTATTATTCATATTTCTTGTCATTAAGAATATGAGTTCACAACTAATGTAGCAATTTTTGAAACCTGACATTAATTAGTTTGCCCTGGCTAACTAGATAAGTTATCTTAGGGTTTGATATATCATAGTCTTACTTCATTTCAAAAACGAATTATATAAATTAAGAAATGGAATATAATATGTTGATTTAATNATATAAAATTCCAAAATTACTTTTTTTACAGTTATTATACTTATTCGACAAAATAATTATTTTCAAGAGAATACGTAACTAATATTCATACGAAAAGAAATATACAACGTAACAACGTAACGCAACAAATTATGTTTAAATTACTCCTGTAAACAAACAAAGTGCGCATCGACAACAATGAATCTCTGAATTGAGTTTATTGTGCTCTGTATTTGCTCGAATGACTTATACGGTGGGAATATATCATTCAAAGTAAATATGATAGACTTCGAATGGAAACACAGACATTCAAGAGCCTATACGAATACAAAAGAATGAAAGTATATAATAGATGCTTTGCGAATTGTATGAATAAAAAAGTATAAGACTTAATTTCGCGTATCTGGAAATATTCCAAGAAAGGATACAAACTCTGCCAACGGAAGTTGTCGTATGTGAGAATGTTCCCAGAGTACATTTTGAATTGTAGTAGGGAACTCTGTGAGGGTAATTAAATAAAATGGAAGTCGTATATTGGTTTCTAATCATACCAACAGTTTTCGGATTTTTTAATGTGAGTATTGTGAATACTTAAATATTAATGTGATTTATATCAAGTAAAAGTACATTGCTTCTTAATGTACTGGTATAATGATTTAAGAAGCACTACCTATCTTCCACTGAAGACTTAGAATATTTTGTGTGTCATTTTGGGTTCTGGAACTCGACATGATATGAAACATTAGGGAAAAGAAAATTTATCACTTAACATGTATTTCTCATAATTGCAAATTGTCAACGGAAAGTGTACCCAAACTATTTTCGTTGCACTCCACACAGTTCGAACCAGGATTTGAACTTTAACTGAACTTCCGAGTATCTACTCGTGGAGGAATGTTTGCATCCTCAACGACGAGGTGAAAATTGCGATGGGCCGGTACTCGAACTCGGGAACTCATGTCATAGCCGGAGGTGTTCTGTCCACCGCACCACACACCTCGACTCCCAAAGAATGTACGCAACTTCCATCTGGCCTTTTCCGGTGAACCTGTGTCTTATCCCCATTGGGATTACGTTACAATTTTCACCTCGTCGATGACGATAGAGATTTGAATTTGGTTCGGTATGAGATACTGTTATCGAAATTAAGATTTTAGAAAACTACTGATAATATCTTTAGCACGAAGTTGTTTCACGCTTGTTGGACCAAGTTCATTTATTTAAAGATTCAAGTTGAAATAGGTCTCATTTTAAGTATCAAACTAATTAAGATAAGATATTAAGATATCATGGGCGCTGTATGTTAATGTGCCGTTTTTGTCTGCTCTCCATTATAGAGAGATTTGTATGAGATTCATGTCAAATTTGTAAGGGCTAGTGCCATACAAATTACTCTTTGACATGTCGCGCGCCAGGTCCCCAGGTCCCAAATCCCGATACATTTTGTATGAGCTTCATTAAGGATAAACATGTCGTTCATTCAAGACGCATTCCGCTGTTTTGTTGTCACTCGATGTCAGGCCTGCACTCTTGTGCTCCTCCTGATTATTATACCCAGATGTAGTTATGTTCACTGCTCTCTTCTTTCTTCTTCAGTCGTCCCAGGTCCGTTGGTGTCCGGTGATTTAGGGGCGCTGGGGTGTTAGGAATTCATGGAGACGGCAGACGACAATGGGGGTCGGTCAGACTGGGTTGTTTGGAAAGCTATAGCTGTATGCTTGTGTTTCATATGGGTATGGGTAGGTTAAGGATATCTGACGGGTAGCGACGGACAGAGCGATGAGTAACTGCCCGTGAAGGGTGTGGGCAAGGTCTGGGTAGGGTTAGCTTGAAAGGCGGTAAGAATGTATTTGCGGGTGTGAGTAAATATGGTTTCAGTTATTATGGGGAGTTTGGTCTGCTAATGGATGATGGTGTTTGGCGTAAGTATCGGTGGTTTAACGGCATGCCTTAAAATCCGGTTCTCTAGGGTGAGGAGCTGTTTTGTGATAGGTGGGGGAGACGGTTTAAAGTGCTACACTCTGAAAGCAGGACCTGTAGAACCTAAGTTTTATGTTCAGATTGATCCTTTTGTTTGCAAGAATAGGCGCAGAACCATGGCTTCCTACAATTACCGGGCTGTGAGTCTAACGCTTGACAACAGCGGTCTCGTAGGCCGGTCGGCCAAAGAGAAGTTCAAAGAGCTAACACGTTCATATATTTAGTCGTCAATATCATAGAAGTTAAAAAATATATAGTTTGACCACTATAAATAAATAATTACTTCAAGGTCAGATTCATTTGACACGAATAATATGAATGCGTAAGCAATCCATTCGCTGAAATAAAAGTTACCGCATTTAACCAGTTCGGGAGAGTTGGCTAGTTTTTATACTCTGAGCTTCGTTGCCCTGAAAGACTGACTGACTGACTGACTGACTGACTGACTGACTGACTGACTGACTGACAGACTGACTGACTGACAGACTGACAGACTGACAGGCTGACTGACCTATCAAGGCAGAGCGTAAACAACTGAAATTTGCAGACATTTTAGTACGCAGAACGTAAACAACTGGAAAGATGAAATTTAGACTTTTGTAATGTAACCACCCACTAATAAAGGATTTTTAAATACTCATTTTAAGAGGACAAAATAGAATGAAATAAGACTTTAAGAAATTTTACAATGTTCATTATATCTCACGAATTAATTTAAACATGTTCTAGATTTCTGTATTCAAATATTGTAAATTTTCGTTAGTGATGACGCATTTTGTACCACTTTCTCCGCTTTACACAAACTAATTGCGATGTCTTCTCTGTTCTGCACGTAACGATTGAAAAACCAATATCTAAAATTTTTTTCCCGGAATTTTAATATTTCAATTTTAAATGACTGAAAAGGAGTGGCAATATCTGGTTCGCTGTCCTGAACGTCGGACATATTCATTAAGACTTTCCTACTTCTCACCGTCCTGTCTACCTACCCTCCTCCACTCCCCCAAGACAACTCCAAGATTATTTAAGAACGTTGACCGGCTTACTCAGAGCATTCTTTTGCCACAAGAATCCTTACATTCAGGTACGTTCAGTTTGCTCACTCTCTTTTATTCATTTCACATTTTATGTCATGTTATTCTATAAATTAAAGAAAAATTCTTATTCACTATTTTTGTTTTCTTTTTATATTAAAAATTTCTTAGAATTCTCTTCACTCAAATATCAAAATAGATTCATGCAAAATTTTTACAATTTAAATTGTTTTCACTTAACTGTATTTCATTCTACTTTATCAATATAGACGCAATTCACTTCATTTTATTATATTATTTGTGTATATTTAATGGTATTTATAGAACCCGTTATCTCATTTCGTAGAACTGAAGAAGGGCGCTATGCGGCCGAAAAAGTTTTCTGAAATATATAATATAGAAAGACACACAATGTTTTGCTCTATAAGACATTATGGCTGATGTACCGTAGAAACTCAACAGGGAAGTATATTTTGAAATTCAGTATTTAAAAGGGGGGAGTGGAGTGCACCATGTTTTTTCGAATTTTTGCAAACTTTTAGAAACTACACGCCACGACCTTCGAATGTCAATGAGATATTTAAATCGATACTACATTAGAATGAAGTTTCAACCGCATCACAACCATAAAACTCCCAGAACTCAGAGTATCTTCTTGGAGACGAACATGAAACGTGNTATATATATATATATATATATATATATATATATATATATATATATATATATATATATATATATATATGTGTGTGTGTGTGTGTTATATGTACAGTGAGATATTGATATATTGTGTTTCTATTTGATTTCCCGACTTAAATTTTTCTCAATTCATAGAATGTTAATGACAGCGAGTATGAGCGGAGCACAACAGTTAAGCACTTGAATGCTAGTGAACCAATCAAATATGAAAGTCCACCTGGACTCCAATGGAAAGGAAAGGCCGACGATTCAGATTATGCAGAAATAAATGATACAGAAGGAGAGGAGTCTCCCCTATATGACATTCTATTCGGAAATGAAATAAAGAAAAGAAAACAACTAACTGGAGCGAATAAAAGAAAAGAAGTAGACGACAGTGAGTGCGTAATTAAAATAGGGAATTTTTGCATAGCATACTTGGGAGCTATCGTACACACTATCCTTAAACAAGTTACTTCTTCGCATGCTCAGTAGTTAGTGGTACACTAACGCTCCTAGCGTAGTACGTTAGAAAGCCTCTGTTTGCGTAGGTTCGCTAGTCATGGCGGACTCTGGTCTGGATTTGAGGTTATGTTGATTTCTGAGAGATTGGTTGGTTGTGTGTGCCGTATGAGCATGTACTGGTGTACTCACAGTGCAGTTTACTTGTGTACGCTTTGCATGGTAGTAGTTTGTTTGGGTTTATAATTTTTGGAATGATTTGAGTCGAAGGTACGAATTGCGTCACAGCAGCAAGTACATTGAATTGATGACCGATATTGGCGATAGATTTAAATTTTCAGAAATTCGTCCTGGCAACATAACGCGAGATACAAATATCATTACTCCAATTGACGATGGCAAAGTAAAAAAGTGTTGGCTACACAGTGCACAAGAGCTTTACCAACATCAAGCCAATTTGACTTACAATAAATAAATAAATAAATAATTTATTGTCAAGAGAGCTGTTACAAACGTTGAGTACAACAAAGTACTTTACTTCGACTAATATCCAATAAACGAATACACAGTGCATTCCTATTCATGATTTTTTTTCTTAACACGTGACTTCGAGAATAAGCTCATTTAAACAGGCCCTTAATGTCATTGGAATGCAGCATATCTTCTTTGCCACACTGGAGTTGGATTTGACGATGTGCAATTTGCTTACTGCTTCTGGTTGAAGGGGAACCTTCTTTCAGTGTCAATTATGTTCTCTGGTAAAACTTAAGTAAAGATTCGTCACTATACACTGGCTCCTGAACATAACCTAAAATAAGGTTGAAACGTTGCGAACGCAAAACTGAAAAGTCTACGTTACAGATCAACGATACTATAAAAACTGTACTCAGAATAGTTATACTCGTTAATAATATAACTATTAAATTACTAACAGTCTCTCCGGTGGCTCAGGGGTTAGCGTGCCTGATCATCACCAAATCATCCCGGGTTCCGTTCCCGGTGGGGTCAGAAAAAAATTGTAGCTTTTCACATTAATATCGCAGTTTGAATAGCTGTGACTAGTGAAAAGCAAACCCCCCCCTTCTTCTACTTCTTCACCTCTTACTAATCCCAGTATCACGAACTCTTGCTATCACTAACTACTCCTACTAACACTTCCAAGTGGACCAGGATGTTGGCAAACCCAGCTAACCGGTCCACATTCTATCAACAGCCCTACCATCCATCTCCTACCTCCTATCGCCGGATGTAGATAAGTTTCAATATCATTCTACATTTCCCATTTACGAATACTACAATAAGAAAATTAGATGATTGATAGGAACATGAAGAAACATAACGTTAATCTATTTGTAATTAGAATTGCTAGAAATATTTGATGATTTGTAGCTTTTCACATTAATAACCCAGTTGGATACTTTTACTAAGGAAAAAATAACATCTATATTGTATGATCAAAATATTTGTACATAATTGTTTTAAAAACATGTGCAACAAATTTATAGTAATACAAATTTAATACAAAACTTCACTGTACACACTACACCATCTCGCGGGAGTCGCGCCGGTCAAATTTTCGCTTCCGAGACATGACGCGGCTGCACCATTTCATTAAAATACTTGTAAAATCTAAACTATTCGTCGAAATATTACGAATCAAAGACGTTTTATATCTTTGTTAAATGCTCTAAACAAATAATCAATTAAATTTGATAATGACCGTGTTTTACTCCTAAATTACTCTCTCAAATTTAGGTATTTTAACACTTCTGTTTTTTTAAACGTTTTATCGATAATTTAGGTTAATTTTTATAGATGGACATGCACTCTCACGGATTCATTTGTAGAAGTAGGAGGTAAACAATTCATTCATAGTTGTCACCTATCTCGAACCGAGTAAGCGAGTATAACTCCCTTTTTCTTAGATTTTATCAACATTCATAATCAAAAATAATTTTTACCTTTCTTTTCGCGCATTTTTGAAATAAAAGTTAGTATATGTTCATCCTGGACATCTAAACTATATCCTTGCCAAATTTCATCACGAAGGTTTAATAGTGAGTAAGTAGCAAAAAGGAAACACATACGCTTTCGCGCTACGCATTTACATATTAGTGTAGATGTACTGGATCTCGCGGGACGTAAGAAAATGGTTCGTGGGCCACTCGTTGAACAGTGCTGTTGTAACACGTGGAAGTTTTCATGAGTTACGTTTGTTTAATCGTCCTCGAAATTAAATCCTATGAGGAGACATACGTTTTAAGAAATTTTACTAAGGCCCAATTTCACCAAATGTAGAATAATCGCGATTTCCTTAAACGTGATTAGGTAAATGGAATCGCGATTACATTTTATGCGTTTCACCAAGCAAAACTAATCGTCGATTAAGTTGCTCAATGTTTCTGAAGAATCTCTGGGTTGGTAGTAGTTTTACAGTGCATTATGGGTAATTTGAAGACAAATGACGGGAGGAAAACGCATCATGTTGCTCACTACCGCCACCTAAGGACACCATAGGCAGCAGCGGGCCTCCCTCGTGCCACTGAACATAACCTATAAACCGAGCTACGAGCAAACAAACAAAATGGACGCCATATTTCTCGCAGTTCTGAAGAAAATCGCGATTTGCGCTGGTAATCGAAGGGTCCCCGAACGTTTAAGCGTTAATCGCGATTTTCTCGTAAATCGAAGATGGAACGCGCATTTTGATAATCACGATTTACTGCACAGAAAATCTCGTTTAAGACATTAAACGAACTTGGTGAAATTGGGCCTAAGTAAAACTCACTTGTTTTATCTTTTTGCAGGTATTCGACCGAATTGTTTAGGCGAAACATGGATGAAGATTGGAACGGTGAACACATACAGGATGAACGTTAAATCGTGCCCCCAAATAGATCACTTAGTGTTAGCGGTGGGTATACGCGGAATATATTTAATACTAATCTACACGTAAAACATTATGCAGATAAGTGGGATAAACAAGAAAAAAATCAAAATTTAAAAAAATGACTGGTGGTCATGAATATAAAATAGTATATAAAAATGAAACTATTTGACGAAGGTCAAATTAATGAAAGGTTCGTGAAAACGAAGGTTAGTTTTCGCCAACGCCATTTTTTTCCGAACTCTCGACAAATTCAATGATCCATTTTTAGCACATCAAATCATTTAAAATTAAATAAAATTAGTTGATGACATTAGGATACAATGGAGTAAGAAAACTGTATTATGAATCGCGAAGAAAGAGAGATTACTGGTGCTTACGCGTGTTGAAGTCTGAGCTTGTCACGTTACAATGGAAACTGTTGCCTCTGGCGTTACGAGCGGTTACGAGCACTCTCTACATTCGGATATTGCCAACGCCTCCTAGACGACAAAGCCATTGAGGTGGATTAACATGGATTAATTGAAAATTTGACATTACATTCGTAGTCAGCAACCTCAAAAACATAAATACCACATATAATTTTAAAGGTATTATTTAAAAGAAAAAGGACTGTGATGAGGTTGATTTAGGGGTGGTTTTCACCCTCATGTTGCAATTTTCGCAATAATCCTGACGCTAATTTAAATATACTTTTATCTTTAAATTAGTATAAGATTTAAATTTATCGTCTTTACAAGAGAATTTTTGTCAGAAATGTTATTGTGAAAAACTGTCGTTACGTTTTTAAAAGATTAGGGTTGCACCCCATAGCAGAAATTTTTTTTATGATTTTAAAGGTCTAATAAAATGTAAGAATATGAAATATTTTTTGAGAAAACAGCAAAAATATGTTTTTCAGGGTAAAATTTTAGGGTTATTTTTATCCGTATACGACAGAATTAGCACGAAAGAAAGAAAACGTGTCGAATATTTTTTTGAAATCTATAATATACAAAAGAATGAAAAAAATCGGTGAGGTACACCTGGGAACCTTTCCTAGTCAGTGACTTATTAAAATCTTCTAACATTTCTGCCTCAATCTATCTAATACTCTTAAATGACTAATTATTATGTAAGTTAATATGCATTATATGTATATACTGAGATGGATCTTAAGAAGTGTGCAATCCTTACTCAAGTGAACCCTTGTTCGTGCGTTATTAATTGAGATGCACCTTCTTGTGTCAATTAAACTCTAATAGTTCTTCATATGTAACATGTAGAATAATAGTTCTTGAAAATCACGGATGATTCCCGGTTCCCTATTTGAGAGCCGTTAGTTGAGATGAACCTTCCTCCCTAGATCTCGCAATACTAAGAAAACAGCTGGTCATATTAATCAGTCACTAAAATAAAGATTCCATGCATTCGAAACAAAAATATTCATTTATTGACAAGCTGTAGATGTGAACACACAAAACATTGCATCTACAACATACAAATTACAATACATCTGGAGCGTCTTTGCTCGAGGTGCTTCAGCAACGGCGCAACGGAACTGTCTGCGTGGTTGACAGGCGCGGTGCAGTAACAAAGTCCAACGCTCTGCGTCCAGTCAAATCAACTCTAACCCCTGGGCTGCCTGAAGCGCGCGACCGCTCGCTGTGACGGCGCTTGGCCCGTCCTCGTGCTATCGCCCTGTACCACTCTGGCGATCACAGCTATCTCTCTAGTAGTAGTGACTGTTCTCGCGGCAACTGCTTTCGCTCTTCCCTTCCTCTCGTAATAAACTGAGCCCGTTACTGATCTCACGACAACTGCAGTCGCTCCTCTGCCGTTCTTCTGCGCCTCCGTGCGCAGGTTGCCTCCGCCAGTAGAGGGGTGATGACGTCGCTTCTGTTTCATAGGGCACGCCGTTCCAGCTGATCGGGCACTCGGGCGCGTACACAGAAACTTTTCTAAGCTTTTCTAAGCATTATATAAGACTAATTTTATAAGTGTAATTTTTTTTGTCTTCTTCCGCCAGTTCCTGGAAAAATCCGACAGTCTCTCCCCCTCCCCCCACCCCCCACCACACCAAATAAAATGGCATCCGTTGGGCGCCCTCTGCGTACTTGCCAAAACAAATTCCTTAATACTCAGGTTTGTAATTTTGTCGGTTTGCTCTCTCTATATTTGTTATCTATTCATTCTTCTCTATTCATTCTTCATTTATACTTTCTTTATTTAAATAAATTTTACACTTCTTTCGATGCTGTTTTTACATCTCAATTATTGTAACTTTCATGTTTCAATTATTGTCATTTTCATGTGTATATATTGTGACTTTATTTTTATTTGTTATTAACTAATAACAATATTTTTTTTAAATTAATTGTTGTAAAAAAATTAAAAATAATTCTATTTAATTACTAAGGGGAGGGAACCGAATACTCACTTCTATGGGAGCCACTCACAATGAAAACACAACAATCTGGTGTTCGAGCAATGAACAAAACATTTTATTATTTGCACTAATCCTAACCTAATTACTACACAATACACTGGTCAATATTTACTCTACTACACATTATCTCGCCTACCGCGCTCTTGGAATGTCCTTCTACAGGGTACTCACCAATCTCTTCTGCCTCGTGGGCCTTTTTGTTCATTACACTTACATCACAGTGACACCCTTCAACCGTTGCACTTGGCCTACTGACTTTTGTGTGACAGTTTTTAGTTTACAAGGCCCAAAATTACATTGATTNTCTCTTGATGCCGGACGAGATGATGACCTGTCCCATTCGGTGTTATTACCTCGAACCTGGTTCCCTGCGCAGCACTAATGTTCTTTTCTCTCCTTTGCGTCTAATCCATCCTTTTCACCATTCCCATTACTTTCCATTTATTGTTACGTCTTAGAACTCTCTGATTCACTTCTTATTAGTTTATGTTCGTCCTTTGCTACATTTAATCTTATTGTCTTAGCAATGACGATGCCTTCCTTGGTTTATTAATTGTTTGAAATGATCTGCGACGGCTTACTAACTTCTAAAACGATATTATCTTCACACCTTCAAGTTCATCACTCGTTTGTTCGAACTATTTTGTATTACGCAAGTCCCATTCGCCCTGTTTTAATCATACGTTTTCTTTCGTCTCATATAACAAAAGAAACACTCACAAAGTCTTCAATGTCTGACTCGGACAAATAAACAGTCTCCACCTTTTCCACCATCAAAATCGCACAAATAAACAGTCTCAAAATCTCTCACCATTGGATTCCAAACAAACTATCGAAAATTTTCTCACTTCTGAAGCACGACAAACTATCAAAAATTTTCTTACGATCTGACCAAATAATCGAAACTTTTCTAACCATCTGCTTTCAACAAATAATCTGATGCGAATTTTCCAGTCTCACGGTCAGTCTCAATACATTGTTTCAAAATTTTCTACTCTCCATCATCACAAACACACACAGCCAAAAGTTTTCTCCTCTCCTGTACAACTACTCACTGCCAAAAATTTTCTCCTCTCTATCATCACAAATTCACACTCCCAAAAATTTTCTCCTCTCTATCTTCACAAATACACACTCCCAAAAATTTTCTCCTCTCTATATCCTGTGCCTCTGTGCCCAAATTTTTTATAGATAATTTTGCGTCACGTGACGTTCCCCCTCTTCACAGTCCTTGCTTCTGCTGCCCGATCTCGGTTCTTTTCCTCCTCTTAATTTTAATTGGTAGTTTCCGAAAAGATGTACTTTGTATTTTCATGTTTCCAATCATTCCATTTGACTCCTCCCCCTTGACATTTCATTGGCTGCACCCCCCTCTCTCTACTTCTAAGATTCTTTCCTCGAGATGAAGGTCTGTCGGCCATTTTGTTATTTTTGTCCCTTCTCTATTTGTGGAGGCGGTATGCTTCAAAAGACCTTGGTTTTATTGTTTTATTGCTAGGCGGCATTCGACATCGTCCCTTTCTAGCTAGCACTTGTTCTGAGCGTCGGAATTTCTTTTTTTGAACCCAAATTTTATTACATTCTTTTGAATTTTTGCTATCGTATTATTGCCGAACCCATGTCGCAAAATTACACATTTCTAAAGATTCCTGTTGAGACTTGCTTTTAGGATTCATGTCCCCCAAGAGACCTGGGTCGCGAACCTTTTTTGCTTGGACGTTTGCCTCAAAAGTAATATTATTTCCCACGTTGCTTTGGGAAATAATATTCCCTAACATCCGGCCTCTTTCTTGAAAGATTCGTGTTCGACTAGCAGGCTACTAAAATATGTGTCCTGCTTCCTATTTCTTTTGATCTTTTTCCAAATAAAGGTTTTTATGGCGTTATTCTTCTAAATTTTGTCCCCGACTTTCTAAAGATTCCTGTTCAAACTTGTGTGTTTCTGAACACGTGTCCTGGTCTCTACTTTTGATTTTTCCAAATAAAGGTTTTTATGGCGTTTTTGTATTCCCAAAACTTTCTAGTAAGCTTTTTGATGTAGGACCGCCTTGCCAAGCTTCAGACCACCTAAGTCTCTTTCCGCGAACTCCCATATTGACCCACGCTTTTTATGTTAATATTTTGAGAACGCGTGATTGAATTATTAATCAATTCAATCCACGGTCTCAATATATTCAGTGTATGTTACTAACTATGGCTGCTAAGCAGCCGAAAAAGCTTTATAACAGTAAAACTATGAGGAACATACAAACTTTGTTTAATTTATCATCCTATATAACACTAAAATTTTAAGAAAAAAGAAGAAATACTTCAAAAAAATAAATAATAATATATTATAACTAATAAAGAAGATGACATATTTAAAAGATCAATCAGTTTTTAAATATTTTATATCACATTACATAGTACTCTCCTAAACATCATATTTGCATATTCAACTATATATTGAATGAATTACGTTCCACATTAAACTCTATTCAATTGACTTTAAAAAAGATCCTCGAAGGTAACTCGTTTTCTGTGTAATAAATTTTCGCTGTATCTCGAAAACGGTGCGATGTATAAAAGAAATGCGGTTTACGGATCTGTACGCAGAATTTACTGACCAATCTAAATGCTTCTGTGCATATTTTCAAAATTTTGAATATTAAGAAACCGGAAGTGGAAGATGGTGTGCAAATGAAGTCGGCAGGAGCAGTCCAAAAACAGGCTTCTATTCCCAAGTCAAATATCATGTTTGCTTTTGATGCATGCATTTGTATGTTAATTTTGGGTGGAACAATATTCTTAACATACATGATTCAGGAGTTCCATCTATGTCGTTGTTTCCTCATCATCTCGTGTCCGTGCATTTCTCGCTTCGAGTATGGCCAGCCAGGCCTGCTTTAGATCTGCAGCTTTTTTCCGCATCTGGTCCACACCCATTGATCCGTTGAAAGTGTAGGTTGTGACGTGGGTGATGGATGGATGGGAGTTGCTCGCGTAGTTTGGGAAAGTTGCTGCCTGTTTCTTGGATCTATTCTGACTGGTCTGATGCTGTTGTCTTGGACTTCCGGATGTCTGTGTCGCACGTGGCTGTTTAGACCAGATCCGGACTTGACTCCAAAGTCACATTCTGTGCATTTTAGATTTTGAGACACGGTTCTTTTTATTCTTCTTATTCTATTTGTTTCTGTTGTTGTGGATGAGTTTGTTGTTTCAGGGGATGACTTATGGGTTTGTTTTAAGTGTGATTGAACATAGCCCCTTCCTCATCTGCCACCTCGAGTAAATGAGCACAGAGGTCATTTCTAAATGCAATTTTCTTCTTGACGTCTCTCCATTCTTCTTGCTTTTTTAATCTCCGTGTTTTGGTTATGTTTTTCTGTCACTAATTCTTTGATTTTTTCCCTCTATTCATTTCTGTTTGCTGCAAGGTTCCTCCAAATGTGAAGGTTAACATTTAAGTGTTTCGAGTCTTCTTTTACTGTACCTGCCCATCGTCTTTTTTTTTTGCTTTTGCTGCGGTATTTGCCTATTGTGAGTTCTGATAATGCAATTTGTTGAGGCGGTCTATGTTCTTCCATTCTACTGACTTGTCCAGTCCATCTTAGACGTCTTGTTCTTACGATGTATTCAATAGTGAGCATGTTTGAATTCTCAAGACCGGTTTCATTTAGTATTTTGTCTTCCCATTTTATGTGCAATATAGACCGGAGACATCGGAGGTGAAATGCGTTCAGCTTTTTCTTTTGACTTTGAAGGAGTGTCCATGTTTCTGACGCGTACAGGAGGTAGATAAACCCTGGTCTCATATATTTTGAGCTTTGTGGATACCGTCAGATCATGAGGTTTCCACACTCTTTGATACTGTCTTCCGAATGCTCTGCTTGCTGCATTAATTCTGTTCTCTACGTCGGAGTTGGCTGTTTGTTTGGAAGTTATTTGACTGCCTAAGTATTTGAATGCACTCACTGTTTGAATAGGTGTGTCATCAATAGTAATGGCCGCGGGTGGATAGTTAATGAACATACATTTTGTCTTCTCTTTGCTGACTTGTAGTCCAAGTCTACGAGCAGTTTCTGTGAAGGTGTTTAGAAGTTCTTGGAGTCCTTCAGAAGAGTCAGCTACTAGAGCACTGCGAACATGACGTCTTGAATCTTTTGGTGATTTATTTTTGTTTTTGATTTTCGGTCTCTTCTAGAAAACATATTGTAGTTGCTTTGGTGAATGTTGGTTTCATGTGGGCATCTTTGAGCGACGTTTTTGACTAGAACATGGATGTATATAAGGAAGAGCATCGGAGCGAAGACACAGCCTTGCCGGACTCCAGTCTGGACGCTGAACTGAGGTGCTTCGGACTGTTGCTGATGTTCCTTCATGCATTGTTTTGAGTGTAGTCAAGATGGTCGGTGAGCATTTAACTCGCTCTAATATGTTGAATAGGACTTCACGGTTGGCTGAGTCGAAAGCTTTTCAGATGTCGATATTTGCTATGCTTAATTTGGAATTTTTTTCTGTTGTTTTCTCAATGATCTGTCGAATGGAAAAGATCATATCGATGGTTGATCTACTATTTCGGAATTCACACTGCGAGTCTCTCCGAGTGCCGTCTATGTGTGGTGTTAAGCGCTTGTACAGTATTCTTGAGAGAACTTCATCTCCCATGGAGAGCAGAGAAATTACACGATAGTTATCGCATTACATTCTGTTGCCTTTTTTATGAATGCGTACTATCAGTGAGTTTTTGCAGTCTTGCGGTATTTTATTTTCTCTCCAGGCTTTTGAGTAGAGTGCTGAGAGATTGTTTACTGTTGTTTGTTTCCCGGCTTTCAGCATTTCTGCGCTAATTGTGTCTGCTCCTGGAGATTTGCGGTTTTTTAAATTTCAGATATCGCCTTTTCTATTTCTAGCGTTGATAAGAGTTATCGTAAGATTGCCGTCGCATTCAAAGTCCATATTGAGTGTGGATGTGTCTACGTCGTGATGTTGCTTGTACACATTTTCAAAGTGATCTTTCCAGCGTTTTAAAACGTTCGTCTTGGTTAAGGGGAACTTCACCTTATTGGTTTTCTATTAGGATTGATGTTTTTTTACTGGTCCTATGACGGATGTAATACATATGTACATGTTGTAGGTGTCGTTTATGTTCATATACGACTGCATTACCTTGGTTTTATTGATCCACCATTCGTTTTTTCAGAGTCGTAGATTTTGTTGACAGTTTTTCCGTGCCTCTTGAAAGTGTCTTTTCTTACTCCAGTGGGTTTCCTGAAGCGCAGCAATATCTATGTTGTATCTGTTGAGTTATTTGGCTACTTTTGCCGAGCATCTTGGTAGGTGTGTTGATGACGTCCTTGTCGAGTCAAGCAAGGTCCTGACGTTCCAGGTTGCAATCTTCAGCTTTAGGTCTTTTTTTGACGGAACATATGATTTTATATTTCTAGTTCTAGTTTTGTAGATGCATTTTTGCCTTCCCCAGAATCCATGAGGCGAAATAACTCTGGGTCTGACGACTGAAGAGCAGTGCGGGATTCGGAACTAGAAGTTCTACCCGCCTGGGGTATAATGTCCTTTATGTTTTCAGAATTTATTTTGGATAGTTGAGATGATTTGTTGCAAAAAACAAATTGTTTATGATGGTCTCCATAGTGTTACTGGTTTGCAGTCCAAACGCACTGTAAGCTTAGTGACTATTGTTTAGCAGAACGTTTTGACAGAATTCATAATCACGTGACTCCCTCTCGTCTTTTATCCGGGCTTGGGACCAGGGTGTTGTGTGTCAATGGCAGAATTACATACGAACGTACGTAAATACACACACACGATATTGGACATCGCCAAAAATTTGAAAATAGACTCTTCTGGAGCGAATTCGCGAAGACACGAAGAGATCTCAATTTGTTTTCGACCAGTACAATACTTTCCTTCCACTCTCTATGTAAGTGGAAAGTAAAAAATATTAACAAATAATGTAATGACTATAAACATATTTTGTCACACACAATTAATACCTACTCGATTTAACTTGACGCTATAAAATTTCATTATTTTGCCATAAAATCTAATAAAAAAAATACTTCTCTAGAACAGTACGAAATTGACGAAATCAAGCTTACAAATTCATTTATTTAGTAAATGCATTATAATTGTTTGTGAGATTGCGCATTTTTGCAAAGACAAGCTTGAGTTGATTGTTATATAATAAAAGAATGATACACTTAAAATTCAATAAAAAAACGGAATGCATGATCAGTGGCGTACGCAGAAAAAATCTTGGAGGGGGTTTCATTCTCCAAATAATCTTAGGTAGTGGGGGGGGGGCTGTAGTGTCTCATGCTCAGCAGTCCATATATTCGCATACAATTTATAATCATATAGGGTGTAACGAAGAAACAATACCAGAAAGCAGTTAAAATTTACGATTAGACTACCAAAATATATCAAAATTATTGGAAAATTAAAACACACATTGCGACAACGCGCACACAATACGTAGAACAAAGAACGTTTCTCTCAACAACCCCCTATATGATGAATTCAATAAGGACGCCATAATACTACATTCTTATGTCAGTCCGAAGGCTTTGTAATCGAGGAGGCGTTGACTTTGCTCGCGAACTCTTAAACTAACCTTAAACAGTCTTTTAGAACTCCGTACCTCTGAAAGTAATAGGGACCCTTCTTCATTTTTAACCATTAGTGAAGAAAAAAATGTTCCAATAAAGGAAATTGAATATTAAAAAGTATTATTTTGCGTTACCTTGTTACAATTAATCATTTTACGCTCTCGGCCAGTTTTTCGAATGTGTGTACGGTTGTCATGGTATTTTGACCAATGCCCTTTATAGTTGCGACTGTAGATCGAAACGAGCTCGTCACAAATTACTTGAGAAATTCCATGAACCAACACATATTAAGTAGTTTAAAAGTTTTATCCATCGAATATGACGTTGCAAATGATTTAAGCAGTTACAAATATTTGCTGAAACAAAAGTGAGTTGTATAAATATTTCATTGGATTTTTTGTACAATTACCGCACTTAAAAATACATGGTAAGTAAACATTATTGAATTAAAACTACCAAACAGTTACTAGGATATATTGTATGTTTTACTTATCATAAAACATGTTTCTAAATTTAAGTACATTGAAACACTGAAACTACAGCCACTAAGTGGCCAAGAGTGACATTTTTCACGGGGACGCCGGAGTGTTGCAGCGAGTAAAGAGTACTTCCTCGCAGCCAATGAATATCTAAGTTTTATATTAAATACTATTGCCAACCTCTTTACGACAATCATAAATGAAATTATAATTTGCCTAACTCAACAAACCGTTATACGTAAGAAAAAATTGTTGATGAAACACTTTGAAATTTAGCGAATCGTCAAAATTTTGACGTCAAACGAGACGATTTTAACCAAAAGATCGAATTGACGAGAATTGGATAAACCGGGAGAAACACGACTTTTCCACTGTCAAGTATCAAAACCTATTTTGAAAATGATTGTTTTATATATTTGATTATCTGTGTAAAATGAGTTCCTTCACTCCGGTTTCCGCTTTAATCTTATTGTTTCCTTGGCGGAAAATATGATAGTATCGAACAAGGAAATGACAAATTCCAAAAGCAAGTTAAAATTGGGTATGGCCTGAGAAGGACGATAACTTGCACAAGACAAATCCATCAATTCGGATCAGCGCATCGAATACGAAATCGTTGAGTAACGAAGAAGGACGGAGATACTGAGATAATTTAAAATTTGAACATAAATTGGAGATAATTAAAAACATACTATAATTTACAGTAAACAACATAACACAGGAAATCGAATGACCTTTTTTCTGTTGTTGCAGTATTACAGTATTACAATGCCATGCAAGTAATTATAACACTTGTGTACATTCATTCTGTAGTCCCATCCCGGCCCGGGTGTTTCTCTGGTTTTCCTTCGGGTAGAGGCGGATTTTTTATTCACTCTCTAGTCTCTTGTCTAGAGGCGGTGTCTAATGAAATAAAAAATCTAAAATTTAGTGTTATTTTAATACTTACGATTTATACCTAATATTTTCGGAATAGTCTATAGTTTATAATAACACATGCTTATAAAAAAAATTGTGTTTCATTTAGTATATTTTGTTGGTATTCTGTCAATATTAAGACTTCAACGAACTACTTTTATTCTTATCTTATGAAACGTTAAATCTGCCTCAGCATTAGAGCCTTGATCGGAATTGATAGAATGGTCCCTTGCTTTTGGGGCTCGCCAACGTCAAGGTGATAAGAGCCCTTATGTCTGATAGACTTACAGGTTTATCTAAAATAGGCGTCTAAAAGATTTTGAGATTTGAGGAACCTGAAATGAAGGGCGATGTCTAAGTGAAGTCGGTATGAGAAGTCCAGAAACAGACCTCTCTTTCCATTACTTTCAAAGTCAAATCTCAAATTTGGTTTCGATGCATTAATTTGTGCGTGAGCTATCGGAGGAAAAGAATTCTTAACATATATCCACACACACACACACACATACGTCATTGGACATCATCGCCAAAATCTGAAAATAGACTCTCCCCAGGAGCCAATTCTTTAAGATCGAAGGAGACCTCGAGTTTTTTCCACCAATTACTACACTTCTCACATACTCGTATCTCTAGAAAAAATGGAAATTGAGTGGCCATCTATTAACGATATTGAAACAAATATTCATTTTAAGTGGTCAACAATGGTTTTTCATTGTTGGTCATTCATTTTAGTGATCACTAATGGCCGCTTGGCGATAACAGATGGCCACTCCTATGGTCACTTTTACTAGAGACATTCTGTATAACTATACGATAAAAATAAGTGCTCTACTAATTTCAATTTAAAATGTTTGGTTTTCAGGATACGTGTCCCCATCGTAACGAAAGAGATATTGCAGTGGTTTTATCTGGTGCAGAACACCCAGAAGGAAAGAGGAGCATATATAACTATTGGTTTAAACATTTCGAACCTGACACACTCTACGAATTTGACCCCTTTTTTTCGAAAAAAGGATATGATAGGAAGGAAACAGGACAAGAAGTTACAAAACCCAGGCATCGGGTTCGCTCATGCCCCAACGGTAAAGTATGGGTGTCGTCTCCCATTAATTGTGGCCCATTTTTCCTTGGTTGCGACCCTTTGGGAGGAACCGCATTCGTAATTTAGACGTTCCGTCTTCCACTGTCATCTTCCACTGTAGCGGGAGCCGGAACACTGCGTGGGTGCATATTTCGCAGGGAATTAATTTTGCCGAGAGCATCCAATGATGCTCAAAGAATATTTTACATGCAGCTTAATCATACTACATTAACTCTAGTAAAAAATTGGCATTAGGTGACCATCTGTTAACGTCTAAACGGCCAAACGGCCATTGGTAACCACTTGAAACGAATGGCCGTTTGGCGTTAAGAGATGTCCACCCAATCGCCACCCGACGAACTGACAATTCGTAATGAGAGTAACTGTCTGTGTGTCTGTGTGTTTGCTACCTGATCACGACTGAACCACTGAAACGATCGATTTGGTGAAAACAGACAAGGAGATAGTTAAGTTGTTCAGGATGAACACAGGCAAACTTTTATATTGCATATGCGCGAAAAGAAAGATGGAAAGTTACTTTGACCATAAATGTCGACGAAATTGGGAAAGAAGAGAGGTAGATTCACTTGCGCCAACTAAACTATTAGAGAAAAGTGACAACTATGAACGAAAATATTGTTTCCCTCAATGAGTTCCACAAAACAGTCCACGATAGCTTATGTCTTATCTACAAAAATTAACCTAAAGTATCCATAAAACATTATTAAAAATACTCCAATTTAATAAAGTAAACGAAGAAGGAAAATAAGTCAACATGAAATTTATTTGAAATGTTTGTTTTGTGCATTAAACAAAGAAAAGAATCGTCATTAAATCGTATAATTTCAACAAATAGTTCAGATTATACAAGACTTTTAATGAAATGGTGCAGCCGCGTCACCGCCTTGGAAACGGACATTCGACCGGTGCAACTCCCGCGAGATTGTGTGTATATACAGTCAAGATTTGTATTAAATACGTATTATTATTATTATTATTATTATTATTAATTTGAAAAATTACGATGCTGCGAAAATTATGCAAACCAATAAGAGAAAGTATTTTGCCTTTATAATACAGCTAGTGAGTCAATTTTCAATATAGATACATTGTGTTATTATAGAGTATCATATTTCTTCGTATAAAAGGAATAGCTACTCAGTTTAATTCTGTTTAATATTTATATATTTTCAAAATAATTTTTATTTCTTTGTCCTTATCTGTTATGAAAACCTAGTATCTTTATCTTTCTTTGGATCTGTTCAGAAAGCAATAATGATGTATGCCAAAGGACTTAAATGTGAACTTAATTCAATCTACATGCGTAAGTAGTGTAAAGTTGTAAATACAGTGCTTGTATATATGATTGAATTTAGAGTCTAAATATACATGTATGAATTTAGTTTAATTATAGCAAGAACTGTGGGTTGTAGTTCCAGTGCTCAAATATATGCATGTACTGAACTAGAAAACTTGTAAAAATTAATTTAATCAACTAGAATTGGCGCTGTAGCAAGCTGTGGGATATTTCTATTTAAAAATAAATTTCGCTCACTCAGCTAATCTATAACAGATTGCCCAGCGACTCAACAACAGCTTGCTCAGCGACTCAACAACAGCTTGCTCAGCGACTCAACAACAGCTTGCCCAGCGACTCAACAACAGCTTGCTCAGCGACTCTACAACAGCTTGCTCAGCGACTCTACAACAGCTTGCTCAGCAACTCAACAACAGCTTGCTCAGCGACTCAACAACAGCTTGCTCAGGGACTCAACAACAGCTTGCTCAGGGACTCAACAACAGCTTGCTCAGGGACTCTACAGCAGCTTTCTCAGCGACTCTACAACAGCTTGCTCAGCGACTCTACAACAGCTTGCTCAGCGACTCTACAACAGCTTGCTCAGCGACTCTACAACAGCTTGCTCAGCGACTCTACAACAGCTTGCTCAGCGAGTCTATACCACCTTGCTGAGAGACATAAATAGAGGTCGGCGGTCGGCAATGAGGGGAGAATCAGTGAGAGAATGGCTGAGGCTGGCCGTAAGTTGAGTGACAGTTAAAAATTGGAGAGAATTTCTTTTCGTGTAGTTCTCAGTGACTTTGGAGTGCTTGGTTGTTATCGTGACGTCCTTTATGTAGAGACTATAGTTTGCACACTGCGACGGCCCTTACCATGTGTTCCTGGTGCTAGTTCAGTTACGCATAGCCCATCGTCGCTGCACATTACCGGCTACTGAGGTCACGCCATACCTGTCAGAACCTCCAACCAGAAAGTCTTGCCCAGCCGATGAGCAAGCTGAACATGATGCATTATTCAGATTTTCACCGGAACTTGTAAATTGTCTCCAATTCTTCTGACGCCACTGATTTTAGCGTACGTAATTTGAGAACTATATTTGTTTCTTTGCATCATCAAGTTTTTGTTATCAAGAATTGATTTTCTCAGCAAACATAATAATGTTCAGCTATTAAAAAGTATAAAGAATTTCAATTTAATAATAAATTTTATATTTTTGAGGAGGGAATTATATAGAATGATTCTCGAATGATATGACCCGTTTTGGCAAAGAGCGGTGACACTCAAGGACGATGAATATTATTCCTATTGCGAGTATTGTGTTAGTGAACAATAATGTTTTACTCAACGAGTACCAAATTGGCCGACTCCTTGACAGAATGAAACTAAGCAATTTGATTCTTCACATAACTCTGTAATGACGGTTACTGATTAAACAGTTAACATTCATGTTTCGACGGAATATAATTTATGCCAATTTTACAAATGATACGAAATGTATTTTCCAACATCACTTGAAATGACAACAAAGTGTACCTCTAAAAAATTTAAAGGGGAGGTAATTAAAAACCACGGAAAAAACCTTTCAACTCTTTACTTTCATAGTAAAAATAAGCTTTTTTAAGAATTTCTTTCAAAATCAAAGTTGACATAGGTCCTCGTGCGTGGGATAATAGCACCGATCGGACAGGAAGTAGTAAACCTCTGCTCTAGATAATGTCTGCTTTAAGGGCTCAAATGACCTTGACGTTGACGAGCCATAAAGCCCCACAAAAAAATAGTAGAGAAACTTTTCGAGAAAACATCCACTGGCAAATAATATTCTCAATGATGTAAGAATCAGAAATGGTGCGTGACATACGATGACTATATGAAGTGGTCTATTTATTAAGTTTTAAGTTTACGTGTCTTGCTATTTGAATAAAAAGAACACCATCCACAGAAAATGACCCAAACAAGAATTGAAAGAGTAAAAACAAAATACAATTTTTCAATGATACAGGTAAGGAGCATGTAAAAAAGAACAAAAAATCTTCAACACAGCTCCTCAGGGGTCTAAGTGTGTTTATCTGCCTCTACCGCACGTATACACTTGCCGCAAAATAACAGTGGACACTTTGCGACCAATGAGACATCCATTCAGTGATGTGTCGCTATTTGTAGTGGAAACGTTAGTATAGGTCACAATCTTGTGACAAGGCATACTAATCCCGGATCCAGGAAGATGAGAAACTTTGTCGATATGAGCTCACGATCAGTGATGTGCCAACTCCGACGCCGAATTCCTGACATTTTTATACGAGTCCACCATCAACCGCAGATAGTCGGGAAGCAGGCTAGCGTCTCATTTAGAATCCATGTCAAGAATAACAGCGCGCACAACTCATCTCGAGAAGCTTTCTCTATTCTCTGTGGAGACAAAAATTCATTGGATGCATCAAGACTCCTCCGCTCCATAAACTCATCGGATGTCACCGTCTCCTAGCCAGCGCGTCACGTACAAGTATCTAAGCTGCATTATTCTCGCAAGGTAACCGTAGTTTCTGGAATATTCTGGTGGCATGAATTCGATGATTTTATGAACCAAAATTTAATGAACAGTTAATGTAGTACTAGCGTCCGTAGAATTAAATAACAAAAAATACCTGAAATCGGCAAAAATAAACAGGGACACATGCTCTTATTGTGGTTTCTACTTGAAATACATTCCTCATCGGCTGTTTTCAACAAATAATGGCAATAATAATTGGTGTGATTGCCACGTTAATATTGTCGGGTAGCTCTGTAACGCTAGCAAAAACATTATATTCCATATAATGGGGATGGCAGGTAAATTAAATTTCCGTAGGACCACTACCTTGAAAGGTAGACATAAAGAAAATTGCTTTAAAATAAGGAAACAATTTAAGACAAAATGAATAATAAAGTACCTGCTACAAATGAATATTGTAAGAGCTAAATATAGACTGTACATTTACAATTGACCCTGGTTAAGCATGAACATATAAATAGTTATAATTGGAAGAAAAGTATCTTATACAAATAGAATATTAAATTGAAGTGCTACTCATCGTAACACGACTACTTTCCTCGGAAATCTGATGAGTAAAGACGCTATTAGCCAAGTTTTCGCGCTTCCAACCGCCCTTTCTGCAAGGTTGCCATTCTAGGCTAGTACTTTGTTACGTAATTACATGGATTATAGATCTATACTACATTTGCTAAATATTTATACAAATGTATTTACAATATTTAGGGTTTTAATAGTGCCTTTTCAATTGTTGCATTTCCATTAGGCTTACTTAATTAATTTTCTGATTGACTTCATGATACCTTTGTTTAATGTAAATTGTGTTTGGAATAATATTTATATATATTTTTAATATCTCTAATTTATTATCTTTATTACAACTTACATTGAACTTACATAATATATGGATACTAGTGCCATCTGTAGTTTCATAAAACTGCTACTGACATACACTTCTAGACTGCTGACTGAAGCCAACCGTTGGAATAAACTGGGGAATCCCGGAGTTTGTGGCTTGTAGACGCTTCTGTTGATCGAATATTTTGTAATATTGTGAAACCGTCCGATGCAAAGCGGATGACTGATACGTAAGATTATAAGCGGTACGACACGAAATGAAACAATAATTGATGGTGTAACAAACTTCGTCACGTAAAGGAATCACCTTTTTAATCACAACTTTGAAATCACAAAAATTAAGTTACTTTCATTTTTTGTAAATTTTCCATAGTCGGTTTTACGATACTTTTATATATAGGTCAATGGACATTTGAGAAAGATATTTTACTTTTCCCGAGGTGAGATGCACAAATCACGAAACCGTAACGCTCTGCCGCCATGTTTGTACATGCATTGTGAACGAGTCAAGCAAGTTTCCAGAATATTGTTCGTACTATACTACTAACAGATAGATGAAAATAAACTCATTTTTTCCCTTCATTATTATTCGTATTGTTGTGTATTGAAGTAATTAGAATAACAATAAAGAAAACAATGAAAGATCTCCATCACTTCTCTAACTTGCTTTGCTGGTCCCATCTCACATAATAATAATAATAATAATAATAATAATAATAATAATAATAACAATAAATTTATTATCAAACAAACAGTACAAACTGCGTATGACCACTNGACAATAAACTAATTTACTCTCCGGAAGCAAGCAAGGGACCATCCCATCAATTCCGATCAAGGGCCCTAAGGCAGAGGCGGATTCAAAAATTTCCGCAAAAGTTCCTAGATAAGATATAAAGTTAGCTGCGAGTTATAATACTAATAGAATGTCAATATGTTTGTAATTTAATAAACCTATATATAAAAATTTACATGTACACGTTATTATCGAACTATAGATTATTATGAGTACAGTGTTTAAAAATCATAAGAGTTGAAAAAAAACAACACCAAATTCACGATTTATTGTTACAATAAACACGCCCCTAGACAAAGCCTAGAGAACCTGTATAAGAAATCCGCCTCTACCCGAAGGAAAAACGGANCCCGGGCCAGGATGGGGCTACAGAATTAATGTACACAACCGTGCCAAAGTTCAGTACACATAAAACTAAATTAATATGAGCCATACGGCAACACAATCATTCAAGAAAATAGTTTTTGAAATTGTTATGTTATTTAAAAAGTACTACAGCAATGGCGTGATAAGGTACAAGACGAATTTAACTTTTATTAAAATCCATAAATTCTTTTACACTGTAGAAGCACTGGTGCAGGAGGTAGTTTTTAACCGCGGATTTGAAGAGATTGAATTTCACAATATCTTTTATATTCTTTGGCAGGGAATTATATAGAACGATTCCCGGATGATATGGTCCTTTTTGGCAAAGAGTGGTTCTCAGTACATATTCCTCAAATTCAGCACATAACTTTGTTCGCTATGAATTTTGTCCACGTAGCGAAGTTGAAAATTTTTTCTCCTATTTAATTGTCCGAACCAACTCCTTCTTTCTTCTCCGATGAGTACAGTATGTGGTTTACCGTGTCATCGTGTTTACCGCAAGGACAGAGACCATCATCTCATAAATTCCTTTTCTGCCATTACGTATTAAAATTCCATGTGCAGCTAGCGTTTCTAGCAGCTGTGATGGCTGAAACCATTTCCTGTTCTTGTTACTGTATCGTATATCCGTTATAAATTTATACGTATAGTAAAAGTCGTCTTGCTTTGCTTCGAGAAATTCAAGTTACGAGAAAAATACATGAACGTAATGCACTGTGTTCATTAATTTATCGTATATTAGTCGCAGCAAATTACTAAATTGTCCTCAATCTGGTCATACGGAGTTTGTAACATCTCTCTTGACAATAAATTATTTATTTACTTATTGTCAGTCAAACTGGCTAGATGTTGGTTTAGAACTCAATGTAGCCAACGCTTTTACTTCGCCATCGTCCATAAGAGTAATGATAAAAGTACCTCACGTTCTGTTGACAAAACATTCGAACTTGAATCCATTGCCAACCTCAGAAACCAATTCCATTCACTTGCTCTTGTGGCGCTGTTCTGTTCTTTCTTCGAGAGTGTGAAACCAATATTTTCTTGTGTCTTTGTTTGTTGTGTTATTAATTTGTATTCCTTTACCGAAAATAGTCGCTTTTGTGACTACTATTGATATTTATTTGGATGTTACTTAAATTCTTTGTGACTACGCTTTTCCTGAAAATTTTCCTACCACGCTTTCCTTGAAATTTTCGCGAGTGAGTTTCAAGGATTTGATTCGTAGAGGTTGGCAATTTGTGTAAGGCAGCCGTATTTAATAATTTTAGGCGAAGTATCGTGAGTATATGTTCCATCAGTGAAGCATTCCATTCACCTAGATATATGTATTCATTTCAGCTGAAACCTTGAAGGATCTGAAAGTAGTAGCTTACGGTCTGGGCTGGATTTACTTCACTTGGAAATGGCCAGAGGAAAATTGTTTGAGTTTCCCATTTTTTAAATGGGAATACACGGTCGAGGGTGAAAGTGAAAAACAGCAACAAGACATGGTAGGATTTACAAAAAAGGCAGGCTTCCGACTCACGAATAGGAACTTTCATCCATGTCCGGGCTATCGATCTTCGATGTGTTACATTCTCTCAGAAAATGTAGAACCGTTCAAGGAAGTAACATTCAAGGTATGTTTTGTTTTTGTTTTTTGAGTCGATTATAAGTAGTATAAGAGTAACATGCTGTAACAAAAAAAATAATCTTTTTTGTTGTTATAAATATAAAATATATAATATATATAAAATATATAATATATATAATATATATAA
>NNCF01126159.1:281187-295863 GCA_002313205.1 Laupala kohalensis | reverse complement strand
ATATTATATAATTTATTATAAAAATTCGAGATTAATAAAACCAAGGTAATAACGAAATTCGTGTCCAAGGAAAATCCCCCACTACCCGGAGAAAAACCGGAGAAAACCCCGGGTCAGAATGGTAAAATTCAATTCTCTTAGATAAGGATAAAATATAAAAATATTTTTTACTTAAATTTTGTTTGTTTTAGATAAATATTATTTTCATAATAATTTAGAAATTAAATAATCTATGACGTTCTTTTCTCGTGTTCAAACATCTCTCGGAAGGAAGCAAGCAAGGAACCATCTCATCAATTGCGTTCAAAGGGCGCTAAGACTATGGCGGCTACATCTATTTCTACAGTAAATACATAATGCGCTCACAAGATTAATCACAATAATCCAATGACAAGTATTGCATAAATTATTCCTTAAGTTCGAAAAGTTTTCATTTTTCCTCTTTCTTGGCTAATAATATAAGAAATTATTCCAAATCCTAGAATACTTAGAATAAAAACATCGGGATGCCAAAAAAATCAAAATAAATGTTGATAAAGGATTGGGTCTCTCTCACCTGCTTGATCGGAAATGAAGTATTTAAATTTCGATCAGTTAATAATATAGTAATTTTTGTTATCAACAACAATAGTCTTAATGAGACTTCCACCCCTAGATCAGAGACTTGAAAGTTTGTGCATGTAATCCGCCTCTACCTCAAGAAAATCCGAAGAAAAAACCGGGCCCAGGATGGTATTACAGAGACAATGTACACAACCGCGCCAAGGATGAGTGGAAATTTTTTATGAACAGTAAGAAATTATAGTGTGTTATATATATGATAATGCTAAGAGTATTTTATTATTAAATTTAATTGCTCTATAGCAATCGTGCGATGAAGTATGAAAAGACGATGACATTATTGAATGTTACTTAGAATTTGTTAAAAATCAGTATTTCATGGAAATTTTTACTCACGTGTTTTTATTAAAATCAATGAATTATTTCACATTGCATAAACCATGGTACAGTATTATCACCATACCTTTGAAGAATTTCGGTTTAGTGATATCTTTAATGTCTTTGGGAAGAGAACAATACAGAACGATTCCTGAGCGACATGATCCTTTTTGGCAAAGAGCGATTGACATACTAAAACGATGAGTGTTATTACTGTTAACGAGTCTTGTGTTCACGAATCAGACCATTTCTTGTGAAGCAAGGGTGATTTTTTTTGCAATCCAATACTTTTCTGATATTGAAATATCGAGGTGAAGCAGCATAAATAGATTGTAAAGTAGTTATTAAAGTATAATTAAATTGAGGCAAGTAAATGGAAAACGTTCTGTGTCAAAACATTTATTTACTGGAGGCTCATAAAATTAATTAAACTCCATGATTTAATATAAAAATCATAATATATTACTTGCTTAATGTAGCAACAAATAGTGCTTAAAAAATAAAAATTTTAACCATTCAGGTGTTCTGTTGGAACCATTGCATCAAGGATAGTACCAAACGAGGGGGTACCCCCCAAAAATGATTTTTTTAATACAAATTTTTCAAATACAATTTTAATCGCCTTCAAAGTACTTTCCATTAGCACTAATTCACTTGCCCAAACGTTCATTCTAGTGTTGGAAGCACCATTCAAATTCGTCCTTATCGATACCTGCTAGCGCAGTCGTGATATTGCGTTTCACACCATCGACATCAGGAAAACGCTTTCCTTTCAAGTCTCTTTTCATTCTAAGGAACAGAACAGAAAGAAGTCTCAGGGACCTAAATCTGACGAATGCGGCGCGCGGGTCAAGGTCGTTGAGGCCATAAACTGGCGAAAACTGACTGCCGTGTTCGCGGGAGCGTTGTCACGATGCAGGAAACTTTGCTGCCAATCTTCGCATTTCCAAATCACCAATCGAAATGCGTTGAATTGTGCTCTAGAACAACCTGGATAAGTCCATTCCGGTAAACAATTCCCGTTTCATTTGGATCCCCGCACCTCTCGCATGCCTGACAACCATCATTTTGTCTCACGACAAAATCATCGAAAAGTATATTATAACATCGTTTACCTCCTCGTGGTGATGTATACACGTGCGCCATCTTGTGTTAATCTCGTGCGCCATCTTGTTTTAATCTCGTGCGCCATCTTGTGTTAATCTCGTGCGCTATCTTGTGTTAATCTCGTGCGCCATCTTGTGTTAATCATGGCAATAAAAGTATCAATTGAAGATTCTTTAACCGATTGGCGTTGTCAGAAAGAGCGCTTTTCGCGAGAAAAAAGTTTCACGCTTGGAACGTTATTTACAAAAATCAATTGCGGTTGGATACTCCTTTGTGTCAAGTATTACACTGTGAACTAACTATTACTACAGTTTGAGAGTATTAAACAATTTAAGAGAGTCTTAACAATGAGGTACATGCCGTTTTATTATAATTATGAACGTTACGTATATAATATATAATACAAGCTGCGTTCCTGCGGATTTGCTCACGTGAATTTTGTAATTTGTTTGCAACTTTATTCTTTCTCACATTACCATTGATATCCAGTGAGAATTTTTATTGGGATATACCTTATTTTCCCTTATGTAAAATTTTTTTAGAAAACAATTTCCACTTCACTCCCTTAACGCTCCTAGCACTAAGGATACAATGCTCCTTTGTGATCTTCTCTTGAACATAACGACATTGTTTGTTGAAACATCTCATCAACTGCGAAACTACGTATCTGATGCATTTTTAATTATTTGTATATTTTAATATTACTGATGTGGTAGTGTCTTTGTTTCATGAGGGCTGAGTTCAGACTTACACCATATCGGGATTTCTCTATCAACTCAGCGAAGACGCCGAAAATTATGGACACGTCACTGGCATGTCACGACATCCCCTTCCCTTGGTGTGCTGGAGTTTATACGGGCTGAATGTAGACTCTGACGTATTCGAGAATGTCACTACTAATTTCAACAGCCCCGAAAACTAAAACCTCAAAACTAATATCACTTTCGATTACTTTTATATTTCACTCCTCCTCACCCCCAATACAAAGGGTGTTAATTCCTTATAGAGGGTGATCGTGTACTTATCTAGCAATGACGGTATTCACTTCAGGGGTCCCAAAAATGATTTATTCAACACCAATATTGGTCATTTTTTTAATTATATTTACTTGCCTCTCATTCCCTAGGGAAGCTAGGGGTATGTAGTCTGCAATGTGGACTAATTGTGAACTTACAAAGCACCGGGGACGCTATTATCCATCTCAACGACTCCGAAAAGTATGGTTTCGAATCTAATATCGGATTTTCACTCCTTTCCTACCCCATTCCTAGGGGTGACAGGGATGTTTCACTCCAACTGTTTGTTGTCCGATAGTCAGTAGATATATGTACCAAATTTGGTTGAAATTTCTCCAGGCTATCAAGAGTTAAATGGGATACATAGAAAAAAATTCCAACCTTCATTTTACCCCGTTAGGGGTGATTTTCGTAAAACTCTCAACTAGCGGATGTCTACATTCTAAAAGGAACCTATCTGCCACATTTAAAGTGTGTAGGGGCTCTAAAGACCTTCTATGTTGACGAGCCCTAAAGCCCCAACCAAAAAAAAAGGGTGTAGGCTTAGTATTTTCTGAGATTTTGTGATTAGTCACTCAGCCTGTCAGAGAGTGAGTGTGATTTCACTTTTATATTTTGGTTTGGTCGTTTTATTCGTCGACTAGTTTTGGTCCTTTTTTCGTTCAATGGCTTGTGCGTAACATATTGATTGCGTTCTTTCTAAAGTACCGAAAATAAGCGTACTAATGGTATATTATTTTTGTTAATTGGATATTTATAAGGGTCGAAAAACTGATACAAAGATTTCAAATAGGTTGCAAGATCTTTTCCTTATAAATTAATAAAATGCTTCATTTCAGGTTGCTTATGGGCGGTATGGTAGCCCTAAGCCGGGTGACACCAGTGAATGGATAAACTTAACCTTTAAAACCGACGGTGCAACACCCATGATTGGTTTCTGTCCAGGAGGAAATGTCTTTACCACACTTTGGTTTTTAATTCTTCTGATAATTATCTTCATACTTCTTCTGATAGCAGCCTGCATTTTGATAACTCTTCTGTAGTAAGTATTTAATAAAGTCAAAAAAAACTGTTATTATAATTATTTGCTAATCCCGTGATTGAATCACACAGAAAATTGCATAACTATATTTATTATCATTATTATTATGTAAATGAACCTCAGTTTTTACTGGCCAAATATTACATAATGTGGGTGTATCACTAAGGCTTATATAACTGCCTAAAATCTCCGAGCTGTACAGCACGTGTCTAGCGCCACATATTTCTACATCTCTTCGAAGGTACTGAGATGCAGTCCCAACAGCCTTATCCCTTAAGGAGTTTATTGGAGATGACTACAGTAGCAGAGATAATAAGCGGAAAAACAGTTACTGTTTCTTGATTCCATATTCCACATCTTGTTGTTTAATGGGATTGAAATGTCAATTATAAAGGTTCCTTTACTTCTTTTTTTATTGGTATTATGTCTGGCTTGTTGAAAAGCAAGATCCGATCCATTACTACTTCTCTATTTCAGTACAATTTGATTTCTCCATTCTCAGTTTCTACATCTGGTTTGTACATGTACACTGGATTCACTGCATTGAGTGCATTGTGAGCAACCGCGAGCTTCTGATGTTCATTAGCTAACATTAGCTAACTCAGCTAAGTGTTTCGGAGCTAACGCACAGCAACTGGCGATAATATGGTCTCATAGGTGGAGTTACACTTTCTAAACTTAACCCGTGGAAGTTCCTCGCCTATGGTGTATTTCCACTTGATCTCGTATTGCTAGTATAATCCCCTCTGTCTCAATAAAAACACTGCTATTTACGAACCAAGTATTTAAAGCTTCTTTATCTACTTCTGCTTTATTTAGTTGGTAGAAATGTTTTCTATGGATGACATTACTTCTCCAACTCACTAATAATTGGGTCTCATTTCGCTCTAAAAAGGTCGGGAACTAATCTGGCGATGCGAGGTTAAGTGGCGTATAATTTTGATCTGCTTTCACATCATTTCGGTGAAGATAACTTATTATTTACTTTGGTAATGAAGTATACCTACTTCACCTTTTTCTTTTGGTAGGTTAAATCTCTCTCTAGCAGATATTGGATGTCATGTTGTTGTTTTTGTGAATGCAACTCTAGTTGATAGAGCTATATCTTGCAGATTTATATCGCTCCACTTGATTACTCCTAATGAATGGGTAATCACTGGCATTGCATAGGTATTTATAGCTCTGCAGTAGTTGACACCATTTAAACCTGTCCTCAGTAATTTATTTAATCGTTTCTTAAATATATTTATAAGGTATGGCTTTATTTTTGTGTGTTCAAGTTCCCCAGCTTGGCTAAATCCAAGGTTATATCCTTCAACTATTTCCACTGACAGGATTACTGAAGCATATTGCGTGGTGAAACTTTCATCTGGTGTAACTTTATATTTTATTACAGTGACCATTCTATATTTTTACAACACATATTTAATTTTTTATCTCCTGAGAAGTTTTCAACAACTTTTAGAAGATATCTTATTCCATTGTCCATTGACGTACACAGTTTAATTCCATCCATGGAGAAGGTGATTCAGGACGAAGTTAGAGTCCCTTGAAGTGATCTTGATTCCATGTTCAGATGCTTGGAGTAATTGTGATAATGGATTCGTGGCCATGCAGAACTTTTTTTTTTTGGCTTTAGGGCTCGTCAACGTCGAAGGTCAATAGAGCCCATCATGAAGAACAAAAGCCATGGAGTTTCACGAAGTGTCAGCTGATAAAATTAAGCAATCAATAATGCGAACTCACTGTTGGAAGTCACCAGGCCCAGATGGAATTCAAAACTATTGGCTGAAGGAAGGCAACCTTGATTAACCATCTAATTATCGACCAATCACATGCTTACCAAATAAAATCATGACAAGTGTAATTTAAAAGCATCTCTATGAGACTAACATCATTACAGAAGAGCAAACACGGTGAAACATGGTGCTTTGAGTGTCAGGAACAGGAGTTGATCGACTCAGTTGCGGTTGGAAAGACCTGGAAGAGAGAGCGAAGCATGTATATGTGCAATATAGACTACCAAAAAGCCTTCGATTCTGTACCACAAAGCTTGATACTGCAGTTCTTGAAGATATACAGACTTTATGAGATTACATTTACGATTTTGGAGAGAGTGATTAAGAATTTCTTGAAAAGTAGACATCAGATGGGTGACAAACCAATAAAAAGAGAAGTCATAATAGAAAGGGGAATTTTCCACGGAGATTGAGTGCCATTTACTTTCAACATAACATGATTAATTATTATGTTTCGGAAAAAATGCAAAATTGTGCGGACAAAGCCAAAATTGCAACTAACAAAAGATTGGTGTGTAATTGCTTGGTGTTATTTCATACGGCTTGTAGCAACATCACGACCCAATATTTGATAAAATGTCACAAATTATTTATAAGCATTCATATTTTACATTTAATTTCCTCTTTTGCTTTCTTTCAGCAAACGAAAGAAAGAAGCAGAAAGAAAAGAAGATGGTTATGAGGAGGAACACATTCCTCCAACATCGCGTTTAGACCAGGCTTGGCATAGGGTGAAATTTTTCTTCCAACAATTGCATCCCTCAACTCGGTAGGTACATGCTTCAAATTGAATACATATAAGCGTTACCAAACAGTAATACTAGAGAGTTTTTGCAAAAGTACACGCTTCTTAGCGTATAAGGAACGTTGATGACGCTGACCACGTAACGCACCTGGAAAGAACAAGTGTAAACAATGCATTTTGAAAAGCATACCTTCAACTTCAAATTGTAAACACAAACAAACTACTTCTATGCAAGCGTACACAAGTAAACTGTAATTTGAGTACAGGTTTTTCTCATAATCAATATAATCAGTTATTAGAATAAAACAATAAGAGCGTATTAAAATAATTCATTATATCATTTAACAAAAATAACGAATAAAAATGTCTTTTTTTATTTGGTGAACATTGATTGACGAATGACAAGTTATTCTTTTATTTTGAGAAAATAAATGACGAATAATAAGTTATTCCTTTATTTAACACACATTGAATGACAAATAAAAAGTTATTCTTTGAGTCAACTCAAATTTAATGACGAAGAGAAAGTTATTATTTTAGTTGACTAACATTGAATGACGAAAAGAAAGTTATTCTTTTATTTGACAAAATTACTCGAAATAGTGAATAAAAAGTTACTCTTTCTTGACGTAAAATTATTAATAAGTTATTATTTTATCGTGCTGACGTCGAGAATGAATTATATTTTGTAATACAATAAAAAATGTTTCCTTTTTCTTGTTCATTTTTTGTTCTTGGTACAATGAATATCAAATGAATCTGCACTTCTTTGTGTTGCAAAGAAAACATTAACCGAATGAGAATGATGGTCATACTGACGAAGGACTGTGCAATTCTTTTCAATCACAGTTTTTCCTTGGTCAGTCATTCATCAAACACAAAGGTATATTTTCGAATTGAAACCTATGAAATTGACCGAGAAAGTGCAGAGAGGAAACTATTGGTTAATTTGTAAATTAAGTATTTAGCTAAAAATTAATTCAAAACACGTTTTAATGTATCCATTGTAATAAGAAATTAACTTTTTCACCTTCATTACCCATAAATAGGCTAAAAATTTCAAGAAGTCAATTTACTCCCTAACTTTCTAATGAAGAAAATTTCTTACATTTATTTAAAGAATGCATTTCAAAATTAAGAAGAAATGGATATCCCTTAATTACATAAAATATTTTTTTATTCCAGCTGACGTATCGTTTTCTTACCCTGCTCTATCTCGTTTTATGTCACCTTTTACCTCACAAGAGGTTTATTTAAATATAAACTTGAGGAGGAAAAGAGGAATGTCTCATTATTTTATTTTAGGTTAAATAATCAGCTGAACATTGATAATACCCTATATAATGCTCTACAATATTTAATTTGTAACGATCGCAATTATTAAGTTAGGTATACATATCGGTAAAGAGTAGGGTAGTGTACAAGGAGAGTCTGGGCGGTGTGATTCTAAAGTATACAGAAGTGAGACTAGCGGTTTTGGATCCCCGGGCAATATTTTGCTCTGGGGAATATGTATTTCCAATATTTTACCAATGTAAAGGAAAGCATGGAATGAATGTAGAAAATCGTGAAAGAAATGAAATGACGAGGTGATTTGTATGGTATGTATCGATTACGAATGTGTGATAGTGTAAGGAATAAACGAGGACTGACACGGGAGAAACAAATATTGGACAATGTTTTGCTGTTAGCAAATATAAATGGACAAAAAACGTATATAGTAACTTGATAAATCTGAAATAGTCTTGAAAATTACGCACAAATGCGATATTTTGAAATAGAAGCGTGGAAGTTTGTGAATGAAGTAAGTAGAGGAGCGTGCAGGGATACGTGACGGAGAAAGGGAAGAATCGGAAAATCGAAGATGGCAAGACGGATGAGCGAAGAATACTAAGAGTTATTTGATTAGATTAATATAGGAGGAAAGAAGAAATAGAGATGAGGTGAATATGGTAGAGATAAATAACATGGAGAAAACTATACTTGAAATTCAACTCAATTTACTTAAGGAATGCAGAGAGTGCGAGATGGAACAAATGAGGGGAAGCGGACGGATATGATGCACGGGATTCTTGAGGAAAACAGTAATAAGTTGCGAAGGGAATTATCGAAGAGGAGACAGAATGGATAAGGCAGAAGTGTTCAGAAGAAACATAAACAGTTCGAGATTAATATTGATGTGAAGGAGGCGATGAAGCAGGTTTTGGAAAATTGAACAAGGGAATACATGTTGGAAACTCCAATTCAAATTCGCAGAGGATATGGTGAGAAGGATGGAAATGTGGAGTAGAGATATGGGCAAGGGAAGACAATCTATGAACATGGAAGAAATAGGAGATAGAATATTGAGAATGTTACTTGGAGGTGACGTAGATGAGGACAGAGAGGATGTGAGCAATGGAAAAGATGATCTTGACTGAATTGAGGAGATTGATGGGGGAACTAAGGGAAAAAAAGGTTTCAAGCAAAGATGGGATATCCTAAGCATTGTTAAGATTATTATAGACTTTTATGGATGAAGTAATATAATGTATGTACAAAAGGGATATCTTCCAGATGTATGGAAATTCTGAGAGTAATATCATGAATGAAAGATATGACAAGAGATTCAAGCAAATCAGAGTCTTATGGAACAGTACCTCTGGTGCCCTCCCAGGGGAAGATATTTGATAAATAAATTACAAACAGATTAATGGATTATTTGGAACAGTAAGGAAAGTTCGATAATAGACATTATGGATTAAGAAAGAGACGGGCACAGAAGATGCGGTACTTCGACTGTTAGATGATCGGAAAACACGAAAGAGATCATAATATTTATGGAAATCAGAGGAGCATTCGATAATACATATTTGGACGTAATATTACAAATTATAATGGTGGGGGCGACACGTGGCGTCGTGTCTAACGCACTCGCCTTCTACCTCTTCGTTCAAACCCGGTCCGATCCAAGTAGAATTTCGTATAGAGTCCGGTCCAAGATGGTGATGGACGAATCGGTGTTCGCGGCAGGTTTTCTCGGGGTTCTCCCGTGTCCCCAGCCTATCATTGCACCACAACATTAACTCCTCATCGTTAATCACCCGTCTCGGGGAGAAGCGACAGGAAGGGCATCCGGTACCCTGGAATTCTCCAGCCAAATCAAAGTAGGAGGCATCATCCCTAACTACGCTGACCCCGTCTAACACGGGAATAATAAGGCGAAGATAAAGAAGAAGATTACAAACATCAAGGAATTTACAACAGACATGTTTGGATACCATTAGTTTGGACACCATACCTCCCAGACATGAAACTTTTCAAAACATTGATAGAATGCAACTAAGTTCGAGGATATGCTGACATGTAACAACTGGTAGGTCAACTCATAGGAGAAGAGAAAAAAAGTCCTCCTAACAGCATGGTTCACCTTAGGCGCAAGCATTTTATATGATTTTTAATTTTTTACGAAATCACTGAATAGTGAATCTTTATAGTCCATGAATGAATTTCTTCTTCGGTTTCAAACTTCTTTTTTCAAGTTTTTCTTGTTGTTCAAATATGAAAAGGATGAGTCGGAGTATTACGTATTTCAAAAGACGAAAATGGTTTCAAACGATTGTGTTTTTCAACGTATAGCAAAATGTATGTTCACGTTTTTAACGATTGTTACTAATTTTTCGTGAGGGAGGTAACTTGAACAAAATTTTCTATTTTTCGTTTATAAACTGAAATAACCATGGAACTATTTTTATCGATAAAAAAAATAATTGGAAGGGCGAGGTTGGAAAATGTTTATTTTTCATCATTTTTTTACATTCGTTGTGCATAATTTTACGACCTACATGTCAAATTTTATGCTCGTTGTTTTTCTTCAACATTTTCTAAACTTACATTTTTGGAAAGAGAGGGGATTAAAATTTAAAAAAAATTGAAGTCTACAACGTATGAAAATTCAAAACATTCGTAAAATTCGCGCATTGATAAGAGCTAAGTTCACTGTTAATGCCAGTCCTTTTAGTGACAGAAACAAAATTCTTCAAAATTGTCAAAGAGGGGAAACGAATTTATATTCTAGACACAAATTATACTATAATATGTTCAATTAGAAAATTTAAAAAAAAAACATTCTAATTTTTTTATTGTTTTCTCTTGCTCGAATTTTATTGCGTGTCCAATCACATTCCCATCAATTTCTTTGCAAAATCCTCAAAACTGTCAGATTAGGATAGAGAGTGGGTGTTAACAAAATTATATTACTTTCTTATGTATGAAGTCCATAAAATCAGTAGTCAAAATTTATCATTTGCGATTAGGCAGAGATCTGGCAATGGACACGATTCGTTCAACATATGAACGCCTTGGTGTGGTGTAAAACCTTTCACATACTTTCTCATACGTTTCTCCGTCTGCAGCATAGAATGAGAAAATAATTCTGTAGAGAAAGGGTCATTTCTGGCGTGGTCTACTATATTTTGGTCATCATCCTGTGCTCTATACATGCACAAAGTCGCTAGATGAACTTATTACTGTCTTTTATTCAAAAGTAAAATAAATATTCGGAATATTATTTCAAAACATATCAGTCTTAGAAATATCGTAAAAGTTTTATGTAAATGTAATTTTGTTGCAGACAGAAATTGATGTATCTTCCTATCTGCAGTGCGTTTGCTGTCCGATGTATTTTATCGTTTCATTTCAGTTTAACAAAACCCTATTCTACGTCTGCTTGGTCCATTTACTAAATATTATTCAAGCTTCTTGAAACAGTAAACTAACATGTAAGTGCAGCAAATTATGTTATCGCGTCTATACCAAACTTTCAAGCGAAATACCGCTAATGCGGATGTAATGCATACTAATTGTACTTTACGAACAGAAAATTTAAGCAAAATTGTTGGAGCCGTTTTTGAGAAACAATCAAAAGAGTACTTTGAACTTAATGTGAAGTACCCTTTGTTTTTTAAGTAAAAAAAATAGAGCACGTGCATCGACAACAAGTAAATTTTTCCGTAAATACGTAATTAAATTGATTCATTCATTTGCTGAAAATCGCTGCGCACAGACGGACGGACGGATGTCATGTCAAAAACAACTTTTTCAGAATCAGGGATGGCCAAAACGGATATTTCCGTGGAAATCTCGCTTTCGATTTTTTAATCCTGAACGTTTCTGCATACCACGTGTATGAGAACGTAACATTACTGGAATCAGTGTTCTAATGGTAGCATCGTATCTCCCACAATACCTCTGAAATCTAGAACGTGCTCGATCGGAAGTGTTTCTCCCACCCACTCGAGACAACTAATGATTTGAAACCAAGTACCCCAGCATCCCAACACCTGACCATCCCAATTTCTCACCCCTGTCACGGTCAGGAGATAGAGCAGCCTTCTTGGCGGTAAATAAAAAATACGAGTTATCTACTATTTTGGTATTTTCGTTCTTGTTACAATTGATAACACAAAAAGGCTGTACTTTTTGTATTGCAAGGAGTAACTTGTTTTGAACAGAACACTGTTACACCGTGCATGATTTTCAAGCAATATCTGGGTATTACTAAAGGTAATAATATTTTCTCGAGGGAATGTATTATGTGTGTGTAAATGAGAAATCAGTAGAGTGTTTCCTAAGATGAATCTGAAGGCGTGGTGTGTACCAAACGCGCTGTGTCGAGAGGGGCTGATGACATAAAATGGAAACCAGAGATATAATAACCGACGAAATAACTGGTCGAGGCATCGCATCTGGATTTAATGATGAAGATTAAAGTGTAGTACCATAATTTATCTAAGACTGATTTAATTTGGAAACTTCTGAGTTCCAAATGTAACTCGTAAAGAGAATAATGACGCACGGGGCTTGCTCTTGCATTTGCCCACTGGTTACCGCAGTATGGCAATATATCATAGAGGATACTTCTACAACTCTCTCCCGCTGGCAAAACGTATATTGATACTTGAAAAGCGACACACAAAATTTTAGTGATAATACTTGCTACAAGCTCATATGCATTGTGAGTATTATATAAGATTTAATACATATAATATAAGAGTTTAATTAAATCTCTCTTAACATTTTAATGACAGGTCGTCTATGACTCTAAAGCTACGGGGATAATGAAGGACCAAGTCGGTTATGTGGAAATTCATTATAATATTACCATTTTTAATGTTTGCATTAGGAGGTAATTTTTAACGCCTATCTCTGTTCCCTTCTCTAGAATTTATCCATAAAATGTTCCTTACAAACGCCGTAATATTACATGACGACAGTTATAATAATAATAAAATTATTTATGTACTGCGACTGGGCAGATCTTACCCGATGGCAGTATACAAGTAAGTACAATACAAAAATTTCCAAAATACATATCACAGAGCACTGAAATTAAAATTTTTAAAAATATCATTAAACTATATGATTCAACTAATATTAAAGTATTAAATATAAAAACATTTTACCCTGAAACATCAGAATAATTAATTTAAAAACTTATTGCACATTTAATTTCACTGATGACCCAAACACTCGATTTACCCCTGTCGTGCAATTCACTTCACTTTTCTCTTCCCACTTTTTTAAAATCACTTATTTCCCTCGTATCACTTCACTGTTTCAAACACTTCAGTACTAGATTGGGTTTAGAAACGTTTAAATTACAGGAACATAAACCACTAAAATAGGTTATCCAAAGTCTCACTTCAAGAATACTTCGACGTAAGGATGTTTCATTATAGAAACAAATTTATTATGATTATACCTTTAAATTATCGACTTGAAAATACTAAAAGTATTAATTTTAAAACGATGTAAATTATAAGGGTTTGGCCGTTAAAAAATAAAAAGAATATTAATACATTTTGAAATGTTTGTAAACATTTTATTTCACTTAAACCACTACAGTAAATTCTCCCATGTGCCACAATAAATGATACGATGTTAAGATGTTGCCTCCAGCAATTCAAGTTTATTCATAACTTTTCATTCAATATTTGTTAATGAAAATCTCAAGAAACCGTGTTATATTAGAATAAATCCGTATGTTAATAAAATTTTCATATCATAAAATATTGAATAAACAATTTCCAATGATACTTAATTTTTAAGATAAAACCTCAATTAACCTTAATAATATCAACATTTATTGTACAATATAATTTTTATTAATTTTGTATGTAAATAAATAAGATGATAATTGCATTCTAATTATGAACAGTACAAACACAATTCACAAACTTAGTTATTCATTACAGCAAATAAGGGCATAACCGTATTTGTCCTTTATTCCACCAAGAACAAAAAAGTGTAATTCAAATTGTTTTTATATTTTTAGAATGAAAGAATAAATCATTATTTGTTTAAGGGTCAAATAAAAAATAACTTGTTATTCGATGAAAGAATATCTTGTTATTTGTCATTCAAATCTAGACGAATACAAAAATAATTTTTTCTTGTTATTCAAAGTTTGTCGAACGAAAGAATTAAACGTTTTTCGTCATTCAAATTTGGCCGAATAAAATAATTATTTATCATTTAAAGTTTAATTTAACTTTTTTTTTATTCCTTATTCTTGACACGTTATATAAAATAATTTTTTTTTTCGTTATTTTTTCTTCGAAGAAAAACGAATGATTTTTTAATATATCATCTTTTATTCAAAAGCATTACTTCCATTTACTTGTGAAAGGTTCTTTCCTTTCTCATTTCTGACATCCCTTGGTCACCTCTTGTTCTTTCCGATCGCGACGCTATTATGGATAGGCTGTCTTTCATTTTCCTCATCCCTCTCATTTTTGTTGTACCCCTCATTATTTGTCCCCCCTCATTTTTTGCCCCCCTTCATTTGATGTTTTGATGTATGTTGTGTGATATGTTTTCGGTGTGTTGTAGATCAGGAGGGTTTTTAGTGGGTATGGTTGAGTCATTCGGCGAGTCCCACACGCGGGGAGAGTCATGTGTGTGTATGTATGTATGTATATATATATATATATATATATATATATATATATATATATATATATATATATATATATATATATATATATA
>NNCF01126159.1:216914-273666 GCA_002313205.1 Laupala kohalensis | reverse complement strand
TATTATTGATCTCTGATTATTTTTTTAGGTTGCACGATTACGACCAAATTGTTATATCGTGGATAAATATGTCACTAGAAGATGTAATTAATTTGTTTCTTAAGTAGTTTTATATTATTTATAGCTCGAGAATTAAACTTTTGTGTTATTAGTTCATATTTGAGGCAAACGTTTTCTATATTTATTTAATTCCTTTTGACATATATGAAAAACTTAAGAGAATCGCAAATTATGTGAAATTACTTTCGACAATACACATCATTTGTAGGCAATGAGATTTGATTTCTTTACTTCACTGTATAAATATAAGAAATTATAGGAATATTTTATAAGTAATTTGTGATTAGAATTATACCAATTCCATACGATATCTTGCAATTATATTCAAATTCTGTTGAAAACTATATTTTATCACAGTATTACGCAAACGCTTTTATAGAAAGTCTAATATCTTTTACATTGCCTATGAAGACCTCTCGAGACAACGAATCTCGAGATGTCGTTTAAATATAGAGAATGGTAAAGTTTATTGAAGTCAAGAATATACAGAATATTTTTGTTTTAGAAGTCCAAAATGTGTATAATAAAAAAATACAAGATATTCCTTTAATAGCGGTGTAATTAAACATTTTATCTCGTTACGATTTACCCGCCGCACGATGTCTTCCAAATGTAGTCACCGTTTCAAATAGACCTACGATTGGTCGAACGAAACTTCCCCTGTCGAAGGGGAAGCAAGAGGAGAGAGGCGTTGCAAACCTAACAGATCCAAAACTGGTCAGAGCGTGGGACTTAGAAAAATAAATGGGTACCTTTTATGTTATCAGTAGTGTACAATTGAGAGTATTAATTTCAATATTAATCTCAATATGGATCAAAACATAATTTTTACAGAGATTCTCAAATATTCTTCAACAATATCCTAAAACTTCTATTGAGTTTTATCTATTTATTTTGAGAACTAAGTTAATCACAATTTTTATCATTTTCTATCTCAAGCTTTCTATGTATAGTGCACATCAATCTTATTTTTTTGCGTGTCCCAATTCCAATGCTAAAGAAAATACAATATAAGCGTATAAATTTAGGTCCAGGGATAGAGAGCTAAACATTCTGATTTGTTGAGTTTTTTCAAACGCAGACGATAGCTTGTGAACATATATATGACAACACCCTGCGCCGAGTATGCACCGCCTTATTTTGTCTCACAGTTTTCAAACTTCTCGTTCCTCAAAGATACCTCTACAAAAATTATATGAAATTTCACTCGTATTGATTAGACGATTCGCTCTGCGTACGCGAGAATATTATCTGTCCAGCTTTTAGAGAGTGACCTCAGTTTTGGTTCCAAAATAATCGTATTTAACTTTCTTCAGGCAACCACCTTCTGCTCGAAAGAAACGAAAGCAGCCATCGAAAGAAACTGAAGAAAAGCCATCGAAAACTGGAGAAAAGCCTTCAAAAAGCGGAAAAAAGCCGTCAAGACTTGGAATTGTTTCATGGTTTGGGACAGGTAAAAAAAAGACTCCGAAAGACGAAAGAAAGTCTTCGATAGAAGAAAGAAAGTCTTCGAAAGACGAAAGAAAGTCTTCGATAGAAGAAAGAAAGTCTTCGATAGAAGAAAGAAAGTCTTCGATAGAAGAAAGAAAGTCTTCGATAGAAGAAAGAAAGTCTTCGATAGAAGAAAGAAAGTCTTCGATAGAAGAAAGAAAGTCTTCGATAGAAGAAAGAAAGTCTTCGATAGAAGAAAGAAAGTCTTCGATAGAAGAAAGAAAGTCTTCGATAGAAGAAAGAAAGTCTTCGATAGAAGAAAGAAAGTCTTCGATAGAAGAAAGAAAGTCTTCGATAGAAGAAAGAAAGTCTTCGATAGAAGAAAGAAAGTCTTCGATAGAAGAAAGAAAGTCTTCGATAGAAGAAAGAAAGTCTTCGATAGAAGAAAGAAAGTCTTCGATAGAAGAAAGAAAGTCTTCGATAGAAGAAAGAAAGTCTTCGATAGAAGAAAGAAAGTCTTCGATAGAAGAAAGAAAGTCTTCGATAGAAGAAAGAAAGTCTTCGATAGAAGAAAGAAAGTCTTCGATAGAAGAAAGAAAGTCTTCGATAGAAGAAAGAAAGTCTTCGATAGAAGAAAGAAAGTCTTCGATAGAAGAAAGAAAGTCTTCGATAGAAGAAAGAAAGTCTTCGATAGAAGAAAGAAAGTCTTCGATAGAAGAAAGAAAGTCTTCGATAGAAGAAAGAAAGTCTTCGATAGAAGAAAGAAAATCTTCGATAGAAGAAAGAAAATCTTCGATAGCAGAAAGAAAATCTTCGATAGAAGAAAGAAAATCTTCGATAGAAGAAAGAAAGTCTTCGAAAGGTGAAAGAAAGTCTTCGAAAGGTGAAAGAAAGTCTTCGAAAGGTGAAAAAAAATCTTTAAAAAGCGAAGGGAAGCCGACAAAAAGTGATATTTTTTCATGGTTAACGAAAGGCCGTGGAAAGCCTAAGAAAGGAGGAAAAAAACCATCGAAAACTCAAGAAAGGTCCTCGAAAGAAGGAAAAGGGCCACCGAAACGTTCGAAAGAAGAACGAAAACCTCCAAAAGACGAAGATGTGTCTCCGGAACCTGAAGAAAAGCCGCCAAAACGTGGTAAGAAATCTTCAAAAGACGAAGATATGTTTCCGGAGCAGGACGAAAATCCTCCAGAACCAGAGTATCTAGAAACCGGTGGTCGCGGGTCATCCCCTGTGGGCGCGACTAAACCTAAACCTAAGCCTGATCACGACCAACTCGAGACAGAGGCTGAAGAGGAAGAGGATGAATATGATTATGGCCCGGGTGCCCGAAAGTATACGGGAAGAACAAGACCATTTGAAATTCAAGAAGAGCCAGCCCCAGTAAGAGCACCTCGTCCTCGTCCTCGTCCTCGACGACCTCCTTCAAATATCAGTCAGTTTACTAGACACAGGTAAGTCCCATTATTAGTACTTGTCTTAAGTTTTCTAAAGGCTCAATTTGTTAATTTTGATATCCTCTGCCTACCTAATTATGGTATTGTCAGAGCAGGTATATGGTTTCATACGTTTCTTGTTTATAGACTAGAATGTTGGACTTATAATCCCAACGTAATTCAGGTTAAGTGAGGCTTAATCCTGGATAAATGTGTATATAAAGATCGAGACTCGTTTTGTGACTTTGGACCAAATTAATGTCTTGCTATGTTGGCTATTTGGGTCCCTTCGTTTTCCTTTTTAAGAGATTGTGGCACAGTTTTGAACCAAATGATTTTAGGTTTAGTTTAAAAATATAGATTCTACGTTGGAGTGGTATAAAAACACTTGCTGGTATGTTACCTTGGGGGTTTCCACCTTGCGTAAGGATGGTCCCTCAACACCGAAGTGCTCCAGATAGATCCCTATAGTCACTAAATATACAACAGGGAGTGTGGTTATTTCAGATACACTAAATAAGCTCTCCGTAGCACCTGTCCATGCAGGTTGCTGGTAAAAGAAACTGGTTGGAGTGTACCAGCACCCTAGGATGTCTAGGGACGTTGAAGTAGCGTGTGCTATAATCCTGCTGAAAATACCCAAGCAGGTCAAGGCGATGAACAATGTCCAAATAAGTTTTGAGCGAGCTTTATCTTGAAGAGCTAAGCAATGTCGTTGTCCTAGAGGCACAGTTGGCAAAGTTTGTTTTTGGAATTGACAAGATGCACGGTTTGTGCTTCTCAGACACTTCCTTAATTAACTTGCACACGAGAAAATTTCACTCGAAGGCTGGATTAACTGAAATATAATGCAAAAATAATTACATTTTCACACCCGGATAATGATTTAAATCATAGCTGTCCAATTTACGTTAGCCCGCGTGTCATTTTCTATACTCTTTCTATACATCGGAGGTGCATGGAAAGAGGTCTGGCAAACTGTTGCCCGACGCATAAAACTAATGTTATACTTCTTTTTTCAAATACTTTAATGTTTAGTATTAAAATAAAATGTTTTCATATTGTAATGTCTGACGACGTGATTCTGAATACAATTTTCTACTTTCTCTCACCGGACACGCTGCGTCACATATTAATTCTGACAGCGTAGATTTATAATACAAAATCGTGCCGCCCCACCCTCCCCAGCGTTTGATGAAATATTCGATATAAAACGTTGTATAACTCACGGGTCATAGAAACAGTTTCAATAAAGCATCTTCAATGTTCAGAAACAAATCTAACATTTTTAACAATAATCAGCGCAGAGTAAGAAATATATGTGACATGAACTTTATTTTGAGGGGCTTCGCTTGCATATTGCAAAAGATTTGAAAACAGGGAAAGCAAATTTTCATAGTAAAGGAATACATTAGGGTGTGATGTAATTTTTCCAAGTTTGGTTTTCAACCATTTTCTGGAAAGATATTTAGTTCTAAACATATAAACCATAACCATTTCTCCCTTCCAGACAGTGAAGATGAGAATAACTGTACCGTCATTGAACTGACGAAAAACGTTCCATTTTGGAATGATTATACTTTTAAATATAAGATGATGGTGTCTTTAAATATGGAACAGGTACACCCACAACAATGGATCAAACATGTTCTGTATTATATGCCCTCAATATTTTAATTTAGCGTTTTTTTTTCTGTATGTGATCAAAAACAACTTTATAGTGTTAAATGTAATAAAATTCAATTTTATTGTACGCTTTTATAATTTTTAATACATTTATTACTTTAAAAAAATTGAATTGTTTTCTTTAGAAATTCTGAATGTGAACTGTGTTTGTATCACAACTCTGAAATTCGTATCAATTGGGTTGAGTCTATTTTTATATAATAATATAATAAATTTATTGTCAAAAAACAGTACAAACTGCGTATGACTACGTGGAGGACAATAAACTAATTTACTCTCCGGAAGCAAGCAAGGGACCATCCCATCAATTCCGATCAAGGGCCCTAAGGCAGAGGCGGATTCAAAAAATTCAGCAAAAAATCCTAGATAAGATAAAAAGTTAGCTGCGAGTTATAATACTAATAGAATGTCAATATGTTTGTAATTTTAAGCAAAATTATCGAACTATAGATTATTCTGAGTATAGTGTTTAAAAATCATAAGAGTTGAAAAAACCCACTAAATTCACGATTTATTGTTACAATAGACACGCCCCTATACAAAGCCTAGAGAACCTGTATGATAAATCCGCCTCTGCCAGAAGGAAAAACGGAGAAAAACCCGGTTTGCCAGGATATGTTTATGCCTTTAAAGAAATTATCAACGCTTGAATCAGTGGCGGAGTACTTTCTAGTGCTTGTTCAACCGACCACGTGGTCCTTGCTCGTCGAATCCCCCCGTGTCACAGTGCAGTATTTAAGGCCAAAACCCGGACAAAAAGGAAATAAATCAAATTTGTATCAACAATAAAATTTATGTCATCGGATAGCTGATTAACTGGTGCGTCCAACGACGGTAATTTCTGGAAAATTGGTTAAATTTTGCGTCTGCTATCCGATTGAATGTAAGGTTTGTATGTTTGCGGATGTTCTGAAACTACAGTTTTTAGCGTTCGAGAAGTAAATTTATACTCCGCGTATGGATCACTAGATTGACTTCAAATTTCACACAGGGATATAAAAAGATATGATGTTTCGTTATTTGTATTTGTTATTACCTCTGGAATTAAGCTGTCTGTGTAAGGTGTCTTAATTTGAAAAATATTTTTTAAAGAAATGTTTTCGGAAGCTTATATTTAATGTAGATTTTTAAATGTGTGTCGGGGCCTGCCGCGCAACTTAGAGACCACTACATTATTATATAATGTTTGTAAAATATATTCCAAAAGAAATATTTTAACCAAAGTTTCCACAACGCTTTTTTATTAATATTTTAAAAAATTAATGCGTTCTTGAAGTTTTATAACATCCAAGAAGCGTGTTAAAGTTAAACACAAAGTTTTTATGAATAACTCAACTGGAGAATAATGTAATTCTTGTTTATACATCTCTTTTATTAAAAATATATTTGACAGATTTATAGATTAGGATGGGGAAGGACACAAATGGAAATAGACCTCCTTCGAGGACTATGGGATTTGCATTGAGGTGAACTGTCGATATATCACGGATAGAAATGATTTTATTCGTTTAGACAAGTTCCAGTTACCAGCTTATAGAACTTCAGGATATTGAAAGAAAACAGTTTTGTGAGTTGTGTGTTGCTTTTACCCAACACGACAAAAATTTTCATCGGTTGAAAACGTAAACGTCTTGTAGGCATCTAATGATTAATTTCGTAAGATCCTCACAGCGAAGATTTGTCCAACAGTATTGCTGAGAGGAAAGCCACAGTAGTGTACACGTGTCCTGTAGTGCGCTTCCTCTTTGTGTACTAAGTTTTTGTAGTGCTTAGACTTAAATTGATATGTTTCGTGGTGTTTCTTTTCATAATTTATAGATCCGTTCTCTGGCAAGATTTTTAGTATATAATTTGTTAAGTTACGTATCACAAGACAATCAAGTCGGGGGGGGGGGAGAATCAATCTTAGGAGACGTATATTCATTAACACTGCCTAAACGGTGAGAATTATGCACGACAATATTGTTCCTCTCCACAAACAAAAAACAACAACAAAAAACCGCGACATGTGTCTATCTACAAAGGTCAACCTAAATTATTTTAAAGAAAGGTTGTCGCGACTTTGGTTAAATATCGCAAGAGAAAGAGAGTTAACAATCTGTGAACTCTATGCTCTTTTTGCCAATTGAAGGACATCTCTGAATTGTTAAGCTTCTATGAACCATTTTTTCAAACCCATTAAAAATAGTCCGTTAAAAATAAACACCTTTGAGTTAAAAGAAAGTGAATGAAATGATTGGACAATGAATGACTTGACTTAACTAATAAACGAGTCTGTAATTAATTATGCTGGAATTACGAGGCTGCATTTTATGTTTCCCCGCCAGAACAACTTAAAATCACTTTACATTACGTATTATGCAATCCTTTGAGCTCGATGGGAGATCGATACACGATCGACCTGTGACGTCAACGCTATCGACCGATCGCACGAGTCAAGTCCCAACTTGTGGACACTCGCTTTCTTGGCAAAACTCGTCCGAGGAGAGAAAAATGTCATTCGGCACGCCAGCCAACGCCTTCCCCTTCAGTTTTCTTCCAAGCGACAGCTGGGGGAATTATTTTCAACCGACAACAGCACAACTTCTCGTGAGCATCGGCACGCCATCTCTCAGGAGATAATATCCAGGTTGGATCTCCACGTGATAAGCTGTCGGTATATTTGGCCTCAACCTCGATTGCATATCAACTCAAAATCACCAAATCAACACCAACCCAACGCTGGATCTTTGAAGAAACGGATTATATTGCATCATCTCATCTCAACATCTCACCTGAATTTCCAGTTTTGTATTCTGTTATTGGTTACTTCACTTTTAATGCTTTATATTGCTAGTTGCAATGCTTTGTTGTTAAGTTATCTTGTTGGCAGGTCCATTGTTCAACTCCCATTGCATCCACATTCCTCAGTTTTTGCTCCTTCGAATCCTATCACCACAACCCAACAAGCCACTTATCCAGTAAATTCTGTACAGATGTTTTAAAAATACTCTTTTTTGTGAGGCTTTAAGGGTACGTCAACAGCACGGTCATTAGAGCCCATGATATACTCGTATGTGTTAAAATACTTCAATTTAAGAGAGAAATTCAAGAAGTTAAAAATATTATTCCTCGTTTAATTAAATGCATTCTGCGTTTTGTACATTTAAGAGAGATGAAAACTGTCTTTAAATCGTAAAATTTGCACGGATAGTTAGATTTTACAAGCGTTTCAGTTTTACATGCTGCCACCGACGCCGCCGTCGTTGTGTGGTACCTCGGGAGGACCAGGTAAGCATTTCCCTGAATATTAACTTAAATTGAAATATCTTTTTGCAACACAGTAGTCGAGTATTTATTTCATCTCGCAGCTTACTGTAGAAGTGCGAAGCTTTTCTGTAACATATGTCAGGTCAAATTTAAGAGCGTATTTCACAGAACGATCCCTTAAAATAAATTCCGAATACCTGAGGAGCGAACTAACACAATTTTTTCTCAACGAATAAACTAACACGGCGAGAAGTTAGAAGACTTCCACTAAAGAAGTTAGTGACCTAAAATAACTGAAAGAATGCAAATGTGTGCACCTTATGCTAAAAGTATAAGAATTTGGGGGAAAATTCAATTTCTTACAGCGTTTTAAAATTTTTAATCACTTTCAATGGATGAAAAAAATATTTCTTCTCATTTTCGGATACTGGAGGTGCACTGTAAGATAATATGCATGTGAACATTTTCTGCGTGAGAAAACGTACAGAAATTCTTAAAACTTACTCTCATTTTTTATGGGTTTTTTCTTAACTATATGTATTATTAATGGCAGTGGGATGACAGCATTAGAATAGCAGCACATTATTTGATAAAAACTTTCGAAAAACTATTATTTCTCAAATTATTCATTCTTGCTAGTACAGACACTTGCTGAGGCAAGCTGATACCACATGAACACTTTTGTTTGTGAATCTTGGAAAATATTCTGTATAGTGATCAATATCCATGTCATATCTTTTCATAATATCACACAACAGTAAAACACATCAAATGTTATAATAATGTTGGACATACCAATAATCTAAGTAATAGAAACAACATTCACTAATTTGGCAAGTCAGACATTTCTGAAAAAAAAATTTCTGGGTTACACTTTTGCAGTGATGAACATTGATGAATACGCCATATTCCTCGCGTATTGAACACGACGTCCTCCAAGAACGCTGTGCTGCTACTGCTCCCAGGAATGCTGTCGCTTCAGCAGGAACTATAAACGATCACTTTCCCAAAACTTATCGTCGCGGGCGTTCTGAGGGCAATGGTGGCGGGGGACACCCAGCTCTGCTTTTCGTCTTCTTATAACAAATGCTTGTAGAAATTATAAATGTAGCCGTGGTTACATCAGATATACTTTTCCTTGATNTATATATATATATATATATATATATATATATATATATATATATATATATATATATATATATATATATATATATATATATATATATATAAAATTATTATTATTATTGAAATTTTGAGGAGTAGTGATTTTTGATACCCTCCCGAAATCCTTCCAGGTATGAGACTGTTCATTTAATTATAGACATGCAGCCCGAGGCTTAAGGTCAGTCTGCCAGGTAATGTTAATAAGAATTTACAATGATATTACTACTTTTCATTATTTTCGTAGTACTTCGCGTGACAATTGCAGCAATTTGTTTTTCATAAAGATTGTAATAGAAATAAAACCTGATTTGTGTCTGTTTGTAAAATTAGATGGCCTTCCGTTAAGATTGCTGTTTTTCTCATTGTCGCCTACTGCTTCAAAAAAATGCTTCAAGGGGTTTAAAGGTTTTGAAATAATGTTCAAAGTCTCAATCAACTATTTTACTCATATTTTTGATGTATATGGAATCATTAGTGAAACATTTTCTACAGAAATTGCAAATTGCTCACAAAAGAAAAATAAATATTTTCGTTTATAATTTTATTATTATTGAAAAAGAAGTACAACGTCCCAGGTTAAAGTAGCCTTGAACATCGAGTACCATGAGTAGCGAGTGTAATGTTACCGAAGAAACCTCGTGATACCGATTCTCTGTCGTCAGCGCGACCTTAATACGAATTGTGAGCAAATAGTTTTCAACAATTTTCATATACCGAATCTAAGAGCTAGGGTCAAAAAGAAGTGTCCAGATAACACCCAGAATCATAAATAGGTAATGCAATTCCTCATTGCTGTTCTTCGCTTACTTACGTTACAGTTAGTACCCTATGTACACTTGTTAGATTGCAATGACGTCCGGAATGATCTTTACGGGACTAAGATCCATTTATGTAAACTTATCAGTTTCAAACACATTAAATATCAATTAGACGATAATTAAAAACTAGTGGTGCAAAACCATTGCACATACTTTCTCATATACGTTTCTCAGTCTGCACTGGAGAGTGACATTAAAGCATTCTATTAGGAGAGGGATGATTTTCACACGTTACTCTATATTTTGGTCGTCCTCATTTCACCCAATTTTAAGGGTTTGTTAAAGAAATACTTTTACTAGCATTTATATAAAAGAATCTCTAATATACAAATATAAAGATTATTAGGATATTTACCCTAGAACAAAGTCAGCAGACCATCAATATTCTTATATAATTTAATTTAAAAAATTACAAAATTATATTAATAGACATTAATCGTATCTATGATTAATTTCGGTGATAAACAGGTGATACTGTTTGTTTTATTTACTTCCTATTATTGCGAAACGCTCCTTATCTACCTCGTCAAAGAATTCTGTAAGTGTTAAAATATATTGTGTATAAATAATATTATACAATAATATTATTTTTGACCATTGAAACTGCTATAAAGCACTGAATTTTAAAAATATCATTAAAATGAACAAAAATATTCATCACACATTACGTTCATTACAAAAAAAAAATACACGTAACCAAGTTAACACTTCAAACGATAATAATACAAAATAACATCCTCACGCATCAAATAATATGCACTAATATTAAATATGACACACAGGATGAACAAGTTAACAAGAATATGCGGTAAAAGGAGCAGTGGACACATCTGATACGTCAGCTTACGCAGCCAAAGGATGCAGCGTCACCGGATAAGAGGTTACGACTGGTGCGTAGAGGTCGGGTGCGGGTGGAAGGTTAACGAAACCAAGAAAAATATAAGATCCAGATATAACTCAGTTCTCATTTAAAAGTAACATATTAAAATGACACATCTACAAAGATATATTCCTTGGATTCACACTATTGGCGAACTTAACACAAACTTAAACCATAAATATATGTTTAACGATCAGACTAGCTAAGGACCACGAAAGACGAGTACCAGTAAGGCTCAGTTATTGATTTGAGTTTACTCACTAGACTCGTCGTAATTTTACCGAGATCGGAGGTACAGCGTGTATGTGTGTATATATATATATAGTCATGAAATATAAATTTCATTAATGAAAATCGGAATGATAGCTCGAGAAACATGATCAAGAGTTCAAAGACCAGCCGTAGGAAGGGAAACGCAATGAGAGCCTCAGTCCGAATGACGAACCCTAACATCGCTACTGCTTCGGCCGTTGAAGTGAAGGGACACTTTGGTTCTCGGAAACAATATGAACGTAGCGTGGTGAAAGTGTTTACAAACAGAAATGGACCGGTACGAGGAAGAGCGCACCCAGAAGAAGTAGCGTGTTTATTTTAGGGAGAATGACTAGAATTAATTGTGAACCGCGTGGGGACCGTTTCGGCCGAGGCGTGGGAATTTCAAACATAGAGGGGTGAGCGTTGTGGGTCGCGAGGAAACCAAAAATACTCGTGACTGGGAGAATAGGAAGTACTGGCAAAATTCAACCAGGGTGAGAGTCTGCGGGTGCAGTTTCTGGGTGGCGCTTTACTTTCGGAAAACAAGGTACGAAAAATTGTGGAAGTTGAAGAGTATGAAGTTGAAGAAACGGCACAGCCTCAAAGGCGGCGCGGTACAATTAACAAGAGAAGACGCTTCCAAAAGATGGGATTGTCTCGAGAAGGTGAGGGCGAATTCCGATGCGCTCAAATAAAGGATTTCTTTTGGCGGTCTGTCAATACGTTATTACAAAGGGAAGGCAGCGTGCGAACGAGATCATAAACTGAGTGAGATTTTCTCTAGAATCGAAGGGTCTTAGAGGCAACTTAGAAACGAAATTTGTTGTTCAAAAATGAGACAACGTGATTCGCTTAAAAATTGAAGTACGTCACGAATTGGGGACCAATTACAAAGACCCAGGGGGAGGGGGAGACCTAGTATCATTGGCTCCTGAGATCACGTGAGTGAGGCGATGGCGTCAACTAGTTTCCAAATTTTGAAGTAATGGAAGGGATTCACCCTATAAAAACAGAGTGTGCTGAGGCACAAGATATAAGCGAGATTCAGATTGAGAGTTTCAGAGATTCAGTCAGAGATTCATTGAGAGATCTTTTTGAGATATACGGTACTTCAACTTCAGAGACTTAGTATTTTTAATGGATGATGAGATTCATTCATTTTGTCAGTCAGAGAGTCAGCTTTCTGTACGATCAGACGTCGGGTAATCTCTGAGTTTCTTCGGAGTATTCCGGAACTTTGGATACTTTGGAGAACATTCTCACTTCAAATGTATTTGCCTAAAATATTCGGTCGTGTTGTGGAGTTAAATGACACTTTGACTTATCAATTCCGTTCAAAGGCGAATACAACTCGGAAACCTTTTTCGCAATGAGGTCAGTTCGCGATTAGGAACTAGTTAGACTCAGAAGTGGCGGCTTTGAACAGTCATTAGGTCGTATAACAGCAAAGAGGTGACTGGTAGCAGCAGTGAAGGGGGCTACAAGGCATTGCCGGGTTCATTCAGCGGAGTGATGCAGCTGGTAGCCACCACCAGGAAGTTCACAGGTCATCGAACATAACTCCTGATCGAAGGCGACCATGCAGTTTAGCCCGAAGCAGCCCTACTTGTCAACAATGTTTCGGTACTAACGTAACTGTAGCTTGTGGCGAACAGTGCGTCTTTGGACGAATATCAAGCGAGTGCTTCGATCACGACGGACTAAAGAGAAACGTCAGAAATATCTCCTCCAATTATGAGAAACTAATTAGCTTTGTTTATTGAATTCTTATGTGTAATGTAAACTTAGGAAGACATGATGTGTTGGGGGACCGATCATTTACCCACGTCAATGTCAATTATTTGTATAACAAGAATCGTGTGAATTTTGGGGGACTACAAGGGGAATGTGTGTTAGCAAGAGTAGAATAGTTATATTGTTAGAACTGAAGTAGTTTATGATAAATAAACCATTCTTATTTATACGCTGCGCGTATCATCTACCCAAGTGTGTGTTTCTTGTGAATGAATGGGCACGAACCCCGCCCAGTGTATAATTTTTTGTAGCGGTAATATTATCTATCACCCAACTCAGATTTATTGAGCTAATTAAATAATATTGTTGCATCACAAGGTGATAAATGGTATTAACCGCTACACTCATCAATTATTCAATATAATTTAATCAATCATTTTTGTTACTTTATATATTACGAGTGTAAGTAATACGTTCAAGAAAAAACATTAATTAAAAACAATGTTAAATTAAAAAAATTAATTTAAAAAACATTAATAAAAATAGATTATTATTGTACTCTACATCTGCTTCATCCATATTAAATAATATTCAAGGTTCTTGAAATAGTAAACAAATGCGTAAATGTAGCAGACAGAAATTATTTTACTGCGTCTACATCAAACTTTTAAGCGAAATACCGCTAATGCGGATGTAATGCAAACTAATTCTACTTTACGTACAGGAAATTTGAGCAAAATCGTTGCAGCCGTTTTTGAGAAACTTCCAGAAGAGTATTTTGACATTCATGTGAAGTACGCTTTGTTTTAAAGTAAGAACAAAATCAGAGCACGTGCATCGACAAGTAAAATATATAGAAAATACGAAATGTGAATTAAATTGATTCATCCATTTACTCAGAATCGCTGCGCACGGACGGGTGGATGGACGTTATGCCAAAAACCACTTTTTCGCTATCAGGGGTCTCCAAAACGAATATTTCCGCAAAAATCTTGTTTTCGAATAGTTTCACGATTACAATACTTGCCATATACTACGTATTATGAGAGAATAAAAATATATTCTCCTATGACTTGATAAACATGATAGTGTACGTGGACATAAACACAAAAACACCAAAGAAACTATTTACTTAGCAACAGAGGAATGTACTTGAATTGAACTAATATTGAAATGCGAGTTGTATTACATTGCATCCCACTGAATGTGAACATAATTATTACCACTGTTAGTGAATATCAATAAAGACATTGAAAAAAACAATGATTGGAAGAGACGAGAGATTCGAAACCTGTTGTACTCTAGTACGGTTTTGACACACAACGTCAACATGCAGGATAAAATAACATTTTCTTTTTTTTTAACCTGAGCAAAGATTTCCCTGTGAACAATGGATTTGAAATATATCGTATTGTTTGTATTACTTCCTTCCCTTCTGAGAGATAAGGATAGTATCACCAAGACAAATGCGGCGGTAAGTTTAGATACATAAGAAATATTCATGTGTAATTTATCAAAATGTGAGGTGAGGTTAAATTTATTGATAAAGAATTCTCAAAAGAAGGTATTTCACAAGAATTCATTTTAGTTCCCCACGGTTATTATATTACAGTATTTGTAAATGGGAAGTGTAACGTGCTATTCAAGTTTATCCACATGGGGTGATAGGAAGAAGGAGTTGGGTGGAAGGGCTATTGTTAGTATGAGAGGTGGTTACCCAGGTATACCAACAACTTGGCCCGCATGGAGTTGTTAGTAATAGTAAGTGTTATTGATACTAGGAACAGTAGGACGTGGATAGCAGGAGGCGGGTTTGCTTTTCAGTAATCACGGCTATATAAACTATGACATTTATGTTAAAAGCTACAAATTACCCCATCGGGAATTGAACCCGGGATGACTTGGTGATGGGCAAGGACGCTACCACCTGAGCGACGAAAGGGGCCATCCCCCACGACTACTCACTCAAAATAAAATTAACAAATGGAATAGTATAACAAAATAATTGTTCTGGGCTTAACTATGCACATTTGGGTTATTATTCTGGCCCCGCATCCTTGTGATTAATTTTGTGTAATTGCGTTGAGATGTACGAAAAAATCGTACAAAGTGCTATGATATTTGAATATATTTTGGTAAACCTTTTACATGAGTTTTTGAATATATCTCGATGTAAATAATATCACCATTCTGTTGTATGTGAATGCAAAATGTAACGTAATGCGTCTTCAAATTGAGTTAAGTAATATCTGATATACCGAAGCTGAATAAAAATTCTGAAGATTTTACTTTCCAATTATATAGAATATGTACGGGAAGTATTATAATCGGTCGAAAAAAAATCGATAACTCATGGGTCTTAACGAATTAGTTCCAGAAGAGACTATTTTCAAATGTTGACGACTATATCTAATGTATGTTTGTGAAGGTTAAGAATTCTTTTCCTCCAATAACTCACGAACGAATTAACGCCTCGAAATTAAACTTGAGATTCGATTTTGAATCCATTCGAAATAAAAGCCTATTTCTGGACAGCTCATACCGATTTCACTTACTTACGAACCTCCACTTCCGATTTCTTAAAATTCAAAACTTTGAGAATATTTGGAGATACAGCGAAATTTTATCATGCAACTATGAGTCATACCGTCGGAGCCATTTTTAGCAAATACTAAAAAACGAATTGCAAAGAGTTTAAGGTAGTAGATATTTCATGCAACCTGTACTTCTATGAGTTTTGGTAGTATATAATATATGGTTATGAGGATGATCATATTGGGACCGATTGATATTTTAAATCTGTCATCGTGTTTGAAAATTATTATACATAATGATTTCTTTTCTGGAAATGTTGTTCCCGAGCTGAGTCTGGCATTACTTTCACTTACTTGTGCCATGCTCCTTCCTTTCTCTTTTCTGACCTCCCTTGGTCACCTCTTGTTATTTTCGATCCCGACGCTATTAGGGCTAGGGTATCTTTCATTTTCCTCTTTCATGTGATATATTGGAATTTGTGTTTTGAGTCGTATTTCAGGAGGGTTTTTAGTGGGTATGGCTGAGTCTTTCGGCGAGTCCCACACGCGGGGAGAGTCATGTTGGCTCTCCCTAGTGCGTAACTGCATTTTCCCTACCTGTACAAGTTTTAAGGGCTCTAATGACCTCGCTGTTGACGAGCCCTAAAGCCCCACAAAAAAAAAAAGAAATGTTGTTCAGTTGTGTTATATTTTTATTGCAAATTATTATGTTTGGTGCTATTATTTTGTCTGTTATTAATTTTAATTGGAATGTTTGGGGCACACTCCAGATTAGTGTAATGAGCATAGGAGAATTCAAGTTCATTCCCTTGCTCATTTTATCTTTATCAGGAGATGTATAAAAAAATAACTAGATACATGGGAAGAATTAAAAGAGAAAAATTCAACCTGTCTGTCCAAAATTTATATCACTTTTTCAATGATTCGTGCCTGTTTATAATCCTAGCAATTGATTATCGATTTTTTTGGAAGCTTCGTGTTATCATTGACTTGGTCGGTATCCTAAACGAATCATCAACACCAAGAGTATTTGATTTCTTTTGAGATTGATTAATTTCCTGGCATATTTTTCTCCGATAATAGTACCAGTAAATGAAAGACGTAACGTTTCGACATAAAGATAAGAAATGGTTTCATCCTCAAAAGAGGACTCTTGAAATATTGACAGGACGTGGGAACTTTGGATATTACTTGACAAGGATATGGGAAACGACAGATAAGGCGTGTTATGTGTGGACATCGGGTTGCAACTTTGACTCATGTATTATGGAACTGTCCTCTACCCAATGAGGAAAGACGAAACAACATTCTCCAAAAAAAGCGGAAAGAACACTATGACTTGACAGAAAATACAAAACTATTACGTATGAACGGCGACTTCACCGACTTCGAAACTTATACCTTGAAGATCTGTGCGTTGCGGGATGCATCGGAGAATGTGGTGTATTAGAGAGGGGCACCCCCCGTAATGAAAGAGATATCCGCTAAAAGAACCGAGACAAGATTATTCCACATAATGAAATTTTTTAAAATGTAGAATTAAAACTAAATAAATAAATAGTGCGTGAATCACACTGTTGTTCCATTTCACAGTTGAATACCAGAGAACCATTTACACAATACGATATCATGATAGATTTGGGAGACGACGATCCGGAAAATGGAGGAATAAGTCTGAGAGTAGAAAAGGAGAAGTTAATACAAAATAATGAAAGTAGAAATGGAGTCAATAATAATAATACAAATAGACTTATAGCAGGAGTGGACAATCGGCAAAAAGGAAGTAAGTGCACATAAATTTTTATTGTCTATTTTATTTTCTCCCATTTGTACGTGTGAATAAATAAATACAGTCGCTAACTGCATACGACCACGTGGAGGACAATAAACTAATTTACTCTTCGGAAGCAAGCGAGGGACCATCCCATCAATTCCGATCAAGGACCCTAAGGCACTTGACTTCGATATGTGTTATAACATACTAACAGAATAACAACAAATTAGTATTTAACAAAACACAAAAAAGTTATTTCACAAATACGCATTATTTTCAAAGTATTGATTATTCTCAAAATATTATTTATAAATCTCAAATTTTAAAATAACACGAAATTCGAGATTTATTATTGCAATAGTAATAGACAAGTAGAAGCTTATTTTAAGCCATGTGCCTATAAAATTAATCAACTACTGACAAACTTTGAAGTAGACCGTAGATCATTAAAAGTTGATTAATTATCGGCAGGATAATGGAAGGTGAAAACAATTTTTTTCTTTTTTGATACAGCTAGCTTCACTCGGGAATTTTGTTGTTGTTTTGTATTTTCATTATTTATTACATTAGTAAATAATTTATGTACATGTACCCTTCTCAAGTCGGCCAAATCTTGAATTAAAACTTGAAAGGTACTGGATGATTTGGAGGCAGCGTTTATGACTGAGAACGGTGTTGTAACTTGGTCAGTCTATCTCTGTCATTGCTACGTCCATAACATTCACACTGTTGGGATCACTATAGTACATATACCGGGCCGAGGCGTACCATATGTCTGCTGCGGAGAGTGACCTGGCGTAGTATATTCCAGAAGGAAAGACGCGGTACTCAGACAAAGGCACGGAAAGACCGACGGGAAACCTAAATTTAAATAGCCTCATTGCAGCCGAAGGTTAGAGATCTCTAACATTTGCTCGTTCTACGAATCGGCTGATGTAGAAGTAAAACACCCACGATTCGAGAATCTCGCAATTGGGCTCTTGGACTTTCACGTGGTCTTTTGGCTTCTTCCTCTTTACTATTTTTACTTTGGAACCACATTTACTTTTTATCGGCGCTCACCAATATTAACGTCCACATGAATAAATGTTGAAAATAAAATTTTCACAGTAAAAAATAATTTTATATTTTGCAGAGAAAAAACCAAATTGTAGAGGCAAGATGAAACTCACTCTGCAGTCTTCAGCAGGAACCAAGTTATATTTTACGACTTGCCCAGGTATCGATGGAATAAATTTGGTGGTATGTAGTGATAGCATTTTCTATATCAACGTTCGTGCAAATATGTTAAGGATTACAAGAAGAAACCAATGAAAATTGGAGTATCTAAATGGAAAACATTCTATGTGCCAGAACATATTTTTACAGGAGACATAAACTCTAATTGAACGCCATATTTGATAACAGAAAGGTACTAAAATATCATCTTGTTTAGTATAGAAAATAATGGTACTTTGAAAAATTAAAATTTTATCAAAATTTAAGAAATTCAGACGGAATTCGCAAGTGCCGAATAAAAATCATATGAAAAAAGTTCAAAATGTCACCGTGATTTCCAAAAGTCGCTCAAAATACGATGGATAGCTCCCAAAAGTGTGTATGCCAAACCATCATTTTACCTCGCGTCACGACAGATTATTGAATGATAGAAAAAATTATAATATCGATTTTCCTGACTATTACTGTATAATACATGTTAGCCCCGCGACACTGTATACGCCCATAGAACAATGTATACGCACTTAGATCGATTATCACAGCACTGGTGTTGTCTAGAAGAAATTAAGGAAAACGAAAATTGAAGTTGTAGGCACTTAGAACGTTTTTCAATTACATGGCTCATGTGTAAATGAAATCTTTTACAAATGAAAATAAACGTAACACAGTAGCAACACTTCTCAAGATACATATGTTCAGACTAAGAATCAGTATTTTTATCCCGTCATTTCGATTCCATTATAAACGTTGACAGTAGTTGACAATATGGCCGACCTTTAACGTAACCACAAGATGTGAGCCTTAAGTAGACAATTTTATTGATAATATTATGCGCATACAATAAATCTGGTATTCTATGCATCATTAATTTTAAAGTTTTTCGGAATAGGTATACTCTATGTCAAGTAACTTTGCCAAAAACAATGCAAAATGGCTACCTAACACGAATTGCCAACATCTACGAATTTAAGTAATATCCAAAATACTGCTAATAGTAGTCAGAAAAGCGACTATTTGCAGTAAAAATACAAGTTAATAACACGATAAATTAAGAGACGAGGTAATATTCGTTGCACACGCTCGATTCAGAAAGAACGGAAGGAAATAAGAGCAAGTGAATTTAATTAAAGACGGATGTTGGTGATAGATGTAAGTTTAAAGAAATTGGAAAGTACTGTCAACATATAAATAACGGACCTGAACGATTGCGAAGTGAAAGCGTTTGCTACACTACATGCGGACCCTGTACCAACACCAAGCCAGTTAGACTGACATTAATTAGGAGTTTATTTGACTAGACAGAAGTGGCACACCACGTTGAGGACTGAAAACTAATTCACTGCTAATAAACTTTACAATGACCTAATAAACACAGACCGTTCACGTTTATTTATTTTTTCTTAGTGTACAATTTGTAGGAGTAAAGTTACACGACTTTGAGTGTAAGTGTGCTCGGATCTGTCACAGGAAGTGGGCATACAGCTCAGCGCTCTTCACTACACCCCACTCAATGCTAAAAAAGCGCGTCTCTCCTAAAATTCTAATTTTTGCTCTTCTTGATATTTTCAAAAGCTGAATGAGAATTTTGACTTTTTCCTCTCGAGAATGATATGAAGAAAAAACATAAGAAACCTTTTTTTTTCAAGTTTATTCTATGACGAAAGTTTCTTTAAAAAGTATCTAGATTTTTAAGTAGCAAGATTATTTGTAGTGTTTTGAGTTTTTACATACATTTGACACATTATATACTTGTTCTAATAGAAAAATACTGTTATCAATATTACATTGAGCTACATCACTATCCCTTTCATCGACTCATATAGACATAATTTGACGCATCGTACATAAAAGCGTCAAATTTATAATAATCATCCGAAATATTTGATTTTCAGATACCATGTCCAAGAGCAAGTTGGAAGTTCTATACCGCGACACCAGATCATATTGAAAAAGGTGCTGACGGACGCCCCAGAAAATACCACTATTGGTTTACGAAGTTAGGTTTTAATACACTCTACGATTATGATCCCAAATTCCAGAATGTGGAATGGGACCGGGGCAAAGGAAGCGAACCAGCATCTGGGAGACATCGCTTCCATACGTGTTCTCATGGTGAATACCAATTCCCTAATGAATTATTTATCTCTGTTATTAATGCTGCTTGCATCAGACAGCGTTGCGTAACGCATTCCAGTTTTTTAAACACTATAACGCGTTCTGGAGGGTTTCTTTGCACAATGAGCATATTTGTTCACGTACATACACATTAACGAATATATTTGTTAAAGCAGCAATATTTGGTAATATACCCATGTCCGGAAATGCTCGTTTGGAAGATAAACGACTTTGAAATAACGTCAAAGGATACGCTGAATGTGTCAACCAACTCGTACCTGTGTGAACTAGAACATATGCTGGAAGTGGCGACCATGAGTTTCGTTGCTCTAAGTGTACCTGCGAATAATGTTTACATACACACGGTCCAAAAGTCCTGGATGTCCTGAATGACCTTCGCTGCAGCCTTTACACGGGCGAGGAGATCGTCCTGTGACTCCACAGGGGTCTCGTAAACAATACTCTTTGAGTAGCCCCACATGGAAAATTGTTTGTGATACAGGCGTTGTGCCAATCAACCATTTCGTGTACTTTCACTGTAAATGAGCAACATGTCGGAAAACGTGTACTCTGCCATTCTGCAATGCACCGTCTTTCACGATCGGTCAGTGGCAACTGTTGCACATGCGCTTCAATTCTTTGGATTGTTCTCTGATGACACGTGATATGAGGTCACACATGACATCACGTGACACGAGACATCGGTCTCTGTCAGTGTGTATTGCCTTTCATAGTTGCTAAAGGAGGGCCAATATTCACCGTTATTGCAGGAGAAAGTCTTCTAGTAGGGAAAGTCTACTAGTATTATCCATTGACATACATTTTCAGAAGATAAAACATAGGAGGTTACTGCAAGAGACAGGAGTAATAATGATAAAGAACGAATTGTGAAAAGGGAAGGAAAGAAGAGGAAAACTAATTAGAGAGCTTATGTCACGATGACAAGTAAGATGGGAAAAATTAGCGACCGGAAGACCGGTCTTTGATTATGTAGATCAGGTTAAATTCAACAACCAAAACAGAAAGTGGATTGAACCATCTAGCTCATTTATAGAATTTGTAAGTGGGTAAAGGATGTTTTTTTTCACATATTGAAGAAGATATGAAAAGTTATTGAAAAGTTATGTATTTGTGCAGAAGATGAAGAGGTACCAGCTCATATATTATGGGAAATCAAATTACATAGAAATAAGAGGTGAATATTTAAAGGAGCTTACAAATTGGGATGTATTCAAAATGAAAAATAAGATGTTACTGATTAACATAAAAGAGAAATATGATTTTTTGAGATATGTAACTGAGGTCGAATTAATACATGACGTTCTGAATTTGGCATAATGAAAATGAAAGATGAATTTCTTGAGATTCCAGAATAAAATGTAGAATGTGTTAAAATTGTCAAAATAATGAAATACAAGTTAGATGAAGGAAATTTTAGGCAATAGGAAATGGAAACATGTGAAGAGAGAAAAAAGAAATTAGGGAATATTTATAGAAAAGAAACCTTGTAATAACATAGTTGTACACGGGGGGATTTGATGAACATTGATCATATAAATGAAGAAAAAGTGAAATGTAGTAGGCGAAAGATCAGTTTCGCAAAAGATAATAGTAGACAATATTTCAAACGTGGTTTGGCAGGCACCTGATGAACTTTGTCGAATTTTGTGACACGCCAATATCGTGGTCAGAAAAGTTACCTGGCGACAAAGACCAGTCAAAGAGAAGACGAAGTTTCCATATAATGAATCGCGAGCATAAAATATTTTGTAAGAGGAGAAATGGTCTGTGCTCACGGAAACGATTCTTAAAATTTTAAGGTTTTGTACAGCGAGGATCATTAAGGGTTTATTTCATTCATAGTCTTATAACAGTTTATATTTTTTTTTTAAATAATCAGTTGACGACTTATGAAATGCACTGTAATTTGTTAATGTTACCATGACTTTCGTTTATTCCGTAGTTAATTCTCTTCTTAAAAATTCCATTTGACTAACTGTTACTCCAGTCGGCTAGTATTCTAGCTCTTGTCTTAATAACTGCCTCGTATAATGCAATTTTCCCAGAACTCTGGAGGTAATGAGTATGAAAATCCCCTAAACCTAAATTTTAGTGTGTACGGTGGTCTTGATCACTCTTCTGTATTCTATAGTCGTCAAAACCAATGATATTACGTATAGTAAAAGTCATCATACTTTGCTTCAAGAAACTCAACTTAAGAGAAAAAAAACATGAACGGAAATGCTCTGTATTCATAGTTTATTTTGCATTAGTCGCAATTTATTTTGTATTTGTCTTCGACGAGAGAAATATATTAAAATTAGTTTGCCGTACCCTTTATTCCACCGTGTCATTATTCCACCTTGCCATTATTGACTCCTGCTGGATACTAACCCTATTACTAGTACAATATACTGTACCGCATTTCAGTGGAAATTTCTGAGGAATGTATGAGGAGATAAATGTCGTAATATAATTTATATCAAAAATATTTGCGTTAGACTTCATATAATGCATTGTCAAGATTTACTTATCATCTTTCACTTCACCCCATTTATATATAAACCGCATCGGGGAGGTGCTTCCAGTTACAAAAATTCAGCACAGACTGTGGACGAGTACATCAACCAGGACATAGAAGAACCTCCATGTCCCCTGAGCAATGTATGTTGCTCCACTAACAGTATGCCTGTGGAATCTGGTCACTGACGATCTCCTTTAATTCAGAAGCATTCTAGCACGATTCATTTGATGAAAGTCATTTCCTTTCGATGACAATATAAGTTCGAAAATATTATGCTAAACTATTAACTAGATTTTTATTTTATTTTAGCTCCCGCAGTGGAAAATCTTCGAGCAGTGTCCTATGGTCTGGGTTGGATTTATTTTCTTTGGAGACGACCTCCGGAAAACTGTTGGGGAATACCAAAGTACGAATGGGAATACGATGTAAAAAATGAGACATTCAAACAAGATCATGTAGGACTAGTAAAGTTGTATGGAAGCCAATACCAGTTTCATCAGTTTCATCCGTGTCCGCAATATCCCAGTTGGTTTTGTTTCATTATTTCGGAAAATATTCTTCCATTTACAAATATGACAGTGAAGGTACGTCCTGGTTATATGATTCTGTACTTGGTAGTGTTTCGATAGTTGTATTATTAAAAAAACATTAATTAATTATAATATAGCATCGAATATATATTTAAAAAAGCGAAAGTTTTTTTTTCACCGACGCAGACGATACCATTACGAACTTGATGGTAAATGTACGGTTTCAGCAAATTCTTACCCAGATCGTTTTATCAAGAAGTGTGCACAAACCTGAGTTAACTTTATACAGTAAAAAACAATTTACCAATAGCGCCACATCCCAACCTACCACTTCCACACTTTTTCCATTCCATAAGAAATTTTTTCCTCTACTTTGCAGAAGATATTGATATTAAATTAAAACAGCATTAAAGTCTGAAAATCCGATTTAGTAAATAATTTTAAATAAATAGGAGTATAGATAAGATTGATATCAAGAAGTAAATGAAGGTAGTTTACAAATTCGTTGCAAAGATTGTGATTCGGTTTACATTGGTCAAACTAATCGGTTTCTAGTTATCTGCATCAAAGAACATCAAGCTAACATTGACAGCAATGACCATTCATTATGTTCCCAACATTGCATCAACTTTTTTAATCACTAATTTTTAAGGAATTATGTCAAATTTTAAGACATAGAAGAGATATAAGAGAATTGGGTCTGAAATGTTGCATATCAAATGTAACAAAAATGCCATACATTAGCAGATCGATGCACAAAAGCTGCCTGGGATCTATGATATTTTTTAATCTTAATTATTCAAATTTTTCTCCGAAGTTATTCGTTTTATTTCATCACATTAGTATTATTTTGTTTTGAATTAATTTTAATGATAACTTACCATTCAAATTGTTCTGTTTTCGAGTTGGTCAGTTGGTCAATTGTTTGGTTACTTTTGTTTTCTTTGTGCTCCAATGTATGTATATGTTGCATCCTTGTCATCACTGAGTCCATGTTGAACGCCCGGCCCTACGCCATTATGCGTGTGATGTGAGCACGTTTCGTAATGCACCTGATGATAATACCAAGCGGCATCAAAACGTTGTGTGAAGTTGTATTTTTTGTTTATTAAATTGACATTTTGCGAAGGATTTTTGTCTGCTTATTTTGGACGAGTCATAAATTCTTAATGAAGTTATGAAATATTTACCACATTAGTCATTAAACCTGAGAATCAATACGCCTAGAAAAATCAGCTGTTTTGTATTTCAAGGAAAAAAATAAGATATGTAGACGGTAAACGTAAATTTTAAATTGTAAAAAGTAAACGTAAATTGTTCCAAATATAAATTATAGTTGCAATCAAACTCAAATATGTTTGGTTGATGCTAAGACTGTCAAAAGTTTTGAAGTTTCGAGTACTTCGCCCTTCTTCTAGTTTGAAGACACAATTTCAAAGTGCATAGAAAAATATTCTGCACGACAAACAATTACATGCGGATTACTAACAGATATTACATAGATAATACAGGGCTTTAGTAAATAATAAAACTTATCTAACACAGGGGTGCTCACAAGGGGGGATCGTGACGCAAACTGAGTCATATAAATTTTTTTCTGTGGGAGGGAGGGTTCGAAAAATGAAGGTTTTTTTGAACTTTACAACATTTAATAGTCAAATAATAAATATACTTTTAAAAATAGCATATATTAAAATAAAAATCATAATAATGCCGTATTATTTTTTAAGCTTTACCATGATAAATTACCATGATAAATAATTTCAATTCATTTTCGAAACAGATGAATGAATCGTAAAATATCATGCCGAGCAGAGATCTAGACCGCTGAGTAAGCAGACACGAGAATGGGATGCGGGTTGGGGGGTCACCACTTGTGTATCAAAATATAGGGAGAATCCTCGCCTCGCGTAAACGAAGAAGTGGTAACAGATACCTGTCTCTCTCTATCTCGCAATGGTATGATTACACAACAGAAGACCGACCTAGAAAACAGCGTTGCACTGAATGTTCATTGCTTTCCCTTCAGTGTATTAGTTTACTGTGCGTTATCAAGATCAGAGCTCAATTTTGAATCTCTTTCTACCGTGTACCGCCGTTCGGGAGCCTGCGTGTTTTTGTTACAGTGACCCGATTTGAGAGAAATTAACCAATTTTTACTGTGTTGAAATTAGTTTTTCGTTTCTTGTGAGTGATGAACTCTTATATATGATAAGTGGAAAGAAATTTGTCAAATATTATTTAAAATTAATGTGATAATCAAAATATTTGAAGTGATGCGCAACGGTAGTGGATCTTCTGAGCCGTAGTCTGAGATAGCGTCAAGCGCTGGTCAAGCGCTCCTGCGTGCGGTTTAAGGTAAGAAAAGAGGTGAAAGAAAAACTGTCGTTTCTCGAATTGTACGTCGATATTGACTTTCTTTAATGTAAATTTCATTCACTAATATTTGTACTCACGCACGCCTACACTCGTTACAAATTATACTACATTTTTCTTGAGGATTTTCATGGCCTACATTTCTTAAAATCGAGTGACAAATCTGCTAATTGTCTCATTCTCTTCCTTTATTATCTTACAAGTGAAGAAGGGGACATGTATATGAGGTGCTTATCCAGTGAAATAATCCGATGAAATGTAAGAAACTTCAAAACCTTAGTTTATTGCATTTGAATCTGAATATATATGGAATCTGAGTATGAGACTTCGAAATTTTAAAAATTCAAACTCTGTTCTTATACATTCCTAATTTTTAGCTGCTGAAATATAAATTAAAGTCTAATTATGTATTGTAATCGCATTTAAATTTATCCTTTATCAGTGAAGTGGATACAGGTGACGAACATTCTTTTTACTTTTCTCGTGTAGGTCGTTTACAGATATTCTAACCAAGAAAAAAAATCGCGAGATTTTGACGGAAATATTCGTTTTTAATGTCTCTGATATTGAAAGTATTTTTTAACACGACGTGAATAATACCGTGTAGCCTTTAAATTACCGGAAGGCGGCTGACTACCTTCCTCACCACCATTTCCCCATATTCCCATTTGCTCTCTGACACATAACTTTCCGCTCACACAAACATCCTTACCCTTTGCGATCGGAATGATTCGCCTACTGAATATTTCGTAGTGCAAACTATTTTTTACCGCGCATGTAAAAGACAAAAAATAGTTTCATTCTGGATTCTGCGCTTAATTTCTAAAAAAATTGTACCAAACAATTGCCATTTTCAAGCAATCACTTTCCCTTTATTTTATACGCATAAGATTGAACTGCTGTTGTCAAAGTCAATATAGGATGCTTTGCAAGAAAAAGGTTACTTTTTTCTTTGTAAAGTTGGTTTGCGTACTATATAGATAAGTCTTAAAAATGTATGAGAAATCATGTGCACTGGTTTTGCAAACAGGTTTCAATTTGGAGTTAGAGTAAATAAGAGGAATGAAGTTGTAATATACTTCTAAATTTTTGGAATATGATTTGGAAGAGAGTAGAGGCGTCGGGGTTTTTTTTTGGGGGGGGGATCTCGTAATTTTTTTTTTTGGGGGGGGGGTCTGCGTCATAGGGTTTAAGGGCACCTCTGTCTAACAGTTCGCTTGGCAGTGAAATACATTATATCTTATCACTGAATAGACCATTCAGTTTTCAAAAAACGGTCTACCCAGAATGTTTTGGAGAAGTAGTATATGTTTTCTCTTATATTGTTTTGAGAACGTTGATTACGAAACTCAACTGTCCCCTCGAAAAGGTTGAGGAAATATGAAAAAAACAAATAAAAACCAAAAAGATAGCGCCGTTTTTTTTAATTAAAAAAATGAAAACTGTGCACTATACGAAGAAAATATTTATTGTAAAATTAAACTAAAAAAATTTATACTAAAACTTGCACCCATTATTTTCTCAGATGAAGTATAGTCCCGGTAGAGAGTGATGAATTTATGTTCCAGCATTGGGAAAATTTTTGTCTGAATGATGTGGAAAAATATGCAACTTTGTAATCAGAATCTTAAAGTTCATGAAGGAGCAATTTTTTTTTACTTTTCCATTTCGAAACATTTCTGGAAGTATGAAAGAACATCGAAGAACAACAAAAATCATGATTCTTAGTTGTTGTTAATTTGTTTATTGCCGGAAACACTCATGTTTTAAACGAAAACATTACAGCATTATACTAGACATAATTTATTGTAAACTTTTGCGTCTAATCTAAACTTTGCGTGTTTTTCGTCTGGCGAATAGTCTATCCCAACAGCATTGTACCCTGATATTGAAAAAATTATATCCATTCTCAAAGCCTTGTACCAAATCATTGGCTCCACTAATAACCTCTTAAACAAAACCCTCTATTTGTATAAAAAATTCCATAAGGTAGTACGTAAACTCAAGGAATTCGCCCACACCCCTATGACCTCTCCCTAAACAAAACAGCCTGAATAAGCTAGATGCAAAGTATGCAGTATTATTGACTCATCAACGTCATTTACAAGTCCTGTCACCCAATTCTCACAATTTTCTAATATTAATAAATAAATAAACTTTATTGTCAAAACTGCAGATGTAAACTGCGAGTGAATACAAACGAAGTAACTCTCCGGTAACAAGCAAGGGACCATCCCATCAATTCCGATCAATGGCCTAATGGATAGTACCAGATTTAATATTTATAAAAGAAATTATTAAATAAATACGTAAAGTTATCCATATATTATTCCAAAATGAATTGTTGATATTTGTGCAGTAAAAATCCGAGAGTAACAAAACAACAGTATTTGCGACATTTCCATGCAAGGAAAATCCTTCACTACACGAGGGAAAACCGGAGAAAAACCCGGGCCAGGATGGAATAATCAAGTGAATGCTCATCTAAAAATTGCATTCATCTTCTACCATACACAAGTTGTACAATATTTTCATGTATGAGAAACTACTTACTACTCCTCTCAACGTTAGGATGAACAATCACAGGGCTACATGTGAAAAATTCCTTTACTTTTTTACATGTCTAGAGTAAATTGCTTCAAGAAATTAATGAACGCTTTAAAGTTTCGGTCTTCGAAACTCTCCCCAAACATTTCCAATTCATACAGCTAACATACACGTTGGGCATTACATTACATCTGGTCCCTAGGAGCCTCTACTTATCCGGATTTACATAGACAGCAAATTGTTCAAACTTCATATTCGAAATCCTCACCTACTTTTTTCTCCTTCCCTATAACAATATCTCCACGTAAACCAAAGATAGAAGAATAGCTTTTTTATCTACGTGAATGAAGGAGGCGAAAGCTGAAAGGGTTTCTTCAAATCTACGAGTGACGTTTTTGTCAAATATGAGAACAAGTGCGACAAATCTTCCTTTATGATCTATCTTATTCCGATATGTTACTTGCAGGTTGCGTATACATTGTTCGGCGGAGATAAGGGAATGGACGACAGCCCATGGTTCAACCTTACCTTTGCAACGGACAATGCAAATCCTTTGATTCCTTTCTGTCCAACACAATATATCTGGAATAAACTTTGGTTTTTAATCCTCCTCATAATTCTCTTCTTAATTCTATTAATAACAGCCATCGTATTGGTTGCTCTTCTAAAGTAAGTATTTGTAAAATCAAACCACCACTTATTTCATTTTCTTCTCTTTCCAACTTCCACAATTCTTCTCACCTCCGTTTAATGTTCATGTTTTATTATACGTTTCTTTTTGTTGTACGTTTCATTATTTTGTTTATTTACATCCATTTCTCAATAATAATTTCTGAAAACTGTGTAGTAAAAATTCACCAAATTATGTTAAACAAATGTAACCATGTAATTTAGAGTAAGTCGTATAACTATCTTTCTTTCTAGTAAAATTTTTTCATAGTAAAACATTTAAAATTGCTTCAGTGTAAAATTGTATTTTCTTTCTCAATATGTTGAATTTTAAATTAGATATTATTTCTGATGAATTAAGAATTATATATATTCGTATGTTGAATTTGTAATTAGAATAAATCATTTTTATCTTTTTTAGTATTCATACACTTCATATTTGTATATCAATTTTCGTTTCGAGTCAATTTGTTTTAGTCTTTATTTTTTCTGCTATTTATGACCTATTTATATTTGTAATAATTTTTGAAGTTGTAAATTGTAAATTTGTTTATAAATGTATCACTTTATTATGGTAATTGTTATATTGAAACGTTAACCTGTTCACCCCCAAGCCGCCATCTTGATTGAGGGTTTTGCTGGGTTTTTCCTCAACCGCTTAAGGTTTTTGCAGTGATGGTACCTCGTTTTGCTTTCCCACACGTACATGTAAATGTTACTTGTCCCTAACTTTTCTACTTCTGCATAAATTGTACTTTTTCTTATCTTAAATGGTCATTTTATTATTATTATTATTATTATTATTATAAGGGAACAGCACTTGAGATCCTGGAGCAACATTTTAAACCAGGTCTAGAAAAATTCTTCGATTATAACAATCTAAATCAATGAAACAAAATTTTTGAAAAATCACTTCACTCTCGGTAACCCATAGTGTGTCGAGAGGTGAAAAAATCGTAAAATTCAAGGATAAATTATCACTTTTAGAAATGAGAGAACTACTCTCATGTTCAGTCTCAATATGGTCCACTCAAAAAGTAAACATGAAAAAGTTATTCATCTTCGAAAACCAACCACCCAAAACCTTGTTATCCCATGTTTATTGAATTGTGAGATTTTCAATTGTTCTGAAGGAAACTGTGCTCAGGAGGGTATCGGATTGTCTAATATAAACAACTTAAGTGTCCTCCCACAGTTAGAAGTAATACCTAACAGCCACCCCTCTTATATACTCTTTCAAAACGCTATAACCAGCCACCCGAATTCCATAATTATTTTCGTAAATATAAGACTATTCTCCGAAAAGTAGTCTATGCAGCTAAAGTTATGGAAAACGACAGGCATATACTAAAATCGAACAACCGGATGAAAGCCATGTGGAATATTGTTAACAATTACACGTCAACTTCTGAAAATCGCGAAGAAAATGTTTCTTTACTAAACGATGGCAAGATCGTGTCAAATCCTCAGGACATCGCAAGTTTGTTTAATTCTCACTTCTCAGAAGTTGGTAAAATAACGAACTCAATATATCCAAATCAATGTCCTCCAATTATTACCACCCACATACCCAATTCTATGTTCACTTCCGAAACTAACGCCAGTGAAGTCATGGGAATCATCAGCTCCTTAAAAAACAAATTTTCACGAGGCATAGATGATATACCTGAGTTTATTGTTAAATCTTCGTCCCACGCTATATTAAATCCACTCGTAAATATTTTTAATAGTTCTTTATCGGAAGGGGTGTTTCCCAATATATTTAAGAGAGCTAAAGTGAAACCTTTACACAAGAAAGGAAACAAACTTAATATTGGAAATTACCGACCAATATCTCTACTACCCACTTTCTCAAAAATCCTAGAAAAATTGTTCTATAAGCGTCTTCTAGATTTTTTATCAAAATATAACATTCTCTCTGACGATCAACACGGTTTTAGGAAATCCTTTTCCACTACAAGCGCCATATTTTCCTTCTTAAACGATGTTACCACATCTCTAGACAGTGGAGAAAATCCTCAGGGTGTTTTTCTTGACTTATCCAAAGCATTCGATGTCATCGATCACGGAATTCTCCTTACCAAATTGCATTCTTTAGGCATTCGTGGACTTCCACATCAATGGCTAACTTCTTATTTAAAAGATAGATATCAACAAGTAGAAATATCCTATACTAAAAATAAAATACTTGAGCGTTGTCTTTCAGAAACAAAGCCACTTACTTGCGGAGTACCCCAAGGATCAATTCTCGGCCCTATACTCTTTTTATTGTATGTGAACGACATGTCATCATCCACATCAGATTGCAAAATGGTTCTTTTTGCTGATGACACTAATTTACTATGTAAACACGCCAATGCTCAAAAAGTTTTGTCTAACCTTTCGACTTGGTTCCATGCAAATCGTCTCATTGTAAACACTGACAAAACAGTGTCTATGTCATTTCACAATAGTATCACAAAATCTTTACCCCAGGTTTCTCTTTCTTTAAACGGAACACAATTAAAAACTGTTACAAATACAAAATTCTTAGGTCTCCATATTCAAGACAACCTCAAATGGAATTGTCACATTGACAATCTTAATTCCCAATTAAGCAAATTGTGTTACGCATTCCGAATCTTAGTTAACGCAGTTAGTCCACGTATTTCCCGTTGCGTATATTTTGCAAACGTTTACTCCCATTTACGTTACGGCATTACCTTCTGGGGTAATTCCGGTCAGAGTATTCAAACTTTCAGAATTCAGAAGAGGATAGTTCGGATAATTTGTAAATCTCACCCCCGAAACTCTTGTAAACCTTTATTCAAGGAATTAAATATCTTAACACTTCCCTGCATTTATATTTATGAAACAGTCGTGTTTGTTAAGACCGAATTACTGAAGTGCCACCCTTTCTTTATACGAAACAGTCTCGTTCACGAACACTATACACGCAATAGTAGTAATATTCATCGCCCTAGAGTGTCAACCACTCTTTGCCAAAAGGGACCATACCATTCGGGAATCGTTCTATATAATTCCCTGCCCAAGAATATAAAAGATATTATGAAATTGAATATCTTCAAATCCGCGGTTAAAAACTACCTCCTGCACCAGTGCTTCTACACTGTAAAAGAATTTATTGATTTTAACAAAAGTTAAATTCGTCTTGTGCTTTATCACGCCATTGCTGTAGTACTTTTTAAACAACTTATAACAATTTCAAAAACTATTTTCTTGCATGATTGTGTTGTCTTATGGCTCATATTAATTTAGTTTTATGTGTACTCAACATTGGCACGTTTGTGTACATAAATTCTGTAGCCCCATCCTGGCCCGGGTTTTTCTCCGGTTTTCCTTCGGGTAGAGGCGGATTTATCATACAGGTTCTCTAGGCTTTGTCTAGGGGCGGGTCTATTGTAACAATAAATCGTGAATTTAGTGTTATTTCAATTTTTAAGCACTATACTCAGAATAATCTATAGTTCGATAATAACTTACATGTAATTTTTTGCTTAAAATTACAAACATATTGACATTCTATTAGTATTATAACTCGCAGCTAACTTTTTATCTTATCTAGGAATTTTTGCTGAATTTTTTGAATCCGCCTCTGCCTTAGGGCCCTTGATCGGAATTGATGGGATGGTCCCTTGCTTGCTTCCGGAGAGTAAATTAGTTTATTGTCCTCCACGTGGTGATACGCAGTTTGTACTGTTTTTTGACAATAAATTTATTATAAATTTATTATTATTATTATAAACTTATAAACTAGTTGTTCGTGAGCCCTAAAACCCCAATAATAATAATAATTAGAACCCGTGTGGGTGCTCGTCTCCCATCGGGCGCCTCCCCAGATGTCGGATAGGGAATGCTCATCCCTTTCGTGGGTACCGAGAACATTAAATACCCGGGGAGGATCTCACTAGTTAGATGGTAGACTGTTGTCCCAACACTCATTCTGGAAAGTACTTCACTGCACTTAAGTGCAGGGCTGGCTCCTTATCTCAATATCATCTATATTTCCTTCCTTTCTTGAAACCTTTTCTTCCCGCCCTGGTCTAACTTTCCCTTACCCTGTCGCCAAGGTATGGTAACCCTGTCAGAAGAGTCCCTGGTCCTCCAAGTTGGGGGAAACCTAGCTGTATGTATAAAAAGCAAACACCCATGGACAAACGATTAGAGAATTGAGTTTTTATAATGCCGCTACCTGGGGATCGCCGGGGCAACTTGGAGCTAGCGCTGGGCGCGGCAGCATGCGGACCTTTAGCAGGCGGGCAGGTAGGCATCGGGAAACCCGAAATTACTACAGCNGGGGGGGGGGGTAACCCAATTTTACCTGAGACAACTTTAGCAAGGAAACATCGAGTGCGTATGAAATGAACTCAGGAGGTCAATATATTTATCATGCGCATCTACTTAGGAATCACTAAACTCGAGGCAGAGATGACAGACTATAGGGATAAATTGCATCAAGCTTTCCTGGAAAAAAATCCATCTATAACAGTGACTGCGCAGAGAATTGCTGACCAGAGAAGAGCTATAGTAAGAAATAAATTGACACCTGACGCCATTTTAGAAGAAATAAAGAGGGATATAAGTAAAGGAATGATTCGTCCATTAAGTGAAAACCAGAATTGTAGGTCTCACCACAGAGAGAACCAATTGGAAAATGCAAGTAAAGACGTGATAAGTGTGCACGAAAGCGACGAATTGGTAGAAAACGTCAAGTTTGTGTTCAGGACAGCTGTACAAGAGTACAAGAGTACAGATCCAACGAGGAGACCTTGGATTCCAAGACAAAAAACTTCAAAAAAGTTCGCGAGGATTTTGGAAAGGCTTAATGCATGTGTTGTTCCTGAATACTTGAATGAAGCGTGTTCTTTTGAGGAATTGCATAACCTAATCTATTGCACTGCTCTTACAACTGCCAGGTGCAATGGTGCAACAATACTGTAGATTGGGAAGAGGGTTAGAGAGAGTGATGGAAAGATTCCTGCATGGAATAAAGAGAACTGAAATTGCCCGATAGCTTCAATATGAGAGGGGATGTCTCAGCAGAAGGCTCAGAAACAAAGTCAATGCAATTCTTCAGAAGTACAAGATTCGCACTCCATGTGATATGTTAAATAATTGTATGTGTGAGTTCATCGACACACACTGAAGCAGAGTCATTAGCCGCTATGAGTGAACGATTACGACGATACTCGAAATGCTATAAAAGAAAGGCAGAACACGGACAATTTGACTACAACGAAAAGTGGTTTTACAGAAAACTAATTTCAAAAAGATGTTCCGGCGAACAGAGAGTTGAAATCTATCCAACAAGCAATCAAATAAGAAATTTTTGATCATCAGTTATACACAATGCAGTGAAAATGCTGAATGGCTCAAAGAAGAGGTAGACAAGGAGCGAGGAATAACAGCAATAACGGAGCCGCTGATTATCAATGACATTTTACAATGTACCCTTGACTAAAGCACATAATTGGAAGAGTTCATGGAGCGATAATATCCATAACTACCAGTAGCCCATAGTAAAATATTGTATTTCATAAACAACTTCCTGACTAATCCTGAAGCTCTGCCACGTTTCTTGACTGAAGGAAAGACATATCAGGTGCCAAAAGGAAAAAAGTTATTTAGATCCGACAAATTATCGTCTCATCACATGTCTGCAAACATTTTACAAAATAACGACGTCTTGTATAACTTTTACTAACTCTGCACGTAGAAGACCAACAAATCATGAACGAAGAGCAGAAGGGATTGCGAAAAGGGAGTAAAGGATGCAATGAGCAATTGATCATAGACTCAGTCATTGTTCCACAGATCCAGAAGAAGAATAGAAAACTCTCATGTTGTTACATAGATTATTTGAAAGCGTATGACACTGTTCCCCATGAATGGTTGATCAAAGTTTTGGAATTGTATGAAGTTCATCCTGTGCTGATTCATTTTGTGAAGAACTTGGCGAAGAGTTGGAGAACAGTAATCTTTCATCCAGACACTGAACCGGTATCGCATACCCCAGAAATACCAATTAGAAGAAGTATCTTCCAAGGCGATTCACTGAGTCCTTTGTGGTTTTGTCTAGCAATCACCCCCGGTCTAACATTTTGAACAGGTCGAAAATTGGGTATTGCTTGAAGTCTTACCAAAGCAGATCGTGTAATCTCACATTTATTGTACATGGACGATCTGAAGTTGTATGCTCCATCATACGATATGCTTGTGGGACAGATCACGAGTGTCGAGCAATTCTCAAGTGACGACACAATGACTCTGGGTGTTGATAAATGCAAAATTGTTAATATACGTAGAAGGAAGCTTGAGATAGTTGGATTTGAATCTGAGAAAGGGGGGCATATAGAAGCATTGGATAATGGTGAATTTTTTATAAATACTTAGGCTATGAACAACACAGGAGACTAGATCACTCCAGAATTAAGAATTCACTTACAACAGAGTATAGCAAGAGAGTGTGCATGTTATGTCAAACAGATCTAAATAGTAAGCACCTTTTCCACGCTATTAACACCTTTGCAGTTCCTGTTGTGACGTATTCTTTTGGCATCATCACATGGTCAAAGACAGATTTAGAGAGTACCATGAGGAAGACTAGGGTTCAACTAAATAAGTCCAGAAAACACCAAGAGAAAGATTAACTTCACCGATAGGTGACTGATGTGCATCTCCTTCATAACAGCCAAATTAAAATACTCAGAGGTTATTTCCATCAGAAGAAGAATGAGTCACCTCTTCATCTGTGTGTATGTTCGGCAGACCACATGTATACTCCCTTGAACTTGGCCAGTAATGATATTCAGAATAATGAAATCACCCGTAGCAACTCAGAAAAACTTGATAAATGGAAAAGCATGCCTCTGCATGGGAGATATGCCAATGATCTCAACCAAACACAAGCTAGCGTCGAACGCGTGGTTGAGGCATGGTGAGTTCTTCTCAGAAACAGGGCTTCATGATAGCAATTCAAGATCAAGTGATAAAAACAAAGAACTATCTGAAATATATCATTAGGGACCCCAATGCAGGGGACGATAAATGTAGGAAATGCAAGGAGAAACCTGAAACTATCCAACATGTTGTGTCTGCATGCAGTGCTCTCTCTCAGTCCGACTACTTACGTCGTCACAACCAAGTGCTTAAGCATTAAGTTCGAACTGTTAAAAGAGAGTTCTCTATACAGATAGATTTACTTTGTATTATGACAGATCTATAATTACAGACAGATGTGTCCCCAACAAAAGACCCGACATAGTGCTACGTGATAAAAGGCAGAAAAATTCGTTTTTGATTAACATAGCTGTCCCAAACACACATAATGTTGAGAAAGAAAGAAAACCAAGTATGTGGACCTGAGTAACGAAATCAAGAAGATCTAGAAGCTCGATGAAGTGTGCATTGTGCCAATTGTTTTATCAGCCACTGGTATAATACCAAAACAGTCTTAATATTCTTGACTTGAATAAGAATATTTATATACTCATGCACAAAGCTGTCATTCTCTATACTACCAACATAGTAAGAAAGTTCTTGAGTGATATATAGACGGATGTGCTTAGTTCTGTAACCTGTACTTTGTCGTATACCAGCAGCAAACCTGAGGGAACAAACATAATAATAATAAGACACAAACAGGTTTCTTATATTATGCATCAGAAACTCTGTGGAAAGTGGAAGACATTGTCCCGTACTGTAAGTGCTTCCAAAAATCCATTTCAGAGAGCAGTAGGTACAAAATTTATTTTGATACGTAATTCTCACCGATAAGACAATCCATCTCCACAGGCGAAATAATATTCTAATAGACAAACTCAAGAAAATAACACAAATCATAGATATTGAAGTAACCAACATACACAACCTACAAACTATTCACAATGAGGAAATTCAAAATATGAAGATTTGAAAACAGAAATTATTTGCTTATGGAATATGGAGTGTGTGTATATAGTTCCTATGGTCCTGTCCACCACTGGAGTCATCCCTCACAGTCTGCATCTGAGCATCAATCGGCTTCAATTCCCCCAAAAAATATTTCTAACTTAACTAAATGCAGCCATCCTTAACTCCAATAGAATAGTAAGAAGATTTTTAAATTGTGATATTGCTTCAGGAGAAGATGCTTGGTATACCCCGCACACCACATTAATCCAACCACAAGTTGTGAAAATAGTTCATGAAAATAAATAATAAAAATAATATACTTGCCGTATAGCCCCTGAATCCTAAAAAAACGGGTGAATTATCCCCGAGAAGAAATTGTACAATAATAATAATAATAAAGTAAAATGTCTTTCGGGTTTGAAACCCGTGTCATCATTTCTTCTTTCTTGACAGACGTTTCGCCCGCATCTGCTGCGAGCATCCTCAGTGCTTACGTGGTCGTAACACATGGGTCGAGTTGCTACCAACTGACATTTCAGCTGGTGACACCCTGTTATATATAGTGGAGCGGGTAGTGACATCAGCGGGCTATGCGACAGTAGCGCTAGGGCAGGTTTCCTCCGTCTGTGTGACTCCTATATTCGAAATTATTCTCACTTTACTGAAAAGATTCGGAAACTGACCCTGCAACCAACCGACATAATAGTCAGTTTTTATATTTTTTTTCCCTTTTCACAATGGTACCTATTGCAGAAACCCTGAACATGATTCAGAAGGAATTTATTAAAGACATAATCATGTTATTCCGTCACATACTAACTACAAACTATTTTCAGTGGAACAATGAATTCTATGAACAATGGAATCCCATGATGGGTGACCATCGGAAGCCCCCTGACTCCGGTCATCGCCAATTACTACATGGAACAATTCGAGGCCACAGCTCTAAAAACTGCGCAGAAAAAAAACATTATGTTGGTATCGGTATGTTGACGACACGTTTGTGGCATGGAGCCATGGCGAGGAGGCGTTATCGGATTTCCATGCACATATCAATAACATACTCCCACGTATCCAGTCTACTATGGAAAAAGAGAACTCAATGGACAATTACCTTTCTTAGACGTCTTGGTTTCACGAGACGGAAATGGTTCATTGGGACACAGAGTATACGGGAAGCCGACACACACTGAACGGTATCTTCATAAAAGTTCAAACCATCACCTCCCCACTCACAGGGAGTCAATGATAAAGACATTGAGGGATCGTGACGCGCGTGTCAGTGAACCGCGGTAATTAAAGAAAGAACTAGAACATATTACTTTGACTTACTTACTTTGGCTAATGGATATTCCAACACGGAAGTGCGAAGGATGCTACGCACGAACAGAAAAAGCGACTTTGACCCTCGGGATACAAAAAATAAGATAAAAAGTGTTTATTTACCCTATATTCAAGGTAGCACAGATCGGATAGGAGGCATATGTAGAAAACATAACATGAAACCTTTCTTCCAACTATTCTCCACAACCTTATCCGTCCTCCTAAAGATCCCAGAGACCCTCCTACATCCGCTGGCGTGTATAGAATCCTTTGCTCGTGTGGCGCTTTGTACGTAGGGACAACTCCATGGAGTGTACGTACTTGTATTACAGAACACAGGAGGAACTGTCGGTTGGGTCAGACTGAGAAATCCACGATGGCTAAGCAAGCACTGCGACAGGGCCACGACATCGAGTTTCCAAACACCATCCATTTCCCACTATTATTATCGACTTAACATCGAAGCAATAGAAATATTCAAACATAAGGACAACTTGAACCGTAAAGAAGGTGGTCTTAAGTTACGTAAAGTTTGGCATCTCGCCCTTCGGCGTGTTCTACCTCAATCCTCCAGATGCGGCCATGGCGAGGTCATCGTGCCGGCGGCGGACCAAGTTGGTCGGCGCTGACTCGGCGACGGAGGAAATTTGCCCTAGCGCCACTGTCGCATAGCCCGCTGACGTCACCGTCCGCTCCACTATATATAGCAGGGTGCCACCAGATGAAATGTCAGTTGGTGGCAACTCGACCCGTGTGTTACGACCACGTAAGCACTGAGGATTCTTAACGTCTGTCAAGATAGAAGAAATGACGACACTGGTTTCAAACCCGAAAGACATTGTACTTAATGAGACTGGCAGTGAAAGCCTTCATACTATTTTTAATAATAATAATGTATCCACCCTTCAAACAATCAATCCTATTACTAAATTTTGGGTTCTATACTTTTAAATCATTTGAATATTGTCAAAAATAATTCAATACGTCCATAACCGTAAATCACATATTTAATTTTTTTTTTTTTTTTTTTTTTGCCCCCGTCACCTAAACACTCCTAGAGAAGTCGTGTCGACCATATCTCCTCCAATGAGTTGCGGGGAACAAATGTAATGTCTAAGAATAAGGGTAGGGGTTATATTGCTAGGGTAAATGTTTCATCCCAAGATACGCGCGGTTTTACTTCTCCTGGTAGACAATGCATAACTTTCCACCTTGTTATTTATGCTCGAATTTCAAATTTCAGCAAACGAAAGAAAAAAGCAGAAGAGGAAAGTGATTTAGAATTTGAAGAGGAGCAAATTCCTCCCGCTTCCAATTTCGAGAAAGCATGGGAAAGACTGAAAAACTTCTTCGAACAATTGTGTCCCAGACGCAAGTACGTTAAATCAATTCGTAACCCAACAATATTATTTTAACTGTAATGATGTTATAAGCCATTGGAAATTACCAAACAAAATTATTGTGGTTTGGCCAAATTCTTTATTATCACTTTTCCAACGGTACCGAACGTTACCTTCATAAGGACTTAGTAGAGTTTATACAGTCACACACATTCCCTCCAGATATAAACACTTAGATAGAAATACCACATAATAACACTCTCTTTGAAATGGGCACACACATCACCCAACCAATCACATATTGTAAATACAACACTCGTTCTAAATATATGCCAAATTTTACTTAGGTATTTATTGCAATTTTGAAATAAGTTAAGATTTTTGCATAAAATTAATATTTCAAAATTGTCCTATGAACGTTTTTGAGGGGTAATGATTTTTATGACCCCATCTGAGTATGTCTTTGCTGGAGATTCCACCCTCCAGACACTACTTTCGTTTATTTCGCAGTCTACTTTCTTTATGACAAGGGCTAGAATAGATATGCTCTAAAAACTGGGAAATATGCACTTAAATAATGCGCAAAAATTGTCAAAAAATGCATTGACATTCCATTTAAATGCACTAAAATTTCGAAATGTGTACATTAAAAAACAAGTTACGCATGTACTGATTAGTAAGAAAGTGCAAGTATATTTTGGGTCAGTAGAATAAACCACTCACCTCTTTCATGCATTATAAGCAATATTTTAATAATAAATGATTAATTTTTGATTGGGTGTGGTAATTACAAAGTTTAAGAGTAAGCATTTGTTCTCGTTTGGAAAAAAATCTTCGCAAATATGCGTCTATATACACTATGAAATTTAATTCAAATGGACCCATGAGGTAAAAAATACCAGAAATCAATTCTTTATAGCCATAGAAAGTGATGTAATAATCCGAGCCCTTATCACGATTCTTAAGGTCGTACTAGTGTTGGAAAAGTTAAATCACTGAAATATCTGAAATCGGTAAAAGAATAAACAGAGTAACATCATCTCATTGTTGTGATTTCAACTTGAAAAACATAACCTCACATTGCATCTAGTGGAGGTAACTCAAAGAAAGACCAACTTTTAAATCACGAAATTTTATTTTGATTTTTAATAAATTTTCCTTAGTATTTTACATTACTTTTATCTACTACAATCTATTTACAAAAATACAATTTTCAGAGGTATTATGTATGATTCACGAAATCAATGCGCTCGGTCGCCATATTTCAATGAACTCTAGAGCATTTCATACGAGTTAGGCGAATTCCTGAATATTCTTTATATAATACTACTAAGATTACCGGGCGTTACTCGGGAATTTTCTTAGACTAATATTCAACATACTTTAAATTACTGGGTTTAAAGAACATGTATAGCGTTCTAGATTTTCAAATTCATAATACTACAAATTTAATAAAAAAATAAACTGTATACTACACGACGCGCGGGAACCGCGCCGGTCGAATGTTCACTTCCGAGGAAATAAGGGCGCGACTGCAACATTTCATTAAAATTCTTGTAAGAAATCTAAACTCTGTCGAAATTTTTAGATTTAAAGACTTTTTTTATCTTCGTTAAATGCACAAAAGAAATAATCCGTTTGATGATGATTGATTTTTTTCTTTCTTAAACTACTCTCTTAAATTGAAATATTCTAACACGTATATTTTTAGTAACGTTTCATCGATAATTTAGTTTAATTTTTAGAGATAGACATATGCTGTCGCGGACTTTTTTGTAGAACTCTCCGAGGCAAACAATATTGCGTTGCGTAATAGTCGCCTTTGTCAGTCGTCTCATGATCGTCGTCGCGTGAGCATCTTCCTCCTAGCGCTCCCGGCTTTGCAGGTGCTTCCTTGAGTCGACGGACAAGCAGCGTCGTCATCTACCTTCAGCAATAAGATAAGTACACATTTTTCAGTAAATACTGTTTTTATCAGCTATATTGTTGTTGTTTTTTAATTGACTATAGCAGTTGTTTTAGTGCGATCCCATTGTTGTGTTCACTTGTCCCACTTATTGTTAAATAAGCCATTTTTATCCTTTTTCGCTTTTCTGAGATAAACAAGTTAATAATGCCTCCCAAACCTGCCAAGTCTGTCAGTGGATCTCAAGTTTCTTCAGAGATTGCCAATGCAGTGCAACAGACCTTACAGTCAGGAGATGTTCTAGATACGTTAGCCAACTTAGTGACGGAGCTAGTGTGTAAGCGACTAGAAGAAACGATAAATTTTAATATCATATTGGTTTCAGATGTAAAAAAGGATCTAGATACATCTAAAAAGGAAGTTACTGATCTGAAACGCCAACTCGAGGAGCGGACTGACCAACTCGAGATGTATACGCGTCCCAACTCGCAGCGTATCTTTGGAGCCGCGTTGTCGGAGGAGGAGGACACGGACATCTTGGCGATGAATGTCGCTAAGCAGATAAGTGTACCTCATGGTTTATGTGACATAGAAGTTACAGAGTTGGTCCGAAGATCCAGGGTAAAATTCGCCCGATAATCGTTAAATTTGTTTGTTATAGTAAACGACGAGAAGTGTTTCGCGCAAAACGTCAGTGAAAAGGGACTGGTATTACGATTCGGGAGGATCTTACGAGATGTATGGTGGAAGTTCTTCAGGCTGCCATTGCGCAACCTCGTATGTATGGACTGAGGATGGCATAATTGTAGTAAAGAAAGGAACGACGCGCCAACGAATCCAAACTATGGCTGAGTTCTCAAAACTTGACTAGCCGTGCGGTCGACTGTACTCTAAAAAAAACAGAGAAACTTTGATTTTCTTGTTTGTATTTTTCTTCTTAATTTTAATTTTCTCTCTACTTCTAGTCCTTTTTCTATAATTTTTTTTTGAATCCTTTTTATCTGTTGATCTATAACATTCCCCCCTCATCACTTACAGAAGTGAGCTACTTTCCCTCTCATCAAATCCTTGTTAAATTTCTTTCATCTCTCTTCGTTTTTTCTCCTATAGTAATTTAACGAAGAATTTTTTTTCCTCGCCTCTACTTTACTACTTAGGTCATTCATATAACTTATTACGTTAAATTACTGTTCAGCATTTACTCCTTGTTTTTTATTTATTTATTCCGATTATTATTTTCCAAAGTTTAAAGAAAATTATTATTTATTCATCATTTCGATATTATAGCTTTTAGTAATTTGTGTGAACTGAATTAATTCTCAATATTACTGCGCTACATCCTCCCTGAATGTTTCCGTCGCGTGTACACCCCTTAAGAATTCTCAGAAATATTTAAGTAGAACTTTTCCGCATGCGACATGTACAACCGTTAGAAACTTCCCAAACCCTTTTCCAAGAAACTGCCTCGGCTGCCACCAGTGTTTCGCTAGATAACGCCCTTCGTAATCCTTTTCCGCATACTCTATTTGTAGCGCATTCAAAGCACAATCCCTCCTGTGTCGTCTCTCCGAAGTTCTTAGCATCCTGTCTAACTGTGAACTCCACGCATCGCTCGTAAGTGAAACATTGCTCAAAAATTCTTTAAGTTCAGGATTAGTCAATGTTCCCGGATATCGTATTTTACGAACTGACAGAAAAATGTGTGGAGGTGGCGGAGTTGGGATATTTATCCGCGATGATTTAAAAAGCAAAGTTGTATTCTCTTCTGAAAAGGTCATTACGCGAAAAGTCGAGTATCTTTTTGTTGAAATTACTTTAAAAAACAAAAAAAGCCTTTTAGCGGTTATATACAAACCCCCTAACCGTGGAAATATTCATGAGCTTGATGAATTATTCTCAATTTGAGCAACTAAATTTGATTCTATAGTCGTGATGGGTGATTTTAACTGTGATCTCACAAAAGAAAATTCTTCACACGCAATTAACTTTTAATAGATTATTTCATGGTATGAATTTAAAAATTCTCCTTCTGGAGCCGACTCATCATACAAATAATTCTGATACGTGGATCGATCATATTGTTATTTCAAACCCGGAAAAGGTTCGATTTTATGGGCAAATTCCAGTTCCAGGTACCTCTAAGCGCGATTTAATTTATGTTTCTTAAGGTCTGAAATGTCCTAAATATGTACCAAAAATAATAGAGTATCGTGATTTTAAGAATTTAGACCAGTGCAACTTTCTCAATAAAGGATTAAATATATCATGGCATGACATTTACAACGACGCGTCTCTGGACAACAAAGTAAAGTTTTTTACTGACCAATTAATTAACCACATTGACATTAAAAAGACCGTGTAACTCGGCCCTAAGTACCTTGGTTAACTTTCAAAATCAAACAGTTAATGAAGGATAGAGATGCAGCGTTTGTAGAGTCCCGGAAAAGAAAGGAGGAAGAAGACATCAAATTATACAAAAGCTTAAGAAATATTGTAACAAAAAATTAGAAACGAAAAAATTAAATATTATCATAATACATTAGGTGCAAACCTGGATAGTAAATCACTCTGGAAAACTCTTAGAAGTATTGGATTGGGTAAGGCATCCTCTTCGTTCGATATCTGTATACCTTTAGATACTTTAAATACTTACTTCGTAGGCCAAAAATCGTGCATCAATGAATCTTTAAAGCTAGAAGTGTTAAAGTCTTTACAAAATGAAGAGAAATACTCAAAAAATCATATCTATTTTACGTCTATCACTGAAGCAGAGGTATGGAATAATGAGTTTAAAATCAAACGCCTCTGGCTCAGTTAAATTAAACGCTAGACTATTAAAATTATATAGTTACTTCTCTGTTTCACCTATTACGGATATTATCAATTATTCACTGTCCAGTGGTAGCTTCCCTGACACGTGGAAAACAGCCTTGGTGCACCCTCTCCCCAAAACATCGCATACCTCAAAACCAAATGAGTATCGACCAGTTAGTATGCTCCCCACTCTGTCGAAAATATTAGAAAAAGTGGTTCGAAATCAAGTGGAGAGCTATTTCAATCACAAAAATATTATTAATGAATGTCAATCCGGTTTCCGTTCAGGTAGAAGTACAGGAACCGCCTTGTTGAATGTTATAGAAGATGCTCGAAATTCAATTGACGCGAGAAACTTAACAATTCTTGTCCTTCTCGATTTTAGCAAGGCATTTGATTCAGTTGATCACGATATTTTGCTTGCAAAAATGAAGACTTTAGGTTTCGGATGGCCTTCAATAAAATGGTTTTCGGAATATTTAGCCGGACGAAAACAAACAGTAATATCTGGAAATAACACACCATCTTCCCTTCAAACGGTGCGTGGTGTTGCGCAAGGAAGTGTCCTCGGTTCCCTTGCTTTCTTAATTTACGTTAATGACGTCAAGAAATCTCTTCAACATAGCAAATTTCAAATTTACGTCGACGATCTTCAAATTTATATTAGTGGCAAACCGTCTGACATAACTTCAATTGCGCAAAAACCTAACGATGATCTGACCTCACTCAGTATGTGGGCAACATCTATCGGCCTCTTGTTAAATCCGTCTAAATCACAATGCTTATTGCTTGGTTCAAAGAAAACCCTCAGTAAATTTTCAAATTGCACACTACCCAATATATCAGTTAATAAGACTTCTCTCGTTTGGTGCAGTCACGTGAAAATTCTAGGAATTTATATTGAAAGCTCGCTAAGTTGGGAAACCCAAATAAACGAAACATGTAAAGACGTATACTCCACCATCTACTCTTTAAAACGGCTACGTGATCTTTTACCAACAGGAGTAAAGGAAATTCTTGTTAGGTCTCTTGTCATGCCGCACTTTGATTACTGCGACTTTCTTTTCACTGACTTGACGGAAAAACTAAGACGTAAATTGCAAGTAGCTCAGAACTCATTGATTCGTTTCATTTTTGATCTCGGGAAGCACGACCATGTGACAGAGTTTTTCAAAAAATCCAGAACACACACACTCGAGGAACGTCGAACGCTGCATTGCCTATCTCTTCTTTATAAAATAATAAAAAATGGGCGTATGACAGTTTTAGCAAAACGTTTTAAATTTTTGAAACTGAATCACGCGCGAGGGTCACATCTCCTCTCTATTCCTCGGCGGCACAACTCTTATCCTTCACAATACACACAAAACGTTCTTGGAACAAACTTACTGCTCAACTAATATCTCTATCAATTTTCTCTTCTTTGAGGCGACGTCTTGCAGAGTGGATGGAAAACAATGGCCTTTAGTATTCCCACATTCTCTGTCTATTCTTTCTCCTTCATTTGCATGCTTTCTTTCTTTCCTTTTATTATTTCTCTTCTTTACTTTTACATTATCTCACTTTCATTCTTCCAGTACTCTAGCTTCATATGATCTTATGTAATTTATAATTTGTAAATACAGTGTAATATGTATCTAGTACGTTATAATCATATTATAAAATGTAAATTGTAAATATTGTCATTATGTAATAATTTGTTTCGATATCCTTGTTGTAATCACTATATTTTTTTCTATTTGTATATTAATAATTATATTGTACTGTTGCTGCTGCTTTTAACCCATGTTCGGCACTAAGCCGCCATCCTCATTGAGGTCTTGCGGGGTTTACTCAATCGCTTAAGGTTTTACCGGGATGGTCCCTAGTTTTGCTTCGCAGTTTTAAATGTAAATACGACCCTCCCAATTTTCATCTTGTTTTTAAAATGTAAAAGTTTTAAAATGGTTTAAAAGATCCAATTCTCTGAATCCTACTCATGCATTGTAACCAAGGAGACTAAATAGTATCTTGTAATCAAGGAGACCAAATAGTTATACGGAAGAGCAGACCTTAAGATCAGAGTCTCGCCAAAATAAAGGCACTATTATTATTATTATTATCATCATCATCTCGAACCGTAAAGTAATATTACTCTCCTTCTCCGATTTTATCGACATTTATTGTCAAAAGCCGTTTTTATCTTTTCTTACTACTCATTTAAAAAATAAAAATTAGACGTTTGTTCTGGACCTCAGAACTCTTTGCCAAATTTCATCACGATCGGTTCAGTGGTTTAGTCGTGATTAGGTAGCAGACAGACAGACAGACAATATCGCGTTACGCATTTATATGTTAGTATGTGGATTAACTGGCAGATAGAAATTCAATCATGATTTTTCATCATTTTAATCCATAAAAACGTGTTATATAACAATTTCAATGTAAATAAAGGAAACAAATATACTTAATAATTTGACTAAATTTGAGCGCCAGTCCCACCTTAATTATCTTGTCTCCAGGATACCACCAGCCCCGCCACCCGTGCCACCCCTTGAAGTCAACCCCCCACAAATACCCAAGCCGGAGTCGAAGCCAAAACCATCACCCTCACCGTCACCGAAGTCACCAACGCCGACACCTCCTCCATCTCCGTCACCCGTTCCACCTCCGTTGCCACCTCCACCAAAGAAAGAAGAGACGCCTCCTCCACCTCCGTTGTCACCTCCACCAAAGAAAGAAGAGACGCCTCTTCCACCTCCGCCTCCACCGCCACCGCCACCTCAACCAAAAAAGAAGCGGTAGGTTTAATTAGGGTCAATTAACTAATTACGTTATTTTGAATGAAAATGGGAGATGGGATTAAGATTCGAACTCGGGACCTTCAGCTAAACGTGCTGACGCGCTTACCGACTGTGCCACCCCGTTCAACCACTGGGTCTAGAATCCACATACGAGAGCTCAAGGTCCCGAGTTCGAATCTCAATCCTGTCTCCCCCTTTTATTGAACGTAACATAATTAATCTGTTATCTGACGATGTGGTTCACCGCACTTTACAGATATTTCAGTAATGTTAATTAGGGTCCTCAGTAAAAAGATAACCGCCAACAAAATGCTGTTTTTAATAAAACTTAACGAAGAATGAAGGTAGTACTTCATATAACTTTAGAAATGCTAGATTTTATTTATGTTCTGTAAACTAGTTGATATTAAAATTGTTAACGAGTGGACAAAGTTGCATGACCTTCACGAGGTTAGTTTGCGAGTTAATGGAATTTTAATTTAACATGCTCTCTTACGGGATTTCACAAATTTTTAACATAAAACTGGGAACAAATTATATAAGTTCGAGGGCATTTTTTTTTTCAACCTCCAATGGACTATAAAAGAAAGACAAATTTACAAAACAATAATTTCATTACTAAGAAGTACAGTAGGATCTTACTTATTTATTAACATAATCGTCAGATGATTGAGACATTTGTCATACCGTGACACAAGCTTCTCGATGACAAGAAATTAGCCGCCAGTGAGAAGTGATTCGTCTTGACGGCATCCTGAAGTCCGTCGTTGGCGGTGAAGACTTGTCCGCCCAACCATGCCTTCAATTGATGTCCCCTGCCGCACAGAGTCCACCAACAATACTCCTTTTTGGTCCCCAAGAAGTGGATGCACGCAAATTCTCCAAGCAAGCCTAAAAAGAGTTAACAGACGCTGAGCATCAGGGAAACAATGGCTACAGTGTTTTGGTATCAAAAAGGAGTGTTCTTGGAGGACTCTGTGCGGCAGGGGACAACAATTGAAGGCATGGTTGAACGGACAAGTCTTCACCTACTGTTCTTCTAGTAATGAAATTATTGTTTTGTAAATTTGTCTTTCTTTTATAGTCCATCGGAGGTTGCAAGAAAACAGTCCTTGTAATTGAACGAATTTCTTAAAACATGTTCAAATTATTTACTGGAATTTTGAAAGTATTGAAAATCTATGACGAACGTAAGTCGCGGGATCAGAAATGAGACATTCGATAAAAAGGAATACGTGAGGCTTTTCGAGATTACGGTAGTGAAAACGTCACAACGTAGCAATTCATCAAGCTAACCATTTATTTCGGCGTTCACCACCTGAGGCTAAAATCTAATGCCATGCTACTTCAAATTTACATGTGACCTCTAAGAGTTCTAAGAGAAGAAAGCGTTGACTCATAATTTATCTTTCTTTCAAATTTCAATCGTAATGAATTTCTCTAAACTATTCGTTAATGGAATGTACTTTTCCGCATGAAACGAGCTTTTTTTTTCATGTAATCAACGTCGGAAGTAACCTCAAAATATTTCATCTGATCTCGCGTTATTTTTATGAAAGAAGCTAAGCTATGGACTACACGAAAAAGTAAAATGCAACGTTGCCGCAAATTAAGTGTAAAACAATTTGTAATTTTTTACGTTCATATTTTAATGCTATTCGTGGTACAATACATGTGACAAAACCCAAGTGATCTAATATGTTTTAAAGAAGCATTATTGTCACAGTTTGATATCTTACGGCTTAGATGAAATTTAAAGGCTTTTTCTTCTGTAAGTTACAACTAGATACAGTCACATTAAAGTTTCATTATTTACAACCAAATACACTTTTTAAAAAAATTTAAACGAATTTATCAAGCTATATTGAAAAAAAGTTACTACTTGAGTGTATAATCTAACTATAATATTCCATAACTTTAGAGTTCATGAACTACACTATGTCCATTAACTTTTGACAAGATCTAACGTGAAGTACAACCTTAAGAGCAGTTGAATTCGTTTAATGATGGATTGTAATGCCATCTTCAGTAAAACAGAAAAAAAAGTTTCACACACCGATACACATTTTCCTAAATTAAATAAAAATATGCTACAAAAAGTGGGGTTTCCTTTTAATTTTGAAGTTGCCCCAAATTGCCCTGCCCTGTAGTTTCAGATATTTATCCTCGAAGAGGTAAACTGATATCAATTATGAACTTGTCTGTCCGGGACAAACCGCGTCTTAGTAGATACAACTACTAACGTTTCGGCTATCATGCTGTGGCCTTCTTCAGGGCAGAGTCGTACGGACCCAAGTCGCTGTCGAACTCTGCTACCATATTACGATATCGACTTAGGTCCGTACGACTCTTGTCATTGCCCTGAAGAGGGCCACAGCATGATAGCCGAAACGTTGGTAGTTGTATCTACTTAGACGCGGTTTGTCCCGAACAGACAAGTTGATACTGACTCCGGCTGCGGAAGCCTACGTTTATATTTAATATCAATTAGTTTCTCTGAGACACACTATATGCATTGTCTCAACCGAAAGGTTACTTTACCGAAACAGTTAACACGATTCAATGATTGCAAATATTGAATTAATAATTTGGTTTAATAATGTTCCACTCTTAACGTTTTTTGTTTCATTCTTTTGATGCGGTTGAGTTGTTTATTATTAACATGTTTGTATTCTCGTTCCGGTCAACGAACGATGACGAGTGCTTGTGAGGCCCATTTTTACGAAAGTTTACTCTCTAGTCTCACCGTGAAACGTTTCAGGGGGAACAGCGTCTAGATGAAATCTAGATTATATTACAACTGCTATGGTGCACCGCAGACGTTAAATTTCTTGATCATCACAGCTATAGGAACTGAGACAGAAGTCAAAGGTTTCAAATTCTTCTGGTCCTGCTGGGAACTGAACCCGGGATATCAACCTATAACCACTTATTTATTTTATTTTCAAACGGATATTAATAATTGTAAACGTGTAAATAATATGAATGTTTACCCTTTACAGATTACCGAAAGGAGGCCGCAAAGAAAAACATCATACATCGGCAGAAACTATGGAAACCAGAAAAGCAAGTTCTGGGGTTGGAGGAGTGGGCCGCGGCAGACGACGGCGGCGAAAATAAACTCTGCTTTTCGGAATGTTCATTATTTTAAGATCCACAATCTAGAATTTCGTTCTTCAACATATCCGTATCGACTTTATTTTTAAGAAAATGCTCTCATTATTAGTTAGTATTTTTTATTATTGTAGTATCTTGTAATTTCTTGAGTCTCAAAACTGGACTCGTGTTTAGTTTAATGTGGATTTTGTATAGGAGAATACATTAAGATCATTCATATTAAATACTAATCATTTTAAAATAATGTTTCATTTACGAGTAAATAAAATGCGAATCTTATTGAAAAACAAATTACTTGAATAAGATTTATGTTAAACAATTTCCTGGTAAGGTAATGATAGGAGATTCTGCGCATAATTCAACAGAATAGTTTTAAAAAAAATCTAAATATTATTTTTTTGTTAAAATATCTATAAATGAATTTGACCATTAGTTTTTCATTGCTATTTCGCTTTAATTTAAAGTATAATGTCCATGTTGACTGAAGTCAAGTTGCCAATTATTCACAAAACTTGGAAATATTGAACAAAAGGAGTTTTATTTATTTAATAATTCATTCCACTGATTTTTACTATTGGACGAGAGAAATTATTTCGTGATTTCACAACTCGATAGTAAATTTAGATGGTCGTTGGGCTCTTTCTTTCACAAGGGTCGCATTGTTTTCTGTCACGTGATGCGTCTGCCATTTCTGTAACAACAGTGTTTTCCACAGTTTTTAGAAAAATTATTCTTGTAAATGCCCCATAAGATATGAAAATATTAACGTCATTGCAACGTTCCTACTTACATATGCTACGTTTTTTTCCTACGCGAAACCGGTACTTTTGCCATGCTATCAAAAATCATTAGCCCCACGAAAGTTTCTCCATATAAGCTCATAGTAATTTGAAGTCAAATAATGGCGCCGTAAGGATATGAAAATTCATGACCACTGGATAGGGAATGAATCAAACTATCATTTGAAACAATTATTTGGGGGTACTTAAGCCTAGTCACGTCAACGGTCATAATATGCAACAACTGTAATACAACGAGGAACGCCATTTTGCGAAATCTGTCCGTACAGGATTGAAGATGAGTAACAGAGCACATAGTTCGTTATTAATAATACCTACAATTAAATTGTTAATCTTTATTACACTTAAATGATATTGTTGTAAGGTTTTTGTAAAACAATATTATTGTACTAGCAGATTTCCCAGCGTTGCCCGGGATTTTACTTAGACTTATCTTCTACAAGGAAAAAAATCTATCTATATTGAAGGATCAAAATATTTACTTACTGGTTTTTGAAAACATATAGTGCATCCTAATTTTTCAAATTCATAATATTACAAATTTAATACAAAACTTGACTGTATACACTACGTCAGGGGTCGGCAACCCATGACCCGAGGGTCACCGAGTGACCCATTTGATAATTTCAAGTGATCCACTTTAGTTCCGAAAATAAAGTATAATATATAAAATTATAAAACATAAACATGAAACAAACATTTTGAGAATAAAAAAAATTAAGGAAGATACTAAGAACAACATTTTAGTTCGATTACCATGAATCTTATACTCATAAGTGTTTATGTATATAAGATCCATGTCGAAAAAATATCTGACCCAAACGTCTCTTTAATACTCACATTTTGGTTGATTTTGACGCGCGGCCAAAAAAAGGTTGCCGACCCCTGCACTACATCATCTCTCGCGAGTCACGCTGGTGGAATTTTCGGCTGCATCATTANGCTAACTTTTTATCTTATCTAGGAACTTTTGCTGAAATTTTTGAATCCGCCTCTGCCTTAGGGCCCTTGATCGGAATTGATGGGATGGTCCCTTGCTTGCTTCCGGAGAGTAAATTAGTTTATTGTCCTCCACGTGGTCGCAAGCAGTTTGTACTGTTTTTTGACAATAAATTTATTATTATTATTAAAGTTCTTGTAAAATCCAAAGTACTTATCGAAATTTTACGATTTAAAGACGATTTTTATCTTTTTTAATGCACAAAACAAATAACCCAATAAATATTATGATGATTGATCTTTTCCTTCTTACATTACTTTCTTCAATTGAAATATTTTAATACTTCTATTTTAAATAACGTTTTATGTGTAATGTAGGTTAAGTTTTGTAGATAGATATAAGCGGACTGTTTTGTAAAACTCATTGAGGCAAACAATATTGCCATTCATAGACGTCACCTATCTCTAAGCTTTTAGGCAGCGTAAGCAAATAAAACTCTCTTTCTTCCAAATTTCATCGGCATTTATTTTCTAAATCCGTTTCAATTACTGCCGGTTCTACGAATTGGTTCGGGTAGGTGGCAGCATCCGAACGCAATCTCACGTGACTCAACCGGCACGAGTGAAACTCCGACGAGTCTAAAGCAAGAGGAAGAGTTGGCAATCTCACAGAGGTAGCACGAGAATTTGGGAAATATGAACATTTGGAACATTTTCATTCCTAAATGTGACATCAGAGAACTCAAATTGTATTTCGAATTTCTTGTTAAATTAAGTGGCAGCCTTCCCGATAGAGGCGCAGTCCCTGTCCACGGATACTGATATTGACTGTCCAGTCTGGATGTAGTCTGTGGCGTTGATCAAACTCCCCCGCAACGTAGTTCGGCTTCCTGCCACCATCCCAGGGAGGGCGTCACAGACACCCGCTTTTGAGGGCACGATTTTCTTGCAACGTGCGGAGATCGTATACATACGATACTGAATAGTGTGATCAAGTAGGTGGTGGTTTCGACATACGCTGAACTTTTGTAATCCTATCCTGAGTAATAAGTAGAACTTGTGGAATGTCCCGATCATTCAGTGTACTTTTGCGGGTGCATCTAAATTCAGTATTTTAAGGGATAATAAATCATTAGTCAATTTAATTTGGGAAAAATTGTGTCTTCTACAAGAAAAGAAACATTATTTCTATTCTTTACTTTTATCTTAATTTATTACTTTTAAGAGTGATTTCTACCAGTCAATCCTCATTAATTTTGGCGTTGTATTCAATATTTGCATAAATAATTTGACAAATGTTGATAGCTGTTTTTAAATAAATAGTTCAATTTTTGAAAAAAACTGTTGTGTATTGTGTGGTTCTTTTTCTGAAATGAGATTGAGTATAATTACCATTAAGGAGTAATTACCATGGCTTTTTCAAATTTATTATTTAATGAAAAATTGTAGCATTTAAAGAATTTATTACAGAACTTCGACACGCTTTGAGAAAGAGCTGTGACGGAAGATGATGGCACCTAGGAGAACGTTTAAGCGTAGGTGAAATGAGACTTTGTTACCTCAATATTTTACTGACAGAGTAAAAAATCTTACTTTGATTTAATATCTTGCTTTCATATAATTAGACAGTTGTTGGGATCATATAATATCATTGCCTCATTTTTAATTCGATGACATATTTTCTGATATAATTGCTATGACTTCATCACAAAGTACCAATTTGATACATTTAATATCTTAATATTTTTTTATTCGTTACATGCGTGTGAATAATTCACACAGGTTTAGCTAGGGATTGAACGTTGAATTTGAATAAATTAAAATTTATATGTAGCGCACGAACCATGTTGATAACTTACACCGTAAAAAAATACCAGTCTATATCAAATGGCGCTGTCACTAAGCCCCATAGATCACTTCGTCAAAGGAAAATCTTGATCGTGTCTTGTTACTCCTATCTTCCCTTTACTCTTTAGCGCTTATAAAAACATTTCCATTAAATTTACTTTACATTGATACCGGAATCACATTTTCACCTGAACAATACTAACTTACATCAGTCAACATATTCCAAAATTGTAAATTCTCTTCTTAATATTTTAGCACTACTTGGTAAATAGTTATGAGATAAATCCAGTAGTAAAGTACATCAACATGTTGACGAGAAAAAGAAAAATACCGCTTACGTTTACATTTTATATCAAACGATAGACTCAAAAGTTGACCAGTACATTAAAAAATCGTAAAATCATCGATGAACTTGAGATTAGAGTAAAGTACAGAAACAAAACACACTGTTATTTCTTCAACGCACGAGATGAAACAGAAACAACTGACTTGAGTTTTGTATATGAATTATTCAAGAAAATGTGGAAGTGAAAATATTCGAATGACTAATTGGCCCATGTTATAATCTTATTAGTTGAAACTAATGTGTTATTTAAAAAACGTATGTTGTGTAAGAGTTACAAGATAAAACATAATTCACATTAAAATGAATGAAACCCAAATTAGTAGTACCATGTATTCTATAAAACTGCTAAACAATGTTTTCGATTCACAGGTAAGTAAATCATTTTCAACGGTGATGTGAAATTTACAATTTTAGTACTTATTCTTCACGTTCTGAGTACTCAAAACTGCTCTTCTGTTGATTTGGATAGTGAATTAATTTTTGGTTATGTTTTCTCTCCTAAAGCACAGTAATGTTCACATTCAAACAATTGTTTGATATTTATTATAGTTTACAAATGCATTATTTTATTTTAACATATCTCAAAATACAAGAAAAAAGTAAATTCTCTCGCACGAAATATGGTAAAATCCGGAAGTGTGTTTTAAATCGTGGACCAAAAAATCGTTNTCAATATTCAATATATTATTATTATTATTATTAATAATAATAAATTTCTTTATTATGTGGCGAGGCTCAAGCATATTATCTGCTATCTTGTAAAAAATAACCCCAATATTATTTTATATTACAAGTATTTTATCACGTTGCTACGCACCAGGAAATTGGCATATTAGAAGTTTTTATATACATAGTGTCCCAGAACCGCACGTAAAATATTGAAGGGTTGATAAAAAAAAAAAAATTGGTGGTATAAAATAAGTATAATTTCTTATAATTTTAGTTGTAATTAATAGTTCATACTGAAAATGCTTCTTGTTTTCTATGCGAAGTGTAATTCATGATGGATATTGATTATCAAAGAATAAATTAATGCCAAATGTCTTTTGTTGAAGTATGAGTGTTGACAATTCATTGAGGATTGATTTTCGTTCGTTCATTTATGTCGAATGAGTGTTCAATTACATGATTTCAATGATCAACATTTCTTGAATCTCACTTGTCTATCTCTTGTAGGTGCATGCAGGAAATAATCCCCCTAAATGTTTAAAAGTTTATTATACTTCGGTCACGAGGTAAAGATAATACGATGTGTTCTTTTCAACATGTGTTACACAAGTGTTATTCAAGAAACGTTGACTGTTGAAATCATGTACTCTTTAGTCCCTCGTGACTCAGGTGGTAGCGTTCTAGCTCATCACCAAGTAATCCCGGGATCAATTCTCGGTGGGACCAGAAAAAACATTAGCTATAAACTTGTCCCAGTTCATGTAGCTGTGAGTTCTGAAAAGCGAGCCCTCCTTCCTCTGTCCAGCTCCTCCTAGTATCAATAACTATAACCCCTCCACGTGGGCCAAGTTGTTAGCAGACCCAACTAAGCAGCCCACTACTAACTATAACCTACCACCCAACTCCTAACTTATATCGCTCCATGTAGATGAGCTTCAATAGCACGCTACATTTCCCATTTACAAATACAACAATGACAAATACTGTACTTAAACATACGTTCGACCTATATGAATGAAGAAACAAAATTCTTGAATGCAAACTGAGTTATAAAGACAACAGAGGAAGATCGCTTAACGTGACTTAGTAAGCAAATGGCGGAAACTAAGTTATGGCAGGGAGCCATACACTACGTTCCGTTGATATAATTAAACTGTTTCAAAATATTACGTACAAATGTATTTTGTACCTAGTGCATTATGTATTTTTGGATTTATATCGTTTCGACAAATTGTTAAAACTTCACGAAAAAATATTTTTCTTGAGTATACTCAAGAAAATATATATTATTCAAATGAAGCTGTTTTGAAATGAGGCAATGGTTTATGTACCTTTGTTGGTTTATTTCGCTTTTGTAATTCAAAATTGAAATATAATACTTCGAAACTAAGAAATATAGATTCCGCTAAGTAGAAAACAAAATTTTACTTACGAATCATTACTTTATACCTACAGTAGCATTACATCAATGTAAATTCAAGAAGTAGAACCAGGAAAAATTATAGTAAATTTATTGTCAAAAAACNACTGCGTATGACCACGTGGAGGACAATAAACTAATTTACTCTCCGGGAGCAAGCAAGGGACCATCCCATCAATTCCGATCAAGGGCCCTAAGGCAGAGGCGGATTCAATTTTTTTTTGCATACGTTCCTAGATAAGATAAAAACTTAGCTGCGAGTTATAATACATATATAATGTCAATACGTTTGTAATTTAACGCAAATATGTTTGTAAATTTACATGTACGAGTTATTATCGAACTATAGATTATTCTGAGTATAGTGTTTAAAAATCATAAGAGTTGAAAAAACACTAAATTCACGATTTATTGTTACAATAAACACGCCCCTAGACAAAGCCTAGAGAACCTGTATAAGAAATCCGCCTCTACCCGAAGGAAAAACGGAGAAAAACCCGGGCCAGGATGGGGCTACAGAATTAATGTACACAACCGTGCCAAAGTTGAGTACA
>NNCF01126159.1:143519-215132 GCA_002313205.1 Laupala kohalensis | reverse complement strand
TGTAGAAGCACTGGTGCAGGAGGTAGTTTTTAACCGCGGATTTGAAGATATTCAATTCCATAATATCTTTTATATTCTTGGGCAGGGAATTATATAGAACGATTCCCGAATGATGCGATCCTTTTTGGCAAAGAGTGGTTGACACTCTAGGCCGATGAATATTATTAGTATTGAGAGTATTGTGTTCGTGAACGAGACTGTTTTGTCTGATCCTGATACATCCTGATTAGAAAATATTTAAAAAATCTAAGCACAAAAAATAATTATATAAATGAAATCAAACTTTTCAATCTATTACCAAATGATCCAAAGTTTTTGATAGCACAAAAAGATCTGCAAAAAAGAAATTTAAAAAATGTGTTACACAAAATGACTGAAAGTACAAATACAGTGCTCATTATATAATTTTTTTAAATTATCTATAAAGAATATCTATATGTATGGTTATTTAGTGTGTAAGTTTTAAGTATAGGTAACTAGTATATACTATGTAAAAGCACCAGTCCTGCGCACAGGTAATTTTATCTCTGCACGAATGCAAGTCAACAAAAGTATTGTTTTTGTAATTCTCTGGTTAATAAAGTTGAAGTTCTTCTTAAAATGAAGCTAATGTAAGGAGAGATTTTATCTTCTTTGAGTTCTTTCAGGAATCAGTGGGTGAAAGAAGAAAGTGTCATTTCATTTCTCTATGGAACAATTTGTTGCCTTGAGCAGAACTCTTCTAAAAATGAGTGAAATTCTCCATTATTGACTTCATGATGAGGAGTGGCATTAAAAAACCATGTTCAAGCAATGGTCATACACCTGTAAATCTATCAGGCAGGAATGCATTCCTACACAAACGCTAAAGGAGCACGGATCAGGTACTCAACATACTTTAAAGAAGAGAACAAGTAAGTTAAGAAAACGTATAATTATTTTTATCGTTTGATATTTTAGATGAACATAAAATATGGCAAGAGTATGCACATGAATGGGGAAAAAGAGAAGTTATATGATTTCCTAGTGAGCAGAAATAGACTCAATGCATAGCCTTACAAGAGAATATAGAAAATGATAATACTTGAAAGTGTTTGATGTATGATCTTACACTAGAATAAAAAAAAATACACTACAGAAAAATATATACAAGAGAAAATGTAGGAAAGATAGTAAGACAGAAACATTAAAAACTTTCAACTATTACGATTCATCCACTTAGATTATTTCGCAACATTTGTTCCGTAAGTTTGAAATATTTTGTTGTGTTAAATAATCTTATCATGATATGTTATATTATCTAAATATTTAAAATTTGGTTAGAAAATAAGGCACTAATTTTAATATTTGTGTAACACATTTCCAGCAAAATTAGGAGTGCATTAAGAAGTGCTAATTATGGCTAAAATACGCTATGTGATATGTAACAGGAAAAGCAATTTCAACTCATACTACATATATCGGTAAAAATGATATACCCACATCAAAGTATGAAATCGAAAGGCATTCGCACAGTTACAAATACCTGTTCAAAAATCCTGAAACTGAAGAAAAATATCTTTATAAAATATATATGTGAGTTTCAAAACATGCATCACGTACTTGATCCATATATAGAGCAAAATCAACTATTAAGTATCTCTCTCTCTCATTAGAAACCGAATCATAGATTTTGGGAAAATAATCCCTTTCTCCAGATGTGAGATAAAATGGAACGAAATTGTAAAATTAATATTCTATTAGTTCTGAATTATTCTCTAAATGTGATTGATGTAAAATAATTCTGTTTTATAATAAGTTTACTTGTGTAACATATGATATCACGTGGTACACCTGTCAATGGTAAATCCCAAAGAGCAAAGGCAGCAGCGAAATTAACAGATGAACGCAAACCGGGATCAGTAACACATCAAGGATACGTATCACATTCGCAAGTGTCATTTGAAGAAAATCATGTTGCAGAGAAACCTCAAGCAAATGCTTCTGAAAGTCCCGAGCAGAAAAGATCACCAAGAATACCTTCGCGAGAACAGAACCCAAAACATCGTCATGCAAATGGAACGGAATTTACGCAGGAAGATGCAACGTCTTCGCATTTACACGAGTCTTCTAACAAATCAATCGAAGCAGTTCCATCGAAACCTAAAGTCGAAGGAGAACCGAAATCAAGACAAAAAACAAAACAATCATCGGAAACCAATGTCCAAGGAAAACAGGACCGAGAATATGGAACCGGAAAATCAAGAAAAGAAGAGTACTCCGAAACACCCGATGGAGAATCACACGTGATTGGCTACAGGGCATCCAACGAATCCGTTAATTTAAACAAGCCACTGGCTTCTACATCGAGAGGACCTGACAGTCAAGGGCACACGGCGAAACATAAACCAAAACTTATGTACCACGAAACACCCGATGGAGAATCACACGTTATAGGCTACACGTTATCCAGTGAATCATTTCATTCGGACATTTTATTGAGGGAATCAGATGACCAATTGCGTACGGAGAAACCTAAACCGAAATCAAATAAACCGGAAACCAGTTCGAATCAAAGGGCATCGATTCATCTTGAATCTGGACGTAAAACACGAAACCATCAAGAATGTGGTAATACACCATTGAAATCAGTTCGTCAGGGGAAGATTCTAGTCAGGGAAACGAAACCAAAACCACAACGAACAAGCATTAATCTACCAGGGGGTTCACAAAAAACAAATGTGGATTCGAAAGTTACACCTTATTCAAAAAGTGACAAAAGTCCCAACAATTATTCGGATACATCTGTATCGAGTCGCCGCAGTTCTGTAGGGTCAGTTGCATCAAGTGACCACAGGATCAAATTTACCAACAGTAGGGAATCACAAAAGTCGAATTTTTCAGGGGGAGCGAAACCGAAAACTTCCCAAACGAATTTAAATTCACGACCTCGCAAGGAGCGACATGTGTACTTCGATCCTGTTGAACACTCCCGTCGCATTCGATTTGAAACTCAGCAGGACGAACCACAAGCTTCGGCAGAAAGAAACGAGAGGTCGAGAGTGGCCTTGGATCCGGTATCGACTCGCGACGGTCGATTCAACAACGTTTCACAGACATCTTCAGGTACGGGAACGTCACAACAGGATCATACAGGATCACAATCTTCTTCGAGAACTGACAGTAAGTCTCCAAGAGAGTCGGGAAATTATTATTTAATGAAAATGAATCAGTTAGCCCCCCTCAAAATTTGAGACTTTTACAAACATTTTTTGACTGGAGGATTTGGATTCGAAACCTAACTATGGATCATATAATATCTAAAATTAACCATCAACACCACATTAAACTAAAGATTCAAATTTCAGAAAACCGTCAAAAATGATAACATTAACTCAACGTTATTCGTCTTGACAGTGAAGAAATGAGACATCCAGTACATCCAAACGGAGTAGATTCCTATATTCTGTGGAATTGGACCAACCAATGTGTATCACAAAACTAAAATGTAAACAATGGTTGTTAGTGATGGATTGAAGAATGAAGATCTGGGTCAACGCGTTATCATATTTTCTTCTTTTGTCCATAGCGAAACATTTGGGGAAAACAAATGCTGTACAGAAGTAAGTTCCATCACACGTACTCGTACGAATATTTAATTCAGTGTAGCCACATGTGGAGAAAAAAATTTGTTGACTTCGCCGAGATGAAAATGGATAAGGTGTTATACAATTGTAAATGTACATTAGTGTAACGCCCTATAGACCTGTGACGAGCAGGAAATGCAGATATCGATTTTCATCTGCCTCCATTTTCGTCTTGCCGTAGTTTCATTAAACAAAAAACGTTCTAATACTTCGTATTCACCACTAAGAAAATCTACAGATAAGAAAAAAATAAGAAATGAAATTGTTTTAGGAGTCATATTGGAAAACTACTGATTTCGATAATGATGTCATGAATCGCTAAAAATCAATTTTTGATATGCAAAGACATATTTTCAAAAACCTTAAAAAAGACGTTCTCATTAAATTTTCCCTAAGCAAAATACGTTTTTTCATAATAATGTTAGGAGAAATAAATAAAATTTCTCAGAACGTAAAAATATTATAAAGGCATTTCCACATCAAATGGACAAGGGTTGAATGGAATGATTTTAAACAGTAGTTCAATGTTATTTTATTAATGTATAAATAAATTTCTTGTCATACGCAATTANTGTATAAGAGACAGGCGTATGACCACGTGGAGGAAAATACACTTAGAATTTACACTTCGGAAGCAAGCAAGGGACCATCGCTTCAATTCCATTCGAGGGCTCTAAGACAGAGGCGGAGTGAAAAGATGAGAATAAACAAATAGCTATGAGTTATATTACCAACAGAACACCAACAAATTTGCACAAAAACGATAGTTCACAGGTACATTGTTTTATCGAATGATAAATTATTTAGAATTAATTGTTTATAGATCAATCGTTCCTATTACAATAACCTTAAATTCGATATTAATCCATTACAAATGCCACTTTTCCTTGTCCGGAGGAAGACTACTGAAGATGACCGCTATGAGGTCCAAAGTCTCCTCTAATAATAAACACATGGTTGGCGAGACTACAAAAGTTAATTCTATTTTAAAATAATAATTAAAACAGCATGTCTGTTTGTTAGTCCTCGCTTACATTTTCAGCCCTCCAGATGCGATCTGCAATTTTTCAGTATTTCTTTTGTTACCTAACAAACCCGAATTTCTAAAAACAGATTTCAATATTCATTGACTTCATTGGAAGTTTTGTGAGAAATTCAAATATGGTTGTAACGTTTTGATCGGATTCTTTTCCTGACTGTAAACTTCAGTGTTCAAGAGGAAGATGCTATTTTTTGAATTCAAGTGTGTCAAAAGATGCATTTAAAATTTTAATTTTTCTTTTTATTCTGTTAAAAAATATACATTTTATCTAGCTGTTAGAAAATATCTCGTTTCTTTGAGTATAGCCACGTTTCTGGTCTAGGATTAATTCATTCATTGAAATATGCATATAGAATTTCCACGGGAAATTAGATCACAACTATTGTTCTCTAATAACAATATGACATTTAGGTTGCGAAGTGTTATTGAATCTTTTTGCATGAAGCATTATGCTCGTGAAGTAAGCACATTCGTATATGAACTTATGCGTCGAATCCGAATCTGCCCATGCGCTTCGGATACGTACAATTGGTGGCGGACAATTTCGAAAAAGTAATCACTAATGACGCATTAAACTCATTTTTACCTTATTGAAGTTTCGACCAGAAATACGTCGAAACTTCCAAAAATGAAACTTTTCAAAACAGAAGGTATCAAAATAATGTTTTTGAGCTGAAAAAAATTAGTATGTTTTCAGGTATTTGAATTCGAGAAAAAAATTTTGTGTTAAATTTTGCAATTTGCCGCCAAATTAAGAATACAATTAAAACGTTATGAGTACATTTGGATTCCTATCAAATTTTTCAGGAAATTTTGAGATTTCACTTTCGAAACATTGTCAGCATGTTTTGGTGCGTTGTCCTGACTGACCGGCCCTTTCATCAAAACAGATAGAAAAACATCAAATGGGAAATAAACTTTTTGACAGGATGTTGTGTTTTAATTCAGGACATTCTCTTTTAAAAAATAAATCTTGACTTTAAACGAGTAATATAGAGTGAAATTCTTCGATTTTTGGCAACATCTCACAAACTAATTAAGACACATTAATGTGAAAGAGTCGCATATTCAAAAGTGCACTGCAACGCGATTACAGATTCGAGAGAAAGGTATATTATTGTCTGGGTGTGTATACTCCACCCTCATGTTAAGAAAATTCTGTACGTCATACGTCAATCGCAGTAAGATAGTGTGCTTCTTACAGCAATGCAATGCTACCCTTACCCATTCAATAGATAAAAGATTTGAAGTTATGAGTGCAAGATGGCACCTTTCTCTATTTTTTATAAAAGAGAAGGAAAACTGTAGGAGAGATCTTTAACGTCTGTGTGAGAATACACCAAACGACTCCCTACCTTATTCACAAAAAAAAAACAAAAACAACAACATTTTCTTGCGGTCACTCAGGGAAGTGGTAACGGAGATACTCACCCCGTCAATGGGATGAAAAGACTTAAATACTTACACAAATGTACTCCTTACGTATAATGACCCAAATGTAAGGTTGTTGTCACGAATCAATCGATTTAAACGTGACAAAAATCAAATTCTCCAAAAGGAGTGAAAGGTTTGTCTGGCAGTGGATTACTCGAATTGGTGAGAAAAAACGTTAACCATGTGCCTTGGACTAGCAGAAACCATCCTCAGTAGATTTGGAACATCTTAAAGTCACCCCTCAAAAGAAGTCGGGGTTATGGGATGGGTAATTTTTTTATCTTAGCTTCGAGAATATGTATATTATTTAGTCCGAAACCAGCTCTCCTCAACATCTTGAAGTGTAGTACTTTTGCTTCATCTTCTCAAACTTACTGACAGTGACAGTGAGTGACAGTGTTCCTGCGCGAAAGGGGTAGTACCGAAACCTCCCAATACACAAAAGACCCCCCCAGGGGGCTTACATCTAGTAAGTACGTGTTTGGCGAACACGGGGCCCCGAGCTGAGTCTGATATTGCTTCCACTTGCTTGTGCCGGGCTCCTTTCTTTCTCTTTTCTGACCTCCCTTGGTCACCTCTTGTTCTTTGACCTTCGATGTTGACGAGCCCTAAAGCCCCATAAAAAAAATAAAAAAACACAAAAGACTTCATAACTCGTGGAATCATTCTCACCCTAATTTTTATTGTGATACATTTTGAAACATAGAAGTCACGGAGCGATAAAAGTACTGAACCGCTAATTTTGGCGCGCAGTGTATAAGGTATGTAAGTAAATACAGTATTACATTAGTTGTTATTAAGATATTGCCTCACCCTGATATAAATTCAAATTAAAAATATTTTTACAAAATTTACTTGTATTTCTCGTGAATTATGTCGATTTTAAGAAAGTTAATGAGTACAGTAGGACAATTATTGACTTCAATTATCGATTTTTTTAAAATTTGAATATAAAAGAAAAAAAATATAATTCAGTTTTGTATTGGTTTTTATTTCCAAACAGTTATCCAGAGAGGTGCTATTTGAATACTTTGTTTGAACCAATAAAAAAACATAATCCAATTTAATGGGAATCTGTTCCAACCTCTTTACGATTCTNTATTATTATTTGTTCCAAAACATGATTTTTTTTTTTTTTTTTTTTTTTTTTTTTTGCAGTACATCAGAAGAATACTGAGGTTCGAAGGATACATAAGGAGCCAGTCTGTATTACACGATTTCAGATAAATAGATATTTTCTTATCAAAACTACAGAACTCTCAATGATTTACATGCAGTGAACCTGACTTCTGGAGAAATACAGAAGACTGTCTTCTCTTTCATCTGGGCACCGTGCGTCATGAAATATATCAAAGATGGCGACCCGCTTTATCGTAACTATTATTATGTATAATGAACCACTGATGAAGATGAAATTGAAGTAACAGCTATTAAAGATTTTTATAATTATAGTATTCATAATATTGTCATGTTATTTTTCTCTAAACCCTGAAATAATGTGTGACATAAATTGAAAGTGTGCCATGCTCCTTCCTTTCTCTTTTCTGACCTTCCTTGGTCACCTCTTGTTCTTTTCGATCCCGACTCTATTAGGGCTAGGGTATCTTTCATTTTCCTCTTTCCTCTTCTTTTTTTTTTTAAATGTTTTTAGAAAAGAGATATGTTGGGATTTCAGTTTTGAGTGTTACTTCAGGAGGGTTTTTAGTGGGTATGGCTGAGTCATTCGGCGAGTCCCACACGCCGGGAGAGTCATGTCGGCTCTCCCTAGTGCGTAACTGCATTTTCCCTACCTGTACAAGTTTTAAGGGCTCTAATGACCTTTGATGTTGACGAGCCCTAAAGCCCCACAAAAAAAAAAAATTGAAAGGTTAGATGTGCAAAAGAGGTAAGTAACATTTTGTAAGTTTTGACGGTTGTGACTACTTGGTTACATTTCGCGACATAGGGCAGGTGAACAACTAATGGACTCGATTCTCTTTGTGCCAAATGAGCGACATTTCTCGATTGTTCAGCTTCTATGAACTATTTCTTCAAACCTCATAAGTTTATTCACGTCTTTCAGTTTAAACAATGGGGGGGAATAAAATGGTTGGACGTAGTATTAATTAATAAACGAGTCTTTTAAATCATCCTGGAATCCACGGAACTGTATTCTATGTTTCCCGGCCGGAACAATTTAAAATAAATTGACATTACGTACTATCCAACCCACCAAGATGGACAATCGATACACGGTCGACCTGTGACGTCACGCGATCGATCGAGAAAGCGAGCGAACAGCGCGCTGCTACGAAAGTAACCTCCGACGAGCGATCGTCCTCACTTGCCATAACTCTCCTGAGTCGTCATTTCATCTTTTCATCGTGCGCTCAGCATTCGGCACGCAAGCCGACAACTTCTACCAGGAGACAGGTGGTGGAATTATTTTCAACAGGTAGCAGCACATCTTGTGAGCATCGGCATGCAAATCACTTACGAGATAATCTTCAGGCCAAATCGCCACTTGTTAACCTGCTAGCGTTTTCGCCCTCAGCACCGACTGCGTTATCAACTCACAATATCAAATCAACACCAACCCAACGCCGTCCAGGCTAAATCATCGAAGAATCTGACCACTTCGTCTCATCTCAGCACCCTACCTCAACTTCCAGTTTCGTATTCTTTCATTGATTATCTCATTTTAATGCTCTATCTTGCTAGTTGCAATGTTTTATTATTATTAGGGCCCTTGATCGGAATTGATGGAATACGTCCCTCTCTTGCTTCCGGAGAGTAAATTAGTTTATTGTCATCCACGTGGTCATACGCAGTTTGTACTGGTTTTTGACAATAAATTTATTGTTATTATAAATTATTTTGTTGTCATTTCCATTGTTCAACTTCCATCCCTTTTGGTCCTTCGAACCCATTCCAAGATGTACATGCAATTTTTTTCTTAAACTCTGCACGACGATGTTTTCGGTTTTTCTTGCCTCACCGTAAACGAATTACGATAATTTAATGTATATTACTTGTAATTTACTAAATTATCGTATATTAAAATAAAACGTCTTTGAACAGTACATTGAGATTCTTAGAAGTTCAAAAGAAATAATGCCATAGAAACAATTACAAAGTTATCTTTTTGAACAATGGGACAAAACTTATAAGGATTCCAAATAACTATTATTTGTGTAGCTAATTTAATTTTTTGCTATAATGCTTCTTAATTTTGTATCCACTCAACCCATCTACTGGTTGTACAAAAATCAGTAATTTAGATGCATTAGGCTTAAATGGGTGTATTTTGATATTAAATGGCACAGAGTCCTGTAAATTATTCCTGTTCCGATATTAGGTGATTGTACTCCGAAACAGTCGAATTAATATTGTAAGATATTCATATGTTTTTTTTAACGGCAAACTTCAACTTTTACAATAAACAATCGCTGGATGAAACTACAATTATTAAAACCTAGGCCAGTAAAAGTAGATCAAAGAAAGGGTCCAAAAAATTTATGGAATAAATTCGAAAAAAAGCTGTAAATTGTTTCAATACTTTCATTTGGTCCCTGAATTTGGACCACCTCAGGTGTGCAAACATCTTGGTAGCCCAAAGAACACGAAATTTTGCACTTTTTTCAGTTTTTTGCTTATATCTCGGAAATGGAACATGGCACAGAAAATTTTACTCTCACTTAAATTTAAAAATGTTAGTTTCTGCGCCACATTAATACCTCAAACATGTAATTTGGTTCAATGGTTTGCCTGCTATGGCCAATTAAAAAATATACTTTAGCAACTCAGCGAAAAAGTTGTAATTGTCATTTTCAAACCTCTTAAACTTCGCAATGACTGCGCCAATAAAAAACTTTCACCACAAAAGTTGTAGAGCATCAAATATTTAATTATTTTTACTGGCCTAAATAGGACTCGGCAAAGTGGGGTTAGTGCACTGAGGGAACAAGTTTGGATGTGGGATCCAAATTCAAAGGAAGGAAAAGAACTTTAACTTTTGGATGAGACATTCACACCTTATAGTATCCGTCGTATTAAGTTGGGATATCATATCCAAAAGTTTGGAGAAGTTGGATTTGGACCCCACATCCAAACCTAGGGTTCTCACATCCATAGTGTTTTATCAGAACAATTTGTGACTTGTAGAGACTGAGAAAAGTCTAATTAGTTGTCATTTAGCTGACGCAGGAAATAAAGATAACTTTATTGATGTTGTTTAACATATGTATATGTTGGTTTTCTTTTTCATGTAATTGGCTTTCGGAGAAGCTGAATAATAAATAATACAAAACTAGTGCATGTGTATCAATGATCTATTACTCATATGTTAGTAGCACTCTCTCATGCGAATACTACTAGGTCAATGTAGTACACTCCTTCTATTGGTTACGTGTAAATATGGTTTGTGTATATACTCAATCGATACAAGAACTATTATTGTGTCCACGTTTTATTTTATGTGAATGTACCGTTTCAGTACATTTTAATATATTATCAATAAACAATACGTTTTCATAATGCTTAGATCAATTATAAGATATAATTTTCCATGTTGTTACTTCTTTGGAGAAATATTCATAATTTTGCAACGTTTTTTGTCAGTTAAGCACATGAGCAAACGATTGATCAACAGATTTTGGTTTTAAAATATTTTTGCGACAGGTAATTTTATATTGGAATGTTGACAGTAAACATCAGTCGGGGAAGTTAAAAAACCCCAATAAAAATAGGTTTCACAATTTTTTGTTCTGTTCGACAGCGGTGGCGGGAAAGGGTGTTTTTTTCACAGACACCAAATTTAGTTTTAGAATAGATCAAACTATTATATTCCCTGAGAAGAAAGAGTACAAACCGAAAACTTTTATTTGTGCCAAAGCTCATTTGAATCTTTGACCCTAAAAATTACTTTAAGCTAACTTGAACTTCTTCCTTGAGATCCTAAGGAAGTGGTGTCAAGAGAAGGATCACACGAATGGAGTTCCATTCAGCCACGTGCTCCAGATGTGCTCCAAGGTTTAATTCGGCGCCGATGGGTGAGTTCTTACCGTAGTGGCCTCTCATCCCTCGAGTATGCGGGTTCTGACAAGGGCGAGGTCGACGGACATTTTCGAAAATCCACACACACGGCATGTAGTATGATTATGCTGCATGCCTTGAACATCATAGGATGCTTTCGGCGAAATTAATTAATGCACCCAAGCAGAGAACGTCGAAACTGTGAATGTGGTTCCTCCCAAAGGGTCGCGTTCCAAGAAAAATGGGCCACAATTAACGGAAGCCGAGACCCATGTATTATTATTGTTATTATTGATATTATTATCACGAACTGAAATTTATTGTACTCGCTCTGAAATTGGGTCCAATAATTCTGAAATTTTCTGTACTTCTCTTCCGTCCCACCCGATAGTCTATTGGCAACAATAGTTGAAGCGTATAAAAAGCATTTGGTAAACATTTGCCATTCACGATCACTCCGAATGGAGTGGAGTGGAGAGAATAGATAATTCTCGATATTCCTTGATTATTCGACGATATATCAATTCTCGGAAAACAGGAATTGGTAGGATTATTGTAGAAGTCTGCACGTAACATCTGTTGCCATTTGTGTGTGAAGAATATTTGAATAAGTTATTAAGTTTATTGTTTCATCTATAAGACCAGAGTTGAAGAGGAGACGGATTAGCTGACAATAGCTCAATGCTTTTAGAAAGACTCCGATACACGAGTGTGTGGAAGGTTGACCAACTGATGCCGAACGGTTTTTTAGAAAGACTTCGACGTCACGATTTTATTTCCCTTTCCTTATGTAGAGTATATAATGACTATTTTATTATTTGCTGTTCGTACTTTTAGTATTCCCATTATTATCCTGAGTATAACGTGGATACGTATTATTAAAATATATTTAAATTTACAATCGAAATTAATAACAAAATAATAATACTGTACCATAAAAACATCCAGTAGAATAATTTTTAGGAATAAACGATATCCTTTTTCACGAGATTTTATATTGAGAATCAGTCATTGGTATGATTGTTTAGCCATTTTCAGCTAGATTTCCCATCCAGCCCACTATGCTTCCATTCGCGTTTCGACATTCTCGAGATGTTGAAACGATGGCGCGATTGATTTCGTATTGGTTGGAATTTCAGCCGCACCACTGCATCCGCGCCACGATAGTTTCCCCATCCACGTCACTGCATTGGCGTTTTCTCACTCCGTTTGGTGGGATGGAGCGAACGTGAATGTCATTCGTTGTGATAGTAGTATACTGAACAACATACCACGTGTTCAAGCAAAATAACAACCAACTTGATCATACTATCGATTTTATCGTGTGAATGCCCAAGGACACTATACAGGAGTAGAAATTTATGGAGAGAGTGTATGAACGAGAAACGTCGTCGGGAAGAGTACGAACCCCTCATCAGCGCCGTCAGACGGTGGCATTAGAACTAATTCAACTGGCTTGAAAGATCCGATTCCTTCAATCGTACAGATGTAAAATAGCCAAACGTATAACTCTTTTAACGCGAAGCTGTTAATTTTCACTGTAACGAAAATGTGAATGCACACAGTTACAATCAAGATGACTAAATAGTCTCCTTGGGTACAATACATGATTAGGATTGAGAGAATCGGATCGTTGAATTAGTTCTAATGTCACCGTCTGACGGCGCTGAAGACGGGTTCGTACTAAGGAACTATCAGTACAAGTATTCGCACACGCTATGATGGATCTAACGAAGCTAGCGCCCAAACGGAATATGTGTATCCGGAGACCGCTTTGAAAAAAATATTTTACATTAGTTTTATTGTTAATAAAAGAAGTGCGGTAAAGAAAGTATTTATCTCGCGTGGTTAACATTAGTGTCTACAAATAAATATCCATTATAGTGTCTGCAAATTTATTTTCGGATATCTGTTAACAAACAGGCATTTGAATATCTAGCCGAACTAGACCTCCGGTCCGGTTAGTACCCATGGTCCCTGTACCCAATCCCAGATCCCTGGGCAACGGATCAGACCATGCGACGAAGACCGAAGGCCGATTCGATAACAATCCTTGAACAGTTACTCGTCAAACGTTGACTGGGGAACCCATCAAACACGAGTAGAGTTTCGAAAGGAACTCGCCGTAGCCACGGCGTTAATCGTGGGGGCGTATTTTGGTGTGGACCGCTTGGTACTCGCCCTTAACCACGAGACCATCATACCCAGACCCCTGGGTACAGGATCGACTCTCTTGGGGAGATAAGCGGTAGGAAGATTCGCAAGAATCTCTGAACGGAGACTCGTCCCCGTTAACAAGGAATCTTGTTTAATGCGAGTAGACCAGCCCGCTACAGGGGGCTCGGCACAGCCACGACGTAGATAGGAGCAGTCCCATCTATTCGTGGGGGAGCACGGACTGACTACCTGACGGCCTCTCAAACCGGATCTTATGAGTAACCCTGGATCTCGGTACACAAAGTAGTAGGGAATCTCGCAAGAGACCCCGGCGGACATCCATCCACCGCTGATAAGATAACCTTTCTAACATTGGGTAGGACTATAAAATTGTGACCTATTGGGACTGTCACCGCGCAGTATAGTCCGTCGAAGTCACCGTGCTAAGCTCCCAACTCGACAGGTACTGGGCCTTCTCCTATCCTCGGCTTTTGTACCCAATCCTAGGCCTTCAACCTGGGCAACGGATCAATCTCGACGCGATCTCGTAAGTGGTAGGAGAGCTGACAACCCTCCGAGTGTCACTCAGCTCTTCAAACCGAGTAGATAGGGAGAGGCACAAGCCCTCAGGTGCTTGCACTTGACGGGTTGCTTATTTGGGTTGGACTGTGCCGGGCAGTACGGTTCCCCCACCCGTGGAGTACGGGAAGAAGGCTCTGGTCTCCGATCGGTGAGCAGGATTGCTGCTCGGATACCGTTAGCGCAGTAGAGAAGTGGGCTCCATCCTCCAGAGTGGATGCTGGGAGAGACGGGGATTCATATCCTGCCTCGGCGTTTGTGGACACCCTCTCTCGTCCCGCCCGGGGGGCAACCCCTGGACCGACCTCTCCACCCAGCTCGCTGGACGAGGGGATGGGGCCCTCAGTAAACAGCTAACGCTAACAAACTGGGGATATAAGGGATATCGGTAAAGTTGAGGTCCGCAAGGACGAGATAGGTTCAACGTCTCCATCAGCAATACATTTGAATACATTTTTGTTAACATTTAATTTAAATCGTAGTCAAATGTATATATAAGTATTACATACATTAATAAATAACTCTTTTACAATCATTATATTGTTAAATATTTTAATTGCCAATTCAATTTATAACGTAGGCCTACAGAGGTCCTGCCAAAATGCATAAATAAATAATCTATAATAAGATATAATGTGTTGACATAATTACACATAGTTTAATACAATAGTACAGTATAATAAAGATGTAAAATGTGTCTCATATACTGAATTACATTTTTACTTCCTACGAATAAAGTGAATGGACTACGAAAAGCAGTTACGGGATTACGAAATGAGTAGTAATACCGATTTTCGATGGCTTCATCACCTTCGGAATTCTAATAATATATGTAAACTAATAATACATAAAACACCATTTCTTACTTTGAAACAAAATGTCGTATGTATTATATACACTAATGTCGCAATTTGACTTTCCCAATGATATCACTGCTTTCCTTATAAATTCTATGTAAAAATATGAAATAAGTGAGCATTTTCAAGTCTCCGGATCTCAGTGGTCAGCGCAGGGAAAAAAATATTGCAGATAAAGGGACTTGAAACTTTAACGGGATATTAGATATGTATTGTAAAGGCACATTAGGATGGGCTTTTCTGAAATTTACCGGACTGAGGTAGATTGAAATGTGGATATTGAAACTTTCGTTGTATTTCATTAACAAATTTAGACATCTCGGTGTTTGTGTTTAACCCTTCTATTTCGTCTACAGTACATTATAACGAAGGGTAAATTGCAATATAACAAGTTCCGTGCGAGGACACAGTTCAATATTTTAATATGCTATAAAATATTAAATGTGATGTAGAATATGTATAATCAACTTGTTAAATGTAAGCAACTGAGTTGTTTATTTCCTTGAGAAACATTCTTTTGGCATAGTTAATTCACCTACCACTAGATTTAAAACTTTTCAAAATTAACCTGTTAACCAACTTGAATGATTATTGCAGAGATCGCACTTTCAGATATTACAAAAAATTAAATAGTCTAATTGTTTTCTTGATCTTTAACAGTGTTATTTCCATGAGTGTTAGCGACAATTCAAAATTCGATTCCAGATGATATTGAATTTCTTTCTCTCTCGGCTGCATAATCGTGACGAATATTAGAATAGTTAATCAAAGGCGTATCCAGCTCAAAACGTAAGTTGGGGAAAATTTCTGAATTCAAGATACATCAAAGAAAATTGTATGTCATACAATAATAAACACTAGCATTAAAAACATTATTTAAAAGAATAAATTTTTAAACTATTTGTGAAGATTAGTTGCAAATTTTTCAACTAATTTTACTAAATGTACCATATGGAAAATTGGGTACCTGCACTAACTCTTAACGTGGGGCAACTGCCCCATCTTACCACAACCTGCATACGCCCTTGAATATTTTATACTAGTTGTCATACCCTCAAAATACAATACGCTCATTATTCTCAATGAATTTATTATATACAAAAATTGAAGATACTCATAATAAAAATTGAAAATTTAAAGTAAAGTTTAGAGTAGAACAATATTATCCTTTTATGTCAATTTCTTTTCTTTGACTTTCCAACATTGACTATTGAAATAACAGTTGCTTCAATGACTTTTTATTCAAGCGAGAATGACACTTCTAAAATACCGTAACTCATTTATCATACCTTTGCAGAAACGTTGTAAAATCCTTTAACTATATTTCTTTCCTCAGTATTGGATTCCTATCTAAATAAATGGTTTAATTTATTATAAGCGTATTCAAATATATATCTTGAAACAATTTTACGCTGAAATATGTGAATAATGGTCATAAGTGCGAGAACGCAAACCTTAAAATTTCCCATCATATTTTTTCATTTAAAAGTAAAAATTAAAAGTTTTTTTCATTATTTGAATATAAGGAGAAAATCTGCTTAGAAAACAGCTGTTTTCTTGAGTGTTACGAATTCCAGAATACCCATAAATACCAATACTATAACAAATGTTGATCAAGACGAAAACAATTTTACAATGTAGATGTTAATAAATTAAAATATGTCTCATGCGTTTGAGAAATTATTTTATTATCAAAAAGAGAGGTAAGTTAATAAATTAAACGATTTTATTTATGCATTATTTTATCATTAGGAAAGCGATAAAACATTTGATGAATTATTCAAAAAAATGATTCCATCTTACACGGATTATCGTACGAGTCATGGTATAACCAACATTGTTCAATGAAATAATCATGAGAATTATCAACAACTATTTCATAATATCACTGAAAATAGCTGTCTTCCGGAGGCTGGGGTAATCGCATATTTTCCTTTGCGGTCATTAGTCTACGTAAGTCCTGAAGAACAGTTTTAATGGTAAAATCTCTTTGCCATTTAGATAGAACAGGCACTGATTTGACCTCCACCGCACCACTCAGGAAATTCACGCACTTCATATTTATTTTGGTGATGAATCTAACGTTTGGGCACTCGTCGGGGTACTTATCTCCACACTCAATTTTTAAGCTGTACATTCTGTCCGCAAACGGCGTCATCGGTGGTCCCAAGATTGTTCCAATCCAATGCGTCAAAGTAATATCGTCATCTTCTGCCAATCCCCAACTAATCGTTCCATCTCCTAACCCTTTTTGACCATGTTCCAATTCTTCTAATAGTCGAAAATTCCTCGGTATTACAACTTTTTCACGCGTGACTGCCATTATGTAAGCATCGAGTTCCTTCATTGTTGTAGCAAATTTTCACATTTTGTGAAACTGGATTTACTAATAGATAACGATATTTTGTATAGAGAGAATTCTATATAACTTCTTCAGTTAATCTCCTATAGCTGAATGATTGTTTCTTTGCACAAAAATAACATCTTCCAAAATAACCAATTCAGGCGGCAATGATCTTTGTTATAAGGTGTGTTTTGAAATTGATTATGCCATGAAGAAAAAAAAAGCAGACTATTAAGAATGTGTATTGTTAAAACCATGAATATTAGTTTTTCACACGATTTATTTCTCTTTACGTTGATGAGGTAGAGAAGTTCTTTTCCGCGTAAAAAGTGTTTGATCAAAATAATTTTTCGTCAGAAAATTTTCTTGCTCATATTCATGAACACAACTTTTTAAGACGCAACTAACTTTAATTTCTATTTCAAATACAGGCGGGTCTCTAAACGATATGAATTAGCAAGTATGATATATCCATCGATGTATTAAACAAACTATTACTTTAATACATCGATGAATTTACCTGTAGTCTAGAGAATTCTTGCCACGTATCGCTGGGCCGTCATTTGAACACCTGTTGTTGCTGAACTTCGACCTGTACCTCATCTTTCTCAATTCCCCTCATAAAGTGCTTCACGCGGTTTTTTATTATCTACGCGCAAGATGACGATCCTAACGTCCACGGTCAGACTTAAGTCTAAACAGACCAACATTCCCCCGTATTCGTAACAGATTCCCCATACACAGCTTCTTCTCCCTATTTTCTGACGTCAGTTAACCATAGCGACCTCTCTTTCACATATTTATTCTGCAAGTGTACACATCATCTCCATCATTTAATAGTCCTCAGGAGGCACCGAATTGTTTTCCTTACCCATGTGTTTCTCCTGGATAACTGGAAATCATCATTTCGTAGAGCCGCAGGGCTGACCGATGGATTTCATCAAAAATAATAAAAAAGGATGAGTTCCAAAAACCTATAAACCATAGATTAGACTCTAATATGGGTCGTTTTAAATTATTTTTACGCCTCTCCCTTACTACTCTTGCTTTCAGGGAGACGTACCCCTATGTGTTCCTAACTTATCGACATTGGCAGTATAATTATAAAACCCAGCAACCCTGAAAACTATGGCTCCGATGCACAGTCCTTATCAATTCTTTCTTCATGTAACTTTCTTTCCACTCTCCTTCTAGGGTGACAAGGGATGTATTATTCTCCACGGGGGTTGAATTGAGGCAAACTTTATAAGGGGTGACACCATTTATCCCAGTGATGCCGAAAACTCTGAACTCGTCACTAAAATCTATCATTTTCAATAATTTTTATATGTCATACCCTTCTCTGAGGAGCTGGATTACTTGTGCAAGGCTCCTTCCTTTCTCTTTTCTGACCTCCCTTGGTCACCTCTTGTTCTTTTTGATCCAGCCGCTATTAGAGCTAGAGTATCTTTCATTTTCCTCATTTTTTGTATATGAGATATGTTTTGTTATGTTGTAATTCAGGAGGGTTTTTAGTGGGTATGGGTGAGTCATTCGGCGAGTCCCACACGCGGGGAGAGTCATGTTGGCTCTCCGTAGTGCGTAACTGCATTTTCCCTACCTGTACAAATTTTTAGGGCTTCAATGACCTTTGATGTCGACGAGCCGTAAAGGCACACACACACAAAATGAGCTGGGGTGTGGGGCTGATCGCGGATTTAATCAGCATTTGAAATGTTACTTATAAACTTTCGATCTCCACTCCAATATCGGTAATTTTCGATTATTTTTACACGTCAATCCATTACAATTCCGTACCCAAGAGGTGCAAGGAGTGTGTTATTTCCCGTGGGGGCTGAATACAACCTTAGATAATTACAGGATTACAATAAACTGGGGGTGTAAACGAACTGATTTAGAACTGACATTTTCGGAAATTCCCCACTAATTTCAGTGACTTACAAAACTACGTTTTCAACAATAATTAGGGGTGAATTTTTGTGAAATTCTCTCTTTCCGTATGTAAAAACTGCGACCCCTAAAGTTTGTTTACGATAAAATAATCCTGTATAGAACGATTCCCGAATGATATGACCTTTTTGGCAAATATTTAGGCTTCTATATTCGTCCCTTTGAATAACAGACCAAAAAAATATTTCAAGACAGAATATTTCTAAGCAGTGTCGACAACAGTTTATATCATGATGTGGTTAATATATAACTGACTGAATTGTGAAATCGAATACACATACTTGATATTTTCCAGACTTATTACATAAAACTATCACTGACCGCTTAACACAGATGAAATTAATATGCAGCAAATTAATAAATATGAATATAATGATATGAAGATTTTTGATAAATTCGGAGGCATTTAAAAAGAAAAGTCAAATACACTTTGCAATATATAAAATGTAGCATTTAAAATGAGTTACTTGTGAATGTATACCAAAATTTCTTTTACAGCCATTGAATATCAAATTGTATACTCATATGGTCGTTATTTTATGTTACATAACTCGAAAAAGAAACATAACTGACTAGCAAACAGTTTGTGAGAAAGCAACTTTAATTTTTAAAATATGGAGATTGAAAACGAGAGCATATTACGTGGATACCACCAATGGAACTTACTTAAAATGAAACAACAATAGAAACTGATTATTTGAACCTAATTTTTCATCTTCATGACATTTTTAGTGAAGAAAACAGTGGCCTTCATGGTTCATTGAATCAAAACTATTAATGCTGTCATGTTAAAGCTACTAGAATAATTAGGCACTATACTAGCGCCGTACGGATACAAATACTGAATCATGGTTTGGAGCTCATGAGTTGGCAAACATGATTCAAACAATAGCATTCTCCTTCAGTGGCGGTGAGACATGTGAGTTCTTTAAATGTTGTAGCGACCTCTCTTGTTAAGTTGTCACACAGACTCTCGTCGAATCTTCGGTATTAGTTCGAGAGATATGAGGACAACTAGTGAATTTTATGCCGAAAAGACTAACTTCAGTGCTGTATTATCGTTTACGTTCAGAAGGTTCAATTAGTATTTCCCTAAATATTTGAGCGAAAGTTGATTGATGTTTCATGTCAAGATACGATTAATTAATACTCAATCTGTACATGACTCGCCAATATTTCCGATATTCTGATTGGAAGTTTTCTTGTTTTATTTGTTACAAAAGTTTGTTTCACCAAAGTGTTAAGTATCAGATTACAGAAGTTTAACCAATATTTCATTACCTCAAGATGGCCGATCCTTTGAGTTCTTTACGACAATGCAACATCAACAAAAAAGAGATCATTGAATGCGAAAATAAAGTAATTATTGGCGAATTTGCTTGGCCGAAGACTGTTAAGACTAATTACTTAATGTGGGGGTAAGTACAGTTCAATTCTTCTTTGGACGTTCACGTATTTCGAAAGAGGTCTTAATAACACAAAATAATTTCAATGATATATGAATGTTTGTTAGGTCATAATTGTTTTATAAATGAATATAATTAAAACGATATTTGTTCCACTCTAAAGGCATTTCATCTTGAACACTTATTGAGTCTAATTACGAAATTTTTACGTTAAGTTAAATTGATGATTTGATAAGTTTAGTGAACTAAATAAAATTTTCATGAACATTTGAAATATATGGTATATTCTAGAAATTTTCATAGAATTCCTAAAATATAACAAGTGCAGATACGGATAATCATTATTATATAGAAAGAAATTCCTACGTAACTAAATTGAACGAAGAGAATGACACTTTAAATTCTTGGAAAAGCACAATACAACACGGGAGAAAGATACCATTTATTTCTTTTTTATGGTTATTTTCCACTTAAGTTGAGCCAAGTCACTAATATTTTACTTTGAATATATAACTGAAACAACTAAGATTTATTTAAATTATCTCTGAAACGCAAATTACAATAAGTTGAACCGTACAATTCTCATTCGACTCCTTGTTATACATGTACCATAAAATAGCAGAAATTCAGTGCTAATGTGGAGGTTAACTTACAGTCAAACAATCAGACAACACGTCACGTTATCACGAATGAATTTTCTGTTTTATCAGATTTCATGTATACCCTAGAAATCTTTTGTGTTTTTTGTTTTACAGGTCTGGGAAAGATGGAACGTCAAAAGATTATTACACCTTGGAGTGTGTCCTGTTTCTTCTCAAGCATGTTACCTGTCCACATTCGATGTATGTACGTCAAGCCGCAGTAAGTAATGCGCGGACAAAAAATATAAAATTCCATTCGATATTATGTTGTCGATGTGCGAACATATTTCATTTCTCAATTGAACATATTTGGTCCGTGACATTAATTTTCTATTGTTCTTATCACAAACTTTCTCACGCATTAATCTTAATAAGTGACCATGGTGGCCTAGGGTTTCATTTATGATTTTCTGGTGTCTACATTTACAATGAAATAGCTAAAAAATGGTTCGTTCAAAATTTTTATTTGTAGGGAATCGTGTACTGTACAAACCTATGTTTTTATTTGTACAAAACTTCCTTACTTGTACTGATAGTTATTTAACAAATGTGATTGAAAATCAATAATTTTGTAAAATGTGGTTCACAACAAATTCGGCTAGTCAGCATTACAGAAGGCTCGACAGCATTTTATAGCGAGTTTAATAATAGAAAAAGAAATAATGTGGTAATTTTTCGATAACAATCGTAGATAATTTGGATATTTCTAGCGAAAGCGTTTTCATGCCCTAGGTTTCTCATAATTGAAGGGGTGAGTGGATGAAGGGGGTATGTAACAGCAAGTACGTTTTGAGATATTTAGCCTTAAAGTTGTCATTGGGGTGCTTTTTCGTTATTATTATATAAGTTCTTACTAAAATATTATATTTCTATAAGTAGTAAAAATTTTATTCAGCATGAATTTTTGTTTAAATAGTAGTTCAAAAATAAAATATATATTGTACATACCACCTTAGGTATATGGTATATAAGAATAAGATATATGATATTTTATATTTCATACCTCCTTTATCCATTAGAGATATATTTGGTAAAATTAAATGACTGCAGGAAGAATGAAGTATGTGGTAATTTATGTTAATATACATCCTTCTTCAATTAGAAATATACTTTGATGTTGTCACATACCTCCTTCATTACACTAGTATCTAGCTTAATAAGGCTTCTAGAGAGTTGTTTCAAGTACAAAAAAACAGACCTATTGATACCTTTTTCATCCCTGACAATCACTCATTTTGGAAACAAAAAGTTACAAACATCCTTCATACACTCACCTCTTCAATTATTAACTGAATTTATATAAGTATTGTCAATTTGGAGGAGACGTTTAGATTAAACGAGTTATATTTCTAGTTTAAAAGTGATTTTTTTTTACAAATAACGGATTTATAATTCTATAGATTATTTTTTATTCTTCAGATTTTATAATTCTTTAGATTTTAGATTGATTTTATAAATTAGATATTTGTTTTTATGTGATTGGAATTGCTAGTGAAGGTGCTTGTATGAACTCTATAATAACAATTTGTTTGTGGCTTAAAAGACAAAACTGGACAAATAAAAAGAAGCGAATGTGCGTTAAACCGTGGATTGCAAGACGTGATCAGTTGGGCATCCACACAGCTACGATGCGAAGACCCCTAATATTATGTAAGTTATTTAAGAACGGATGAAAATTCATTCGTTTTGTAATATCCCAAGTGCATAAATTTATCGTATGATATTATTTTCGATTATTGTATCCGGCAAATATTCAGTTAATATTCATAGAAATATTGCTATATATTGAATTCACCAAAATAAATTGAGATTAGAACTGTTACAAATATTAGTAGAAACACAACATTTTCTTATAATTTTCGAGCAGAAGGATGGGATTGTTCTCCGCCTAGGTACGTCGCTAAAGAATTTAAATGTTCAGGGTAGAACGACGCAGTTTTGGTTTGCGTAATGCGGGGTTGCCCCTCGGGGTTTATCCTCTTCTGTTGTCAATTGAATATATTGAACATCTAAAAGAAATGGGATCGCAGTTGAAATACAGATGACGGATACTGAAAGAGAGTTGTCCAAGATGTGTTCTCTACTGGGGTAATATTAATTGGGATCACCTAGGAAAAGAGTCATCCAACTTATAAAGGTAGTATTTAGCTGAGAAGAACATCTGACCTCGTCGATCGGATCCTGTAAACAGATAATTGTGTTTCCCCTCGGTAAAGGACAGCGTCGAACCAAGTATTAAATGAACACATACTTTGGTGACACCAGTTTTAAGGCAAAATAACAGACTTATGAATTCAAGTTAAAATTACTTCATAAAATGCGTGTATTGACCACGCGGAGGACAATAAATTTGTTTTTACCCTCTGGAAGCAAGCAAGGGACCATCCCATCAATTCCGATCCGATCATAACAATTTCAAAAACTATTTTCTTGCATGATTGTGTTGCCGTTTGGCTCATATTAATTTAGTTTTATGTGTACTCAACTTTGGCACGGTTGTGTACATAAATTCTGTAGCCCCATCCTGGCCCGGGTTTTTCTCCGTTTTTCCTTTGGGTAGAGGAGGATTTCTTTTACAGGTTCTCTAGGCTTTGTCTAGGGGCGTGTTTATTGTAACAATAAATCGTGAATTTAGTTTTATTTTAATTCTCATGATTTTTAAACACTATACTCAGAATAATCTATAGTTCGATAATAACTTGTACATGTAAATTTACAAACATATTTGCGTTAAATTACAAACATATTGACATTATATATGTATTATAACTCGCAGCTAACTTTTTATCTTATCTAGGAACTTTTGCTGAAATTTTTGAATCCGCCTCTGCCTTAGGGCCCTTGATCGGAATTGATGGGATGGTCCCTTGCTTGCTTCCGGAGAGTAAATTAGTTTTTTTTCCCTCCACGTGGTCATACGCAGTTTGTACTGTTTTTTGACAATAAATTTATTATTATTAAGGACCCTGATTACCAACAAATGTACATTTAATAAAGCACAAAAAGGTTGTTTCACATGTACCATAGATTATTTGGAATATATTGTATGCAAATCGTAACTATTAAAATAACACTAAAATCGAGATTTATTGTTTCAATAGACACAGTCCCTAAACAAGAGCCTTGAGAACCCGTATAAAACATTCGCCTTAACTGGAATGAAAACCGGAGAAAAACCCTAGCCAGGATGGGGCTAAAGAATTAATGTACACAACAATACCAAGGTTGCGTACAATTAGAAATAAACTTACAGGAATAATGAGACACGATACAAGCATGCAGGAAAATAGTTTTGAAATTTAGTCAGGTATTTTGAAAGTACTGTAGCAATGGCGTGATAAAGTACGAGACGAATTTAACTTTTAGTAAAATAAATAAAATTATTTTACATTGTAGAAGCACTGGTGAAGTAGGTAGCTTTTTTTACTTCTGTCCGATGAAAGAAATGTTTTAGGCAATTTTTAAAACTTAGAGCAACACACAACTCATTCATCAATCCGATGGATGCGACCGTTGCTTATATTTTATTACTCTTCATTTGCGTTTTGCGTCATTGAATAAATTAGTACTAGTGAATGGTTTGTGTGTGAAAATAACGAAGTGAAGAGTAATAATATCTCCAGGAAGATGCACCGCAGCTGTAGATAGTCCGCGTTTATTTTTTCCGATTGTATGTACTTCGTATTATTGTCACTATAGGAGACCAACGCCTAAGCAGCAACATCTAAAATAATTACAATCTTTTTATTTTTTTTATTTTTTGTGGGGTTTTACGACTCATGTGGACATCAAAGGTCATTGGAGCCCGAAAAACTCGTACAGGTAGAGAAAATGCAGTTACGCACTAGGGAGAGCCAACATGACTCTCCCCGCGTGTGGGACTCGCCGAATGACTCAACCCTACCCACCAAAAACCCTCCTGATCTACAACACACATCAAAACATATCTCAAAACATACATCAATACCTTGACAAACAAATGGGGAGGGGGGACAAAAAAAAAGAGGGGTAGGACAAAACATGAGAGGGATGAAAAAAAAGAGGAAAATGAAAGATACCCTAGCCCTAATGGCGTCGGGATCGAAAAGAACAAGAGGTGACCAAGGAAGGTCAGGAAAGAGAAAGGAAGGAGCCTCGCACATGTAAGTGGAAGCAATGCCAAAATCAGCTCGGGGCCCAGTGTTCACCATACACATACTTACTCGATGTAAGTCCCCTGGGGGGGGCATCTTTTGAGATTACGGATCTGAGTCAATAACCCTCCTGTCTACCCAAACATCTCAATTTACAAGGGTACTAGACTTGGTCTTTAGAATATAGTGTTGTCATGGAAACAGTTTCGCGCTTATGTATCGATCTCTATTGTTTCTGTTAATTACCTGGTTTGTTTACTATCATTGACTTCGTTCTTTACATGGAGGATGGATCCAAGAAAGCCAGACCTCTTCAAAACCCCGTTAAGGAAATATATAGTAATGCCTCAACTATTAAGAAAGAAGAAATAAGAAGTATCAATAAGCAGATGTCCGGATGGATATTTTTGTCAAAACTACGGTCACGAATCTTGGGCAACGTTAAATGACTCCACATGTTAACGAAACTATAAATTCCATCCGAAATGTTGAATAGATTGAATTCGGTTTTTTTTCTCTAAAGAATGAAATACGTTGAAGATTAAAATAGAATCTGCGATCAGAATAAATTATCATATAATAACAAGAGAAGACTGTTTTCAATTAATACTTTTTGTATAATTTACTAGATCATAATTATTTTGTGTCACACAACCCGAGGGCTTGGAGTTAAATCAACGATCTTCAAATTGTGAAAAAAAATATTAACTGAAGTGCCACAGAAAAAAAACTTTTAAAAAAGTATCTTCTCACTAGTTTGTCTCAAGATACACTAGTCAAACATTCACTTCAACTCAATAAAAATGTTGTATTTTGAGTAAACACATTATTGTCTATGCATGATTGAAGATAAATGTATGAATAGTATTCTTATGAATAGTAGTGGTAATCAGAAATACCTAAAACTAGTTTTACAGTTAATGCGTTATGTTGATATGTTTTTATTTATATTGTTGTAAAACAGTATGTTTTTTTAGTCTCATGAGGAAAGAAAAGATCATAACACACCAATTATTCATGAAGATTTATCATTCACATCATTCGCCAAAGTTTCCTTCGTGACAAGATCTAGTTTAATATTTTTTAAATATTTCTCTACTTTGTGACGAAAAGGGGAAGAAAAATTAAAACCAATGTGTTGATCTGATGTTGTTCTGATAATTAAAAATTAAATCTACTATAAACAACGTGATAATAATGACTTAATCCAGCACAGTGGATGGCAAAAATTATGTTTTGGAAAATGTCCAATCCAAGTATTTGTTGGTAGATTTACATATTTTCACACCAGTAGCTTAGCAACTCTTGTATTTGTTAATTGAAAACAGATATCTGCACCAGCGAACAGTACCTGGAGGTAGTTGGAAGCACTAGATATGATGAAGGTTAGCAAATCCACAGAACGAAAAGGTAATTCTTGCTGTTCAAGGAAAAAAGTAAATTCCTAAAATCATGTGAGTAATGAATAATATATAGGAATCAAGATGAAAACACAAAATTTCATTACCAAAAGGAGAGACCTCTTTTACAAAAAATTACTAAAATAATTAATGCCATATAAGAGGTATATATTATAAAATTGGAAAGATTCATAGATATAAGTTTTTACTGTTTCCAGGATACTGTAGTTATAATGTGTTTCAGAAACATTTCCAAGGAGTTGTTTGTAGATTAAAATTTGCATGCATGAAGATCATTTGAATCTTATGATAAAAGAAAAAAAGGTAGTCATTCCATTGTTTTTCTTCAAAACATTCTGACGAAGAAGGAAAGAATGATAAACAATTTCCATGAACCACTTGATCAAACCTTCTCTAAACAATTTTCTTTTAGGGTATTCCAAAATATGTAGTATATTTTACACAGAATATACTATTTTCAAATATTAAATATAGCTACTGTGCTTCGAGAAGTATTAAATACTTCTTTCACAAATGAGGTTAACCGTATTTAATCTTCCAGTTTGATAAATGCTCAGTTTGATACCTCTCTGAATGTTAATACAGTTTTATTTACATATAATTACTGTTAAATCTGTGGGTTAATCTCATTTGCACATTTATGATGTATTTGTTCATTAAAATACTTCAAAACACAGTAGTTTTATGGTTGCACAATTGAAATAATGTAAGTAAATTAACTCACCGCCAATGCAGTCTGAGAAAACATAATATATGAAATTTAATATACTCACAAATTCCTTTTTCTTTTGACAAACTATTGAAATTAAAACAAGGGGACGTATAAAGTGAGTAAAATAAAAGGTTTGAAAAGTTTTCAGTAAAACGTCTGAATGGAGAATTGGCGTCTCCTTTACGGGTTTAAATGCATATTCCTCTGGAATTAAATATTCTTCTTTCTTTGTTGTCGTTTTTGTATGTTATTTTAAATTGAGGCTTTGTTGTGTTTAGTTTCGTAGTAGAATAGAAGAGTTAGGTCCTCCATTAGATTTTTTATTCCTATGTAAACACAAATTTTACGAACTCAGAATACGCAAACATAACACGTTCTAACATGGTGTACTACTACTACTAATAATAATAAATTGTCAAAAAAGCAATTACAAACTGCGTATGACCACGTGGAGGACAATAAACTAATTTACTCTCCGGAAGCAAACAAGGAACCATCACATCAATTCCGATCAAGGGCCCTAAGGCAGAGGCGGATACCACTATGAACGAAGTTGATGCAATGACATAAAACGATTCAATTCTTTCCAGGATCTTCCACTTTTTATCCTTTGATAGGGACATTCACGTGAAGTGGAGGAGTGAAAGCGGAAATAAGGAGACANGAAGGTGAAGTGGGGGGGGGGGGCGAGTATTCTACTTATATCGAATCGGTATATTCTATTTATAGTAAATGTAATACTCGGATGTTAATCACAGGGTGTAGTCGTCTCTTTATTTATTTTTTTCAGATTCTTCTTTTGCAAAAGAAGGGTAATTTACTAGATTAAATACGGTAATGTACTAAAATTCCAGGATTAATAAACAATGTGTACATCTCAATTATTTATCTTTACTATAATGATTTATCGTTAAAAAAGTATATTCGTGTTATTTCTGTGTAAAAATGAATTAAATGCCATTGTCTCTTACTGCTTTCAAATCGACATCACATATTAGGTAAGAGCGTCCGACATAACAATTGTTTGAGAGAATGCAATGTGTCATAAAATATAGTAGTGAGTCTACCAATAATTGAAGCATGTCAACTTTGAGAGTGAGGAATGTACTTGAAAGGAACTGCTGCACGGTGTAAAATCTCTTGGAGGTTCGTTTGGAAAGGGCTGGACATTCATTTTCAAACTAAAAAATTATGAACCGAGAATCAATATTGTGATTTATTCAGATCAGAAAGGGGAATTAACTTTTCTTTAAAGTGTTCAAGGAATTCTGACCGTCCTGTCCTGTTTTAAAGGTTGCCCGGGCGGGGTATTCCAGGCCGTGAGGGGTTTTTAATAAGCATCGTTCTAAATCTACACGCGCTTCCGTGTCCGATTATTCATTGATCGCGCCCGTCATTTGTGTGTGTTGCTTCAAGGATACAAAGAAAACATCCGTTGCCATCGAGACAAAGATACCAGTGGAAATTTCGCGTGCGATTCTCACGTTAACTGCTGTTAACTCCTTCAAGGTCAGTCCAAAAGTCTGAGCTGCCCATCTGGTAGCTAAGGGGTTAGCACGCTCGCTCACCGCCAAGTCATTCCGGGTTCAATTCTCGGTGAAACCAGAACAAAATTTGTAGCTTTTTTACTTCAATGTCCCAAGGGCTCTAATGACCTCGATGTTGACGAGCCCTAAAGCTCCATAAAAAAAAAACCCTTCAATGTCCCAGTTCATAGCTGCGAAACCTCCTTCTATCCTCCTCCTAACTCTTACTATTGGTGTGACAAATTACTACTAGCACCTGCACGTGGGCAAAGTTGTTGGTAAACCCAGACAACCGGCCCACATACTAACAATAAATTTACCACTCAACTCCTACCTCCTATCGCTCCATGTAGATAAGCTTCAATAGCACTAAGTTTCATTTCCTATTTACAATTACTACAATATTAAAAAAAGTCTGAAAATGCTATACTATTATGATTTCAAAGATTGTAAGTAAATTTTACAAATTCACGCCAGGGAAGGAAGGTATTCTACAAACTATAGAAAATACAAATTATCTAAAAAATGACGATTTCTAGAATTCTAAAGAATTGTTACAGAATTACTCAATTTTATGACATTTTTCTCAGTCGAGTTATCTTGTGTTCTGCAAAGTTATTTTTTCTTCACCTTTTTTCTGGGATCACTAAAACGATACTTTTTTTTTCTTGAATTTTCCTTGTAATTTCTTTGTCTTCCCAATGCCGAGAAGTATCTATTGAATTTTTAAAGGGAATTTTTCTTTCTGTGATAACACCTCTTTATTACTCAATTAATGACATGTAAAACGTATGATAAGTTCTTTTTAACTTATTTTATTACTTTAAAGGGTAAAAATCCATTTCGTAGTAAAGTTCGGGTTTTTTGCTCCAAACACTGGGAATTTTATTATTGTCCCAGATTTGAGATTTTGTTGATGGCAACCCTAATCATGCGAATATTTATCATTAAATTCTGCTCTCTAACCTGCAGCCTACGATTACATAAAATTTATCTGCTCTGGGAATTGTGTTATCTCGACTTCTACTTCCAGCTGTTGATTTGACGCTAGCTATTGTTAAGGACGGTATTTTGGAATGTGAAACTCGAGAATATTACAATGTGTCACGAGAATAGTAACATTATTCTTGACAATTCTGTTTAAATTTCGAACCTTTAGTCATCTTTCTGAAGCAAATACTTTGAAAAGTTTTCTTGATTTGTTTGCGTGTGACTCACTCTGAATAACACGAGCGTAGTCTCTCACGAATAAACACGAAATTATCCAGGAAGTGATTAAAAGAAATTTCTTTTTATGACTCAACATGTAATATTAAATCTCTTTCCACACAGCTTTATGTGATTCATCAATTATTATTTTGCGTTACGCACTCGTATTGAGCATAACGTGGTCCGTTCGGTCGTGGCGTTTAGTCTCGCGGAAGCATTGCTTGAGGGAAGAGCAATCCGGAATGTTATCGAAGATGCGGAAGGTAAGATAGCGGGGTCGCGATTCTCGGAACTTCTTTTTCTAACAAGTTTGCTCTCTATCTCTCATTTTTCTTACTTTCACCTTGTGTTTACGGATTAATGGGTATTCAGTTTCTAACCAGTCACTTACCGTTTGTCTCGCCTTCCCCGGGTTATGAAGCTAGAATGTTTTTCGCTTGACCTCTCAATTCTGGCTGTAGGCTGCAACTGTGGAAGTTCATAGCTTAATCACAGGAACACAATTATACTTATGGTAACTTTCAATAATAAGCTAGTTTAAACGAAGTAAAATATCATCTTCAATTAATCAAGCTGCAATCAAAATTGAAGGGGAGATTATCCATATGAAACCGAGATATCAAATAATTGTATGAGTTGAAATTTCAATGATTTCTTTTATTTTGTCAGTAACAGATCAAATTATAATTTCGAAATTTTATTTATGAATAATGACCCGTCCTGTCCCGAGTTTTTCTCCGGTTTTCCTTCGGGTAGATGTGGATTTTGTATACAGGTTCTGTAGGCTCTTGCCTATGGGCTCTGGTCTATTGTAATAATAATTCGAATTTTGTGTAATTTTAATACGATTCATAAACAATACAAAGTACTTGTGAAATGACTTGTTAGTGTTTTATTGCATACAAATTTGTTGGTGTTCTGTTGATATTATGACACGTAGCAAACATTTTTATTCTTTTCTAAGCAGTGTGCTGAAATTTTCAATCCACCCCTGACTTCGGGCCCTTGATCGGAATTGATGGGATGGTCCCTTGCTTGCTTCCGGAGAGTATTGTCCTCCACGTGGTCGAACGTAGTAATAGATTTTTTGACAATAAATTTATTTATTTATTTATTTATTAATCCGATTATACCGACTTTCAATTGCAAGTTTAATTTAAATTATAGTATTACAAAATCAATGCTTCAAAGGAATTGAACTAATAGTCGTGGAGTGTGGATTTAAGGTGCTAATTTATTGAGGAGAGTGCTGGTGATAATTGCAAATGTCTCCTTTTAAAATGTTGTACGTTCCCGTCTTTACTACATATTATTACGTCTGTCGTTGCGTTTAATTGAAAATGAATCGAGTTTGTGAAAGTAAGGTCGTTTCATTCAGCAATAATCAAATTGTTAATGTAGAGTAGTACGTGCAATTTTTTCCACGTCCTTCATCTAGGGAACCTATTCAGTATGTATGATCCTTGATAAGTGATTACTTGAAGTCTGGGTTGAAATGGTGTATAAGTGTGGAAGGCGAACGGATGGCGTAGTTAACACCCCAGCGATCAATGCAGCAATCCCAGGTTCTCGGATCGTCGCCATTTTCACCCAACTGAAGGTTATCACATATCTTCTCCGTGAAGACACACGGAAGAATTATATGCTTGATCCTTGATGAGTTATCAGATTGATATACGAAAATGAGAGAGTTACGTGTACTTTTGACATCCACAAACTTGGTAATAATTATGTTAAATCACAACCTGCACTATCACTAAAAAGTTTGTACGCAGTTCACTCAGATCAAAATGTTTGAATGCAGCTTCTTCGTAACCACCTGATCGTATTTATCAGCTTTTTTCATGGATGCTATCCAAATAGCCTTCTTCCGGAATTAAATTTTGTTATTTTTTACTCATTCAATTTCTACAAAACAATAAGTGTTGTATGTATGTCGACATGAATTTCGTACACATATGAAATTCGTACTTAAGTTGAACGTGACAAAACTCCAAAGAATTTTCATGAGAACGATTAAAAATATTAATTAGAGCAAATTAAAAATATCTGCTAAAATAATGGGGTACGTGATATATTTTAACAAAGATTTTACGCGGGTGGAGTTGAGGGTACGGAGCTAGAGCAATTTATGAGAAGTTCAAAGTTAAATCCAGATAGAAAACTCGCTAACACAGCTAACTATTATCAACATACTTGAAGAGAAGTCTGGTGCGTTTTGGAAACAGTAGGAAAATGGTCATTGAACTAAAAGAACATAACGCAAATAATTCAGACACACAGTTTGAGAATGCATAAGATTGAGATTGTAAATGTATCGCTCTACCATCTTTTGTAACTGATTTATCTATGCAAATCTTTTGTTACAAATAATTGCAAAAAATAATGATACGCCAATGAAAAATGAGACATCTTAAAAATGTTAAAACAAATACCATTGAAAAATGTGAAACAAAATCAAATTCAAAAAATAAAACTTCCTCAGCGGAATCCGTAATCTAGAACTTTTTGTTTATTTCAACACCGCTGCACAGGAAGAAATTAAGAATGAATGAATGCATACATGCACGATAACACGCATAGGTAGAACAAGATTGGTGATAACTATTTTCCGAAATTTCTTCAATGCTTGTCTCAAAAACAGTTTGAATCAAAATAAAGTATTTCAGAATACCGAAGAGAATTTTCCCTCTGAAGACGTGTCGCAAAGAACGGTAATCCCCATGAGGTATTATTTTTATTGCAAGGTACATGCTATGCCTACATTACTGAAGCTGTTGAAACTTTCATTTTGAACTCTGAAGACAGATCTTGAAATATGTAAGCGAGTGTCACGAACTCTCCTGCTTTCTAATAGTACTTGAGATGATTAGGAATGTGGATAGATGGCGCAAGATTATCCTTGTATTAATTGTCTCGTGACGAAGGGGAACTGTGAACAGAGTAAGGAAAAGTAAACGGTAAACAGCGTAAGTTGGAAAAAGCAGCGAAGAAACAATAAGTGAGTAATAGCGTGAAAATTAGGTATAGGTTGACAAAGAGAGAGGTGAAGGTAAAGTATCGGTAAATGAAAAATCTAAAATGAAGCACATGAAAGAAAGTGTTTGAAACCAAATGATACATGACAGTGTGAAAACTAATGGTGGGGTTTGTCAATGAAAAGTTTACATAAGATTTAATTTTAATATAATTATTATTTATTTTAAATAAGATACTTAAAGGGTACAATACAGCAAATAAACCTCTGTAAGACAAATTTGGGACTGGAAAGAGATTTAAATACGAATATAAAAATGGACACCCATTTAGCCCTACGATTCAGCGTCAACAATAACACAAGAATTGAGAAGTTAATGAAACAGAGCAGTTTTCCAGACACGGCACGAGGTTTGGCATAACGTCTGACGAATACAGCAAATGAGTCATATTAATTTATTTGCACCGTGACATTTTGATTATCAACAACAGATTTACATTATTTCAAACTGGAAAAATTGAATAAAATATTTTTTTATTTGTAAAAAGTATTTTTAATATTTAGTATCTTAATAAAAGTTTTCACACTGTCATGTATCATGGAGTAATTCTGGAATACAATTTTGAATTTTCTTTCAACGGACATAGCAGGTCAGACACTAATTCTGACTCCAATTTGTAGCCCCTAAGATTTGATGAGACTTTTGGTGTAAATTTTACTATAACTCGCGTGCCGTAAAAAGTGTTTCGCGGCCCGCAGTTGGACAGCGCTGGACTAGATTTTGTAATAAAGAGCAACTTGGAGTATTATTTGTTTCCAACTTTAGGCGGAGAGCATCCCAGTGGTTCGTCGGCCGGACAGGAAGGACTTGCTATCGTTCCTCAACGGGGACACTTCCTCTTCGTCGTCCATCGACAAGTCAGCTCCGTTGCAAGCGGCTCCACAGGTATTGTACCGAAAATTCTATTGATATCGGATTTCTTGTTTATTTTGTTGGTGTATATTTGTACAGACGAGAAGCGATCGTGGAAGGAGGCAGTGGACGCGGTAGTTCGGTTTGTAACACTCAAGTGACGAGTCGTTTTGTGAATCAAGTGCATGTTTTCTTTTGTGATTTTTCTTTGTAATTATATTGAGGTATTTGTAAATGGGAAATGTAGCTTAGTGCTATTGAAGCTTATCTACATGGAGCGATAGGAGGTAGGAGTTGGGTGGTAGAGCTATTGTTAGTAGGTGGGCTGGTTAGCTGGGTTTACCAACAACTTGGCCCAGTACAAGGGGTTAGTAATAGTTAAAGAGTTATTGATACTAGGAGGTGGATAGAAGAAGGAGGGTTTACTTTTCAGTAGTCACAGCTACATATAAAATGGAACATTAATGTGAAAAGCTACAATTTTTTCTGGCCCCACCGGGAATAGAACCCGGGATGACTTGGTGATTCTTTGAATTCGTGAAATTGAACTTGTACCTATGAATAACTGGAGTCACAATATTGATGTGGATAGAGTTACTCAGCGAGTGATGAACAACGTGAGACATTCCTATATGAGGAACAGAAGAGAACAGATGGAGTATGTGGATCAGAGTCTGCTGCGCGGAACATCACGTGAGGGGCGGCGAGTCTGCTGCCAGGTTCCAGAGGTAACGTGTACGCAAATTTCTGCGTCAGGGCCGGCGAGGGCGTAACGTGCAGACGCGTGCAGGTGTGGAATATCTAGAGGCGAAGGATACCCCACAGAACTCAAAAGACTGAAGGGAACAGTTGACGTTAAGAATTCTTTTTGGGGGGTTTACTTGTTTGCCATTCATGTTTAGAGGTTCTTGTAATTAGTGCTATTTTTCTGGAAAAGCTAATTTTTGAATGCGTAGATTCGAGTTCATATACATTTTTTGGAGGATTATAAATTTGTGTTGACTGATAAATAAGAAGGGTCATGCTATATAACTAGGATTTGCCATTCAAAAAATAAAGAATACCACTGTGGTGCACTGGATGATGAGATACACAATTTCTGGGCTTCGGCACAAGGAGAGGGAAATGTATTCTGCATCAGTAAATCTTGCCAGCACTCGAACCATTCCACCACACTGAATCCACCAACTTAAACACATTTTCCTTTTTATCATTTATGGATCTCAAAATTTCAGAATGTATTAAATTACGAGTAATCATTTAATTTACCTCTCTGGTGACTCAGGGACTAGCGTGGTTGTTCGTCATCAAGACCCTTGGAGTTCAATTCTCGGTGGGACCAGAAAAAGTTTAGCTTTTCACATTAATGTTCCATTTTATATGTAGCTGTGACTACTGAAAGCGATACCTCCTCCTATCCACTTTTTACCATTACTAACTACTTCTACTGACCCCTCCACGGGGACCAAATTGTTGGTAAACCCAGCTAAGCGAACCACCTATACTCATACCATTCTACCCTCCTAACTCCTATCGCCCCGTGTAGACAAGCTAAATTTCCCGTTTACAAATACTACAATATAAACTAATCTTTGATTTGAAATGGCTTTCTCTTACAACGAAGTTGTTGTTTCAAAAACTTACGTGAATGCAAGAAAAGAACTCCTTTTGAGTGGAATCATGAGGTGCGTCGTTCACCTCTATGCTAACGTCATGCGACCTAACAATTTGTTGAAGAAATTATAAAAATATCGTTTTAAGGAACTATTGTAATTCACAGTAATTACATGAAATGTTTATTTCCAGTTACGATCTTCGCATCGCTTTTCTAATTGTGGTGCCTGAACGTTGTTTGCAATTCGTATATAAACGATTTTTTCATCTCTGCGTTTGAATCTGAATGAAGTCAGAGAATGATATACTAAGGAATTTTGTTCACAAATTGTTAGACCTACATCAAAACACGTTTGTTGTCAATTTTCTTTGTTTGAAGACTATATTTCAATGGACGCCTTGTTGAAATTTGTTACTATTGTTTAGCTGGTGATAGTCATAAGAGAGTAATATTTGTGGAATGTTAAAACGTAAAATGCAAATCTATCTGATGTTCGATGTGTGTTTGTTGAAGCCTTGGCCGCAAGTGAAGCGACCCGCTGATAGCGACAGCGATGTCATGGGCTGCGGAGGTGGAGACGGGGCAGGGCTCGGGGGTGGCGGCTTGCATCACGGAGTCATCCATGGACCCGGAGGCGGAGGCTTCCGGAAAATGCCTCGATTGCACTCCACACCGCAAGTAAGATTACACTGTATAGTCATCTCAACGAAAGAATAGTATCGAGATGTAACAAATAGAGCACGACGATGTTATATGTCCGTTGCATGGTTCCACCCATTTTAGACTGCATGCCCTGGCACCCGTGCAAGGCTGCTATAAACAGTGAAAAAAGGTTAACTTCAATCAGCATCCTTGTGACCAAAGGTTAGGTATCAAACCCTCTGCCCATTACACTTTGCATATCCATTACTGCATTTGCCTCTATCGGCAATTGTAGGCGCGGCGGCATCCGAATGTACTAAGATTCTGCTGACACGTGTAAAATGCCCATGTGTCTACAGTGACTGGAAGAGTCTGTAATCTCGCATTGCTGGCATTACCTCCTCAACTTTCACATATTTTGGCTCCTTCCTCATAATTATCATTCCGTCGTTAATAATCACAATGAATATATGAATAAATATCTGAAGGTTAATTGAAGAAAATGGCGAAAAAATGAGAAGTTTAAAAATTAGAGATGGCGAAAAATAAATAAAGAATTATATTGATTGCACACTAACGATCTATTAAATGCAGAAAATGAAACGGAAAACAGTAAAAAGTGGAGAAATACCTTGGCATATAATAAAAATTTGAATTTCAATGGGAAAATAAGAATTCGTCCAGCGAGAGGAAGAAAATAGCGTTTAATCATTTATAAAAATGAGAAATAGTATTTTCGGTATTTCTTGCGCACACCATTGGGAATTACAATATTTCTATGAGCGTTATAGGAAAAATAGACATGTTTGTGAGGACAAGACGTTAAACAACTTTTAGTCGAATTCATGAAACATATACATGAAGATGAAGTTAAAATTCATGAGTTCAAAAATACCAATTTATATTTGGTAAGAAAATGTATAATAAAAATATGCAGACAAACTAGGGATTAATTTGAAGACTTTATTGCATTACTATCCAAAAATTATTAGACATATTCAATAGAAATAAATAAAATAATAATTTTAATGTGAAAAGATTCGTGAAGAAGTTGCTTGAGGCATTACTTAGATTTTGGAGAAGTGAAGTAAATTGTAAGATCGTGATATCGATTCTTGTTGGTGATATCCACCTGGCCGGTTCTGGATTACCACGGATTTCTGGTCTGCGTTTTTGATTCTCCTTTGAGAAGAGACCTCATTTCATCATAAATTGATTGTACTATAAAGGTCTCTGAACTGACAGTTCATCGCACTACAACCAAGTATGAAAATTCACAGGCAATTATTTAAGTCTCCAGAACAGTTTGTGAAACTGGTGATTGCGCTCAACTGAAAAATTCTTACTGACCCGTCAATTTTGTTATTGTATTCTTGTTTCACTGAGATTACCTTTAATGTTAAAATTCTAATTGGGCTTGAATTCTTATTGGTCATTCTAAGTCAATATAATGATAAGGTCTTATACCGGAACTCGAACCCGAAACGTTGTGCTCTAATCATTGGGGAACCAACCACTGCGCCACTTGTTTTGCCTCATGAATTTCATACATCAAATCTGATAAATTTGCTTCGAGATTTTTCATGAACTCTACAGTTAATTGCGACCTTCCGAAGAATTTGATTCTATCCTAATTGTATGGTTTACCTGAAAAGATACTGTTGGTATCTGATAAATTGAGAGATAGTATTTCGTTTTTCGTTGTAAGTCCATTTAAAGGTTCAATATATTTCGTCTCTTATTGGGTTGCTTAAATTTCTTTCCTTTAATACATCAATGCCTTGTAAAATGATGAGACATGGGGACAATGTAGGAATGCAATATGGTTCTTGGAAAAATGAAGTCCTGGTGTGTCATGTTTCCTCGGTGTGTCTTCAGGTTCAACGAGTTAAAGAGCAGCTGGCGGCTCGACTGGACGCTCCGAAAGAGGCATCTGTCACTCTAGACAACATCAAGTGAGTAAAAATGCATCTTTTGATTCATTTGCTACTATATTCTCATAGTATAAAATGGCATGACTTTCCCACGAAACGGTAATTAGAACATATGTACTTGAAAGTAATAGCTAACTCACGTTTTGAAGTCAGTTACTTATTAGAACACACGGGGTCCCAGGTTAACATTCATTCCTACAATGAACACAAAAAAGAACATGGAAATAAGGGGATGCTTAATTTAATGATAGTTCAATAGTGTGGCGCAAGAATACTGGCTGTTTTAATTCAAAACGATTAATGTAGAAGCTTAATATTGATTTTTTCTCAACAATTGTAATAATCGGGAACACATTTATTAAATTACATGTCTTGTAGCGAGGTTCGAGCCATGATGCCTGCTCTTCCACCTAAACGTGACTTGGGAAGGAGATATATTGGGTTACCGGGTAATTTACGGTACGAAACCGACATTTACCCGAAGTGAGGGAAACCCCAGCGTGAATACATGAACAACGATACATCTATTGATAACATCAGCCTTGTTAATGAATTGACTCTTAATCGTATATTTTTAGGGCAGAACATGAAGAAAGCTAACCTTCCGTTTCATTAAATACTATATTAAATTATTCATATATTAAATTAACACTACGTAAAATGATCAATATTCATATCAATTAACTTACAAAAAAAATTACTTAATGCCACCATGCACATGGTCAACATTAATTCTACTTTTATTATTATTTCGTGCTCAGAATGTGAGCAGTTCCCAGTAAAGCAATTTTCTGTACTTTCGGTCCTTAGTATAATGGATCTTTGCTAGGTTTATGTTTTTATTTTTATTATTATTAATTGGGCTTATTTCTCAGCATAGCCGGTAAGAATATCGGAACGTGTCCAAGGAAGTTCCACTTCCATTAGGCTGCGTCTTCTAGAGAAAATCTTAGGTGCACACTTTCCGGATATGAGACGTCCACCGAACGGCTATTTTTGGACCTCAGATGGATAGGTCTCTCCAGGAATTTGTTTGAAGATTGTCTTCTATATATTTGCTTGCTGTTCCCATGGCTCCAATTATAATAGGGCAGACTTTTGTCTTCATTCTCCACATTCTGTGGCATTCAATAGTCAGGTCTTTATATTTGGTCAGTTTTTCTGCCTCTTTGCTCACAACATTCATGTCGTTGGGAACAGAAACATCAATAAGAAGACATTCCTTACTCTCCTTACCCTTCAGCACAATGTCAGGTCTATTTGCATTGATTGTTCTGTCGGTATTTATTGGTTCGTGCCAGAGGATTGTGGCTTTGTCACTGGGGTTCACAGAACTGGGTTCGTGTTCATACCAGTTTTCTTTCACAGTGAACCCGAATGCTTAACACATATGCCAATGTAAATATGAAGAAATTTAGTTATGTCTTACCAAACACTCGCTCTCAGTCAAAATGGAGCATCCTGAAACTAGATGTAATATCATTCTTTCGTAGTTCCTGGTCCTTATTGAATGGTCCTGAATAGCAGTAACCAGACCTTCCGTTTCTCCTTTCAGGTTACCATTTCTTAGCCATGAAAATGAGGCTTCTTCATTAATACCTTCAGCTGTAATCTTTATGGTAAATTGGTCATGAAGATTCTTTTTTTTATTTTTTTGCCGTGTGCTTGAGTTGTCAATTGCACAGTTATTTGGGTTGTGTAATGGAAATTTTTCGATCTTTTGAGTTTTCATTGCCGAAACTTTCTTCTTGATACGATTTTCCTAGTCTACATAAGAATTTAGTTGGTGCTTCATTTTCATCAGATTTTCCGACGAATTTTATTCATTTGGTGTTTTTTTCATGCACATTCCCTGTCCCATGACCGTGATCTTGAATGTATTTTCAAGATGGGTTAGGCTTCTACCTCCATCTTTTCTTCGATCCACACCCGCTCGAAGATGCATCGTCTTACGCATACTGAGGATTTTTATGGTTTTTCTGTCCATCCGTTTGAAATCAGTCACGGACCAATCAAGTATTCCCATGCAGTATCTTACCACTGGAAAAGCTAAGGTGTTAATGGCCTGTTTTATTCTTTGATGTTAATTCAACCCGTAACACTTCTCGGACTCGTCTTATGTACTCTCTTCTCACTCTCTCTTTCATGGCAGCATGTAGAATACCTCATATTTCGTCAATTCCTAAATATTTATAGCAAGTACCTGGTTCTAAACTTTTTATCTCATCTTAATTTGAAACATTAATACTGTCTTTCTTAACAACCTTCCCTCGGACACTGCTTCTTTTTGTCCTTTCATTAGGTATCCACTTTGCATTTATTGTAAACGCCAACTCAGAGGAATAAGACACAGACAGAAAAGTAGAAGTGATAAAGTCTCCTTGGAAAATTCCTCTTTTAATGCTCAATCTTCCTATATCCATGATGTTTTTGTTTTGGTCTCTCATTGTTTGGCATTTCCTTTGTGTAGCCTTCACAAAATCGACTATTTTTTTACATGCAGATGATTGAGGATTTGCGGTATGCTCGAATTGGGTACACTATCAAACGCCTTTTGATAATCAATCCATGCCATACTAAGATTATTTTTGTTTTTGTTGCAATCATCGAATTATTATTGTTGTTATTAAATTATTCTTTCAAGAATAAATCTGAGCGTTGGTTTCGTTTGTTAACAAGTCCAGGTTGGAACCAACTTCTCCAGGATAAGGCTCTTCAATGTCGTTTTTGGAGAACATATTATTATTATATTAATACTACCACTTTTTCTCGTCCGTTAGATCCCTGTCCGAGGCGATGTCGGTGGAGAAGATCGCCGCTATCAAAGCGAAGCGTCTGGCCAAGAAGCGAACCACCATCAAGGGCAGCGACGATGTGCCAGCACTTGCCCCTGACGTCCGCGATGCTTTGGATTTCGACGTGGACTCTACCAAGACCATCGTAGCACGAGAACGGCAATGGCGTACAAGGACCTCCATCTTACAGAGCACGGGAAAGGTAGTACATAATTTATTTCTTATATCTACGTTTTCTGAGGAGGCACGAGAAGACGATTGCTGGTATATGCCATAATTTAATTATTAGCGTATGGGTCAGGACGCACGATAATTGTGGCTCTTTTCTACTGGTGCACCCTATGGGCAGGATCACGATCCGCTTTCGACGTTTCGCCTTCCGCTACCAGGTGGCAGTGTAAGTCGTAACACTGATAGGGTGCATTTTTCGGCGAGAATTTTTCTGAGAGCATCTGATATTGTTCAAGGAATCTTTTACTAGCAGTATGCTCATTCAATCTCGACCTAGATCGAACCCACTTATAGCGGTTTACGAGGCCTTTACTATTACCTGCGGTATATACTGTGAACCCAATAAAAATTTCTCTTTTTCCACAATATTGTAAAAGTGTTAAGTTGTAATTAAGTTTCTTAAACCTCTATGTCAACTTGTCGCTTCTACTGTAGTAGTCTCCTCTACTACAGTACCTTTCGGGAGTTATGGGCAAGAGATAATCAGACTATTGGAAACAGTCCTTCCTCCGAATGGAAGCATTAGGAGTAGGTGAGGTGTAAGTCCCCTAACCTAGACCTCTCTGGATTATATGTACAGTTTTTATTGGTCGTTGGTTGATGTTGTGTACCAGGACGTTTTTGTATTTTATGAAAATAATTGTGTGGTTTTTACTACACATTTTGGGAGAAAGAAAGGCACATTCCAGATTTATATAAAGAATCGACTCAAATTTTATTTTTCATATGACCGTTTAGACGTACTGTTTAGAGAGCTTACTTTAGGGCATGTTACGTAATAGCCGCTTATGCGAAAATTCAACCTGTTTTACCTTCGAGCACAAGGGTACCTTCAATACCATAACAGAGAAAAAAACTTTTAAATGTCATTGTTTCTCATGATGAGAATCTCTCAAGAAGTGTACAATGTGCAGTGCTCTCGTACACTATACATGTGGTGAGTACAATGTGCGTAACGGGTTGCATACTCTCTTATCGGTTTTCTCCTTGTTCTGATTTCTAAAGTGTCACCAAATTAATCGTGATAAAAATGTGTGAACATTTATTCAAAATTAAAAGTGACCTACAAAAATTTTTCGAATGTTATTGCTCTACATTTTAAAATATTAACCTTTAAAATATTTCTGAATTTTTACTGAGAAGTCCTCAGTGGCTGCAAGTTTGATAAAACCTTTTCTGAAACGCATTTTTAAAAAAAAACTTCCCAGTACTATGTGACAGAGAATAAAGTAGTTCCTCAAAACACGATATTTAGCCATATTTCAACCCCGTGACTGCCTAAGAAGTTCAACTTTGAGTGAAAGTCATATTTTGGTAGTAGTTTTACGGAAGTCATTAGAGTAATAAAAATTGAAGGAAAGAAAACGATTGTTCACGAGGCTTTCTTTGGGCAACCGTAATCAGTCTTTTGTTTTTTTATAGAAAAGGTAGTCTTTTGTCAGTTATGAAACAAAAATGTTTTTATGGCCTCGAAATACATCATAGGTTAAAAAAACGGGACCTGAAAATTAAGAAAGAACGGTGATTTTTAAATCAAGAGTCATTGTCGGATAATACAATACCGCAAAAGATTATTATTGTGCAAAGCATAACTCGGATACGTATCGTACTTCTAATAGCCACAACTGCACCACGTGTCTTTAACTTCAGACGTTCGCGAAAAGTATCTTCGCCATCCTGCACTCAATCAAGGCCCGGGAGCACGGGCGACTGGTGGTGCCCTCTACCGCCGCTGCAGCCGCCGCGATGCGCTCACGAGGGGCCGCTGCCTGCGGCGCGACCGCTTTCTCAGCGTCTGGGGTTGTAGCTCCACGCCCGGCCTCTGTACTGCTGCCTCAACCCGCTGTGTACAACCGCTACGACCAAGAACGCTTTCTGCGCCAGAAGCAGGAGACTGAAGGGTTTAAGGTGCGTTGCGTTGCATGAGGGTCCCAAATCGTGAATTACTCGGTAGCTAACAAATCTTAAATATATTTTCAATTGCTAATAATTCATCAGATGGGAAAAAAATACTGAATGATGAAACTTGCGTTAGCAATTCGCCCTAACAATTTCAATCACTCTTTTAACCCCCCTAAACAACTTCAAATTTTGTATTTAGAAAACAGAGTTCCCAAATTAAATATTTAGAAAAATCTAGAAATTATAAATCTTATATGTAATCCTTCATCACTTTGCCTCAATGAAGTAAAAGCTAGAACCGTTTTAAATTTATTTGGTCGTTAACTTCCCCTTTTATGTTCATCTCCATTTACACCTGACCATTGTCCAATTCGTTCCGCTATTCTTCTGTAACATGATTTTAAATTGATTTAGCCGTTAACCTACTCTTCCGTCTTATACTCATTGTCAGTTCATTTTCACATGACCGTTGTCCATTCACTTACTGTCCGGTGTTTCTAAATGAATACCCTGCATAGAAATCTCTTAGATTGCGGTGAACCTCACCGCCAGGTAACAGATTAATCATGTTACGTCGAATGAAAATGGGAGACGGGACCGGGATTTGGGTTTCACAAGTTGAATGAGAATGGTAGACGGGCCCGAGAGGCGAACGGGATGGCGCAGTCGGTAGGCGCATGAGCGCGTAAAGCTCAAGGTCCAGGGTTCGAATCCCGGTCCCGTCTCCCATTTTCATTCGACGTAACATGATTAATGAATACCCTGATTGAATCGAGAAATCTCAATTCGATCGAATTATTTATGTTGATTCCATGTTGCTCTATTGTGTTACAGTAAGTTTTAGATTTTTTGTGTATTTATTTTGTTTATTGTTCTAGAACACTGATGATGAGGAAAAATCCCCGAAACATGTCTGTTTAGTGATAGAACATATGAATTAAAATTGTTGGAGATAATTTAATTTTGTTTCCTTAATATGTATATTTTTCAATTCCAATCAAATCAATCATTTACACACGTATGTTCCGAATACGTTTGTTGTGAGAAATACTCCACAACGTTTCGACAAGTGTCATCATGAAATGTTTATACACTGACCGTATTAAATTCTCAGCAACTTGGCCTCGATTTGAGAAATACATTTACTTAATGTTTGTAATCTACAGCAAAAAACAAGAAACAATCATCATAACTAAATGCAGTGGCGTCGATTTGATATTTTTTCCGTATCCGACGTTAAATTTATATAACGAGGTGTTTACACTTTTATTGCTTTTAAAGTTTGAAATAAATACTTTCTCTTCAATACCGAACTCTAATAGTAATGGACGTTTTTGTATAATAATCTGAAGAGATAATATTTCTTTCACCTTCAAGTTCATTTCATATACGCTTCTATTTTTGGTTTTGAATCATTTAAAGTTCTGCCGAAGCCCACAAAGTTTTTATGCAAGTGGCCTCATCGCTTACACATTCTCCTATTTCTCTCGTTCGAATTTCTCGCGACACACGCGTTAGCCGTGACTCAAAATTAAATATTTCTGAGAAATTTTAAAACAGTTTTGTTTGCACAAAGAAAGTATTATTGCGGCATTCTATTTGAAGAAGATTGTGATGTGTGCAGATTGACACTCTGGGCACGTACCACGGGATGACTCTGGAGAGCGTCACTCGTCAAGAGACGCATGGACGCAATGCGCGGCGCAACACAGCATCTACGACGGGGTCGGAAAGTGGACGTGGAACACCAGGAATCACTGTGCATAATGAGGTATATATGTATGTATTCTCGAACAGGCCAACTAAGGACCACGATAACACGTCTTAGTAAGGCTCAGTTCTGTCTGAGTTTATTTACTAAAACACCTTGTAGATAGAATCTAGATAGGTGTATCCGAGTATTACAACTGCGGTTGTTAGCGACATAGAAATGTAAATCTACAATTTATTGCCCCACCGGGAATTGAACCCGGGATTACTTGTTGACGAGCGAGCACGCTGACACCGTAGCCACGGAGGGGCATCATAATGAGGTATATTTAGACATAACTTCCTTACTTTAAAAACGTAAGTTTTTGCAAACGTCCATCACTTATCCCGCCAAAAATGTGGCAGTCGGACAGCGTTCCCTTACTTTTTAACAACGTACCACTTTTGTTTTAAAACGTTAATTGAATTAGAATTAAAGAAAGTTCATTACGTTCCTCCCAAGTGAAGCTACTCACAACTCGGGCGTAAATGAAGTCCACAATGTTTTTGGGGTCGTGCCAATGAAAGTGAATTACTAATATTGTCAATTCATTAGGTTAAAAACGAAACACGGGATAAGCGTTGTAGATGTCATTTACTGCTTTCGCGATCATATGGGCACACACTAATGTTTGTAGGAATATGAAATCTTACTTTCGATTTACAACTCTTGAGTGCGCACTAGCGCCGGACAAATACTGCTGTCATTGCTCCGCGCGAGTTCTCTATTCCTCCGGGAGAGTGTTTGTTGCAAGTAACTGCAACATATTTGCTGCACGATTTGGGAATTACCATTTATAGCCGCAAATGTTGACTACAAAAATTGAACAATACTTTCTGAAATATTAACAAATAGCCTTCTCAAAATACAAAATATTTGTGATAGAACACTATGACAGATTTCTAAAATGACTGTGATATTTGGTATTATCATTACTTTCTTTAAGTGTTTAAATGAAATGAACCCAAAGAAATAAAAGAAAAAATACTGACATAATTATGAAACCAAATTTAAACATATTTTGTGATTGGCAGGTGATGACAATGCCTACCAGTATGAAGCGAGTGTCGCGAACCCCTATCATCATAATCCCTTCGGCCACTGCGTCTCTCATCACTATGTACAACGCCAGGGACGTCCTCCAGGACCTCAGGTGAGTGAGAAGGAAAAGAAGAAACGCATCCGACGTACAGTAAAACCCCTCTTATTTGATTTTTGTCGGGATCGAGGCTCTGACCGGTTACCTGTTGCCGGTTAATCCGAGGTTCCCGTGAAAAATCAATTTTCGTTAAAAAAGAGCCTAGAATTTAATGAGGTATCATGAATAAACAAGCAAATGAGACGTCATTGCAACTCATTGCATTGCATTGCATAAGCGAACACGAAAAAATGAAACTCCACAAACTTATGTAAACTTTGAAACATTAATACACGAATCAAACTGGCGAAATCCCTCACCCCACAATAAACACGTCGAACACCTAATGTTGCGTCTCGTCATACAATCAATGTTTAAGACTCTGGTGCCAGTTATTAAAAGCTGAAAGAGAAGAAGAAACTGTTCCAGTGGATAGGCCGGTTGATCCGAGGTTGGTTAAGAGAGGTTCTACGGCAGTATTATTGATGGTAATACAATAAATGGGTTAACATTTATTTTACTAGAAAAATTTCATATTCATGTAATAGTTGTACATCGTATAATAGTTCGATTTTTACTGGGACTGAAACAACTTAAACAGATAATAATTGTATGCGTAACGATATACTGTGCATTTATTGTGTATCTACTCATTATCCAAGCCAATAAATTATCCACTTTAATGGGATTAGATTAATCTATTTCCTCCAAAAGACACGATAGCTGGAAAGGACCCTCATTAGTGTCACTTCGTGTACAGAGAGTAAGTGAAAACAGTTCAAGAGTGATAATTTACTCTTCGAATAGTAGCTTAACTGATAATACAATTATTGAAATTTCCTTTTTTGTCCAATTTAATCATTAACGATTTCGCAAATGTTTTTTCTGCTCTTCCTTCATTTACATACATTTTTGCTAACCTCTTTATTAATAGTAGTATTTTAAAATGTGTATTAATATTTTTGTTTTCTTTTGAGTTTTAATAACTTGTACGTTACACCCATACTCTATTGTATTAAGGCTGCTAAAGGAAAACTTTTATAAACTTGTTTTGTTGTTGTTGTTTTTTCGGGACAAACTGGGTCTCGGTAGACATAACTACCAACGTTTCGTCCATCTTGCTGCGACATTCCACTGGCGGAGTACGACCGAAACTTAGATTTGAAGAAGACCACAGCAAGGTGGTCGAACCGTTGGTAAGCTTGTCTACTAAGACGTGGTTTGTCCTATCAAAATAGTTTATATTCATTCTGGCAGCGGGAGCCAACGTTTACAGGAAAACTTTTGTCGTCAAATTAATTGTTACTCCATATTTACTTTACAATTACACATTGTGTAAGTACTCCAATCGGTCGAAAAATAAATTTTGAAATCTCTTTGTATCTTTGTGAATTGGCTCCAGGAGACAGTATTTTCAAATTTTGGCGATGACGTCCAATGTATGTGTGTGTTTACGTATGTTATGAATTTTGTTCCTCCGATAACTCACGAACAAATTGATGCATCGAAACCAAACTTGAGATTTGACTTTGAATGCGTTGGGAATAGAAGCCTATTTATGGACAGAAGCTCATTCCGATTTCATTTACACACCACGCTCCCCTTTCGATTTCTTAAAATTCAAAATTTTGAAAATATACGTAGATCCATTTTGATTCGTCTGTGAATTCTGCGTACAGATTGCTAAACCGCATTTCTTTTATACGTCGCACCGTTTTTGAGATACAGCGAAAGTTTATTTCGCAAACAAGGAGTTATCTTCGAGGCTTTTTTAAGGCAATTGCAAGAGTTTAATGTGGAATATAATCCATGCAGTCTATTCTTGAGTATGTTATTATGGTTTTTAGGATACTACGTACTGTGACAATAAATATGTTGCAACCAATTGATCTAAGAAATACGTCATCTTGTTTAATAATTATAATATATATTTTTTGAAATGTTTTCTTTTCCTTTTATTACATTTTTAGTGGTTTGGAGGGTGTGTAGCGCCAGGAGTTTCTGTTGTGAATTGTAATTGGAAAGTTGAGTGGGGGCACATCCCAGATTTTTTCCATGCGAGAGAGCAATTTCGTTGTTTGTCTAGGTACGTGACGACAGAAGAAAAGAAGACCACTGGTTGCAAACGCGACAGTGAGATTTTGCTGCAGAGGAGACGCGGTTCCGAGGCCCTTACTGTGCCCTATCGTGTCTTGGACAACCCTCGCAAGCTGACACCTGCTGACTGGGACCGCGTGGTCGGAGTCTTCGTCATGGGACCCGCGTGGCAATTCAAGGGCTGGCCATGGGACGGCAACCCAGTCGAGATATTCGCCAAGAGTTAGTGCATCTCCTTCTCTATCAGACAGCATTTCCTTCATTATCATCATTGATTCTTTCTCAATACAAACTGATAACATTACCCACCCCTACGGTTCGTATTGAGATTTTATCGATACAGAAAGAAATTCATCCTGGCCTGTATGATGAGTTATTAATTAATTCAAATTTTTCGGACAATGTGACAATTCTGCAGGAGGACAGCTTTCTGTGTGACCTTCATTATATTCTTTATTCCTAAATCTTCCGAATTCTTCTTAAACCTCTTCGATAAAATACCTTCGACAGAAATCACTACGGGGATAACTTCAACCTTGCCTAGCTTCCATATATTTTTGATCTCTATTATTATTATTTATTTAATTTTACTAAATCATATCCGGTTGCACAACTCTTGGTCAACAAGACTATCTTACGTCGCCATAACCAAGTAACTTCAATCGTACATCAGTCTCTCGCTTCATAAACCAATCTCTTAAAAACTGATCTTCAACCCTACTACCTGTCCACCATGCCGGAATTCGACTAGTTACGGGAGCATACCGCACTAGTCCCATTCCGAGTTTATTTGTCGAGAGTGGCGAACCATCTCTTTACCTCCGGCGGCAAAACCTCATGTTACGCCTTTTTTTCCACTTGCAAACTTTACCCGACAATCTGGTACACAACGCGGTTTTTCATCCATCCTCTTCTTCCATCCGTTTCTACAACAACAGACTGAGAGCAACCAAACCTTTTGGATATCGCTCCAAACAAATTTTGGAAACCTTAAATATACGCACACTTAATGTCTTACATCAAGGTTTTAGTAAGTCTCCCCCTTGGGCTTTGCANTTTGTGAGGAGTGTAGCTGTTCTCTGACAGTGCGTCATCTACTAACTGATTGCAGAAGATACTCAAGTATACGTAGACGAATTGGTCTGGCTGCAGATTTACCAACAATTCTCGGAAATGAAACGGTTAATGTTAACAAACTATTGAATTTTATGATTAGATCGGGGCTCCTCCCACAAGTTCTCGGGAGGGTTTAAAATTTTCATTCCCATTTCATCTTTACTGTATTCTTTGTTTTCATCGTTCGTTTCTGTAATTCGAAAATATAGTATTTAAAAATTGTTTACCCTTCTTTTTTGGTGATAGAATGTAATTTTATTCTGTTTTCTTTTCTTTCATCATTCTATTTGGATATTTGATGATTTCAGGAGGGTTTTTTAGTGGGTATGGTCGAGATATTCGGTGAGTCCCACACACGGGGAAGAGTTACTATGGCTCTTCTCTATGGTGCGAAACTGCATTTTTCCCTACTTGCATGGGCTCTAATGACCTTGGATGTTGACGAGCCCTAAAGCCCCACGGAAAAAAAAAAAAAAACCCTACTACCGCCATTCCCCCGAACCGATGTTAGAGAATGACAACTACAAACTTTCCTACGAAACAACCGTAAGTGCCCATGCAATAGAATACAACAGACATGACTTAACACTCATAGATAATAGAAATAAAATAACCTTCATCACTGATGTAATCATCCCCAATAATGTCAACATTGAAAAGACCTCTGCAGAGAAAATTGGGAAATACAGCAACGTAGCATTCCAAATTCAACGGCTGTGGAAAACTTGCACACGAATTCTTCCCATGAATATTTCAAGTACACGAATTGTACACAAACTACTTCAGAGAAACTTGAACGGAATCTCAGTTAAAAAAACAACCATAATTGTCTCGCAGAAATCCATTCTTCTTAATACATGCAACATAGTTAGAAATTTCTTACAATAACTATAGATAGGGATACGTACTTGGGACATCATTCCCGCAGCTGGCCATTACACCAGGTAAACACCTGAGAGAAAATAATATATAATAATAATAATTAAACATGCTCTTCAATTTCGAATGACAACAGTGATGATTTTTATGAAAATAAAATTGTTAGAACTCTTCAGTAAGAGGAAAAAGTTAAAATGCTGTCTAATTCTGAATATATTTTTCTCTACGCTGGAATTGCATTCCATTTGCTACAATTAGGTAGTTAACAATGAATCACAAAATTATTTAATATAATGCATCAATGATCGTATTTTCAGCATTTGGGATATTTTTGCGTTGAGGCCAAGTAAAACCCCTATATTTTTTTGTTATGACAACGTTTCTATGTTTTTCACAATCTGCTTCAGGGTTTTACATAATCAACAACAAAGGACGATATGAAAAAGTAGATACGAGAAATATCCAAACGTTGGCATAACTAAAAGAAATTGAGTTTTACTTGGCCTCAACGCAAAAATATCCCAATTGTATAATATAAATTTAGCCAGCATGTAATGAAGAGATTCGGAGAAGCTTTATTACAAGTGAGTAATACTACTGCACCGCAAAATTCGAGTACATGCAAAACTTCGCGCTGATCCAGAGGTTATATCAACCACACACGAGTTGGTCTGCAATACTCTGCTGGAAATGGAGAAAAAGTCGTTTACAGCAATGAACACTCTCGATGTTTTTCAATAAGACAACAATTTTTTTTTTTTTTTTGAAGTTTAATGAGTTAGTAACTGGATGTAATAAGACGGGGACTTTCTACCTGGGATATATTGTAGTGTAAATATTGAAAATTAATTTCAAGTTAAATTTAAGCTTGTAACTAAGAAGCACATACTTTTCTGACATTTGACGATTCTTCAAGCGCACAGGAACAACTTTTTCCAAATCTTTTGGAGAACTCTAGTATTTTATATAGTTTTTGTCTTTATCCGTGAAAAATTTGTTAAAATTTTCATTTTGTCAATAGTGTGCATTTTAGGACAACATAAAAGGTGGTTATGAGTTGACCACCGTTCAAAATAGATCTCGTACTGGGTGGTTAGTTATTCCAACCACCTTATTAATACAGTCTAATAAATGATGACATGTACATTTAGACATAGTATATTAGCTGGGAAAATGTTAAGTTCCGATAATAGCCAGATCGCCTTGCGTGCGCGGTGGTCGTCTCTCCTTACCACTTGTCAAAACTCAAATATTTCTAGTAAAATGCTTAATCACAAATTAAGTACTAAATATTTTCACTTTCCCATATTCTCATAAAAACACTGCAATTCTTTATATCATCCCAGATTTTAAAAAAAAACGTGTATATCAAATAAAGTGCAGACCGGTACAGTAATCTAAGAAGAGTATGTTGAACAGACAAAAATGCCACTCTAATGAATTTTAGAAAAAAAAATATCGTTCTGCCATCTGCACATGCTTAAACGACATAAACATTTTCTGCCAGACTTCGCGCTACGTTTTCTCTTCCGGGTGGATTACGTTACTGACCGCCATGCCGGAAAGGTCAAAATTTTGGTGGTTTGTACTGGTAACCACCGCACTGCAAAGAATTAAATTTGAAATCTATTGCAACACAAGCATCTTTACTTCCACTTACTTGTGCAAGGCTCCTTCCTTTCTCTTTCCTGACCTTTTTTAGTCACCTCTTGTTCTTTTCGATCCCGACGCTATTAGGGCTAGGGTATCCTTCATTTTCCTCATTTTTTGTCCTCAATGTTTTGAGATATATTGTAATTCAGGTGAGTTTTAAGTGGGTAAGACTGAGTCATTCGGCGAGACCCACACGCGGGGAGAGTCATGTTGGCTCTCCCTAGTGCGTAATTGCATTTTCCCTACCTGTACAAGTTTTAAGGGCTCCAATGACCTCAAAACGACGAGCCGTGAAGCCCCACAAAAAAAATTAACTGTTTATACGAATTTTTTGAGTAAACACAGTTTTGAGACCACAGGGTACATCAATTCCACGGATCTTTCCAATGACGTATTTACAAAGTCTGTCATTTTTAATTACAGTTTGTGCTTTCCACATTAAATATGACGAAATAAAGCTGGATGCCAACGTAGCACGCTGGGCCGTGCACGTCATCGAACTTTCGAGGACCAAACGGCATTTGGATCGAGCAGCCCTCAAGGTTTTTTGGGAAAATCTAGACAAGTAAGTCAATAGTTCGACCACTTTCATTCGAAATGTTTCACAAAGCTGATGAAAAGGATCTAGGAAAAAAAATGAGCAAATAAAGTTTGTCAAGTCACTACAGTTTCAATTTAATTTATCTCACACATATTTTTTGTGGTTAAGCTAAGTTATTTTGAAAATGATTTACTGCAATTTCAATAGATGGTGATTAATTTAAGATTGTCATATAAATTAACTTTAAATATTATTTTGTAAGAAATCAATATTATACAAGGGAAAACATATCTTATATATATATTGATCTTAATTTTTCTTGAATTTCAGGCACATGATTAAATTTAAATCTCACCTTCGTTTTTGAAGAGGACTGGAAATGGTTAATTTTTTTTAACAGTTTGCTAGTTCATGTGACAGAATGATACAATTTTTATACGAGAACACATTTTAATTGACCTTTCATAGCATTATCGTTTGATTTTACAGTTTCTGTTTTGTTGGCTAACGTACAAAAGCGTTTTTAATGAAACAATTATGTAATTAGGTTGTGTTTCTGAGTTATATTTTCATTGCTGCAATTTATTTAAATAATAGTGTTGAGATTTACATAATTTAAAGAATATTTCTATTCAATTTTGTTCCCATAACTTTGTATATAAGTGTTACAATTGTTGATGGATTTTTTATATAAAAAACATAACCGGAAATATAAAAAACTAAGGCAATAATTACAGCAGTTGTGTATTACAAATGTTTGTATTACTTGTCATGAATTTTTGATTAATAAATTATGAATTGAAAGTATTAGATCTATGCTTCATATAAAAATAAAACAACAAATATGCTTCATATAAATCATCAATATAATGTCAAAATAGGTGATAATATAAATAATATAGAGTTTTAAAAAAACAAATACATAATTAAGATACTAATAGATGTGAAATAAATTAGGTACCCGATTGATTCAAGTGTTTGTTTATTAAATAATTTCTTTCATAAATATTAAATCCGCCAAGACCCTTGGGCCGCTGATCAGAATATTTTTTTAAAAATAGGGTTGATTGGAAATGATGGGCTTGTCCCTTACTTATTTCTAGAGAGTAACTTCATTCATTTCCCCCCAAGTGGTCATAAGCAGTTTACAACTGCTTTCCTTGAAAATAAAGTTTTCTTATCTTTTGAAGAACCATCAAAACTCAATAGGAAAAAAATTCATAATTGATCATTCTAATCAAGCTTACAGTGCCGTATGAGGTTACAAAGAATAATAATTGCCACAGTTTTCAAAATGAAACATGCCCCTGTGGTGGCTCAGGTGGTAGCGTTCTTGCACTTCCCCAAGTCATCCCGGGTTCAATTCCCGGTGGGACGGGCTCTAATGACCTTGACGAACCCTCAAGCCCCACACACACACACACACAAAAAGAAAGAAAATCCTGGTGGGGCCAGAAAAAATTGTAGCGATTCACTTATAGCTGTGACTACTGAAAAGCAAACCCTCCTTCCTCTATCCACCTCCCGCTGGTACCAATGACTCTAACTATTAATAACTCGAACCCCTCCACGTGGGTCAAGTTGTTGGTAAACCCAGCTAAGCGGACCACCTATACTAATACCATTCTACCCTCTTACCTCCTATCGCTCCATGTAGATAAGCTTCAATAGCACTACGCTACATTTCCCATTTACAAATACAACAAAGAAATGGAAATGAAACAAATATACGCAAGTACATATTATTTTTCATGCAGAAGAAAATTCCATACAGCAAATACAAATAATTTTTTCTTAGAAAGAATACGCACGTTTATAAATGAAACAAGGAAGAAAATGGAGTTTCTCCCTAAAATGCATTTTTCACATTACGATGTTAACAAGGAAATACATCACAATGATTAACCTTTCATCCCACTCTTCAAATTTTTTTTTAATTTTTTAATTAAATTTATTGTCAAAAAACAGTACAAACTGTGTATGACCACCTGGACGACAATAAACTAATTTACTCTCCGGAAGCAAGCAAGGAACCATCCCATCAATTCCGATCAAGGGCCCTAAGGCAGAGGCGGATTCAAAAAATTCAGCAAAAATTCCTAGATAAGATAAAAAGTTAGCTGCGAGTTATAATACTAATAGAATGTCAATATGTTTGTAATTTTAAGCAAAAAAATTACATGTAAGTTATTATCGAACTATAGATTATTCTGAGTATAGTGTTTAAAAATCATAAGAATTGAAATAACACTAAATTCACGATTTATTTAGATTGTTTCATTTCATTGTTCATTTCTTGTTTCATTTCATTTCATTGTTCAATTTCATTTAGATTGTTTTGATTCTTTTTTCTGAGTCTGAAAAATACACAAATGATGCGGGTTTTGATAATAGTAGAGGAAATCATAAGATTGCGACTGGAAACAAAATTTTGGAGAGGCGTTATAGTGTTGTGATAACTTTCGCTTAGGTGAAAATGGCGACGAGTCGGGAATCGAACCCGGAAACCCCGCATTGATCGCAGGGGTGCTAACCACTACACCACCTGTTCGCTTTCCACAATTGTACACCATTTCTACCCAGACCTCAACCCCGGAACATCTGAGACGCATCCCCATACAGGGTGGTGTAGGGCATTACATGTAAAATATCCCCATAAATGGTGTATAGTTGCGGAAGGCGGACAGGTTTGATTCATTTATCAATGAATCAGATTGTGGTTTTTTGGAGACGATTCGAAGCAGGGGAGATGCTGATTTTTTTAATTTTTCTTTCGTGATTTTTTTTAACGGCTCTTCGACATCGAAGTCATTAGAGCCCTTAAAAATTGTACAGGTAGGGAAAATGCAGTTACGCACTAGGGAGAGCCAACATGACTCTCCCCGCGTGTGAGACTCGCCGAATGACTCAACCATACCCACTAAAAACCCTCCTGAATTACAACTCAAATCCCAACATATCTCCAAACATTACACACATCATTGCAAGAAAAGAATAAAGAGGAAAATGAAAGATACCCTACCGTCGGGATCGAAAAGAACAAGAGGCCAAGAAAAAAATGCTGAAAAACATAATACTTGTTTGCATAGTGAAATCGATGTTCAATTGTGTATATCGATTAATCGAAAACTATTGATAGTCTGAAAATCGATGATTGACAAGCCCTTCTCTGGACTCCCAAAAAAAACACTGTAATTTTCATATCATTTCACCTGTGTTTAGTGGCCACCTATATTCTTTTCAATTAACAGCGTAATTAATCAATAAATTAAACTAGCACTAGTCGTTATTCTAAGTAAAAAAAATCCACTTTCACAAAAATTGAAATGTTGTCAAGCACAGTAGAAAAATCACAAATAATTGATGTAATCTATAAAAATATCAACTCAGTTTCAAAAACGACTGTTTGTGGTAACAGGATACAAATTGAAATACTACACAAAAAACCTCTGAGGTAAAACATGACGTTTGACACTCTAATAGCACAATCGCGCGCACGTACAAAGGAAAATGAATATTGTCGCAGATAGGTGGAATTAAAACAGCCAAAAGAACTGCCAACGTAAACGCAACGAAAATTAAATAATTGTATCAATCTCATTACGAATCGATGGAGAATGATTACGTTGGCTATATCTTGTACCAACTTCGAACATGTTAGACCAGAAGTAAATAAATAATTTACCGTCAATTAAGCTGCATCTAACCACATAAGTACGTTTGTGAAAGACAATCAAGTGGCTTCTAGCTTCTACTTTACAATAAACAAATAAACTACGTGATTATCTGTTCAAGTTTAATTTTCTTAGATTGCATTTCTTTGCTGAAAGGTATCGTGGAGAGGGCTAATGTCCATGCCCTTTCCGAGTGAAATATTTATGGACAACAAAGAGGGAGTACGTTGAATTAAACTGCGTCCTTGGTGGCGCTTGACCCTGAATTATTCCTAACTTCCGTGTAACAAGGAAAGCACGCTTCGCTCACTCTCTTTATCTGAACTAAATTGAGAATGAATGCTATGTTTTTGTCTTGATGGCTTTTCCCTATCAGATTTAAACTCTTGGGTTGTAACACGTTGCCGGACAGAGATCTACAAAACCAAATAAGAATATATATATTTCCGACATATTAGCATTTTGTCCTCCACGTCAACAAGCTTTACGCACTCAACAACTTAAGCGCCAAAAACGTTTTAATTTTGGTTGTATTTCCGTATCTCAGAATTGAAGCTTTAAATATTTCCAAATATTATTCTCTTATTCAAGAGTGTCACTTGACCGAGCTACGCTCGGATTCATTCATTATAATAATAATTTTAAGTAAACTTTTAATACATTAATTTACAGGCATGTTTTCATTACTAATTTGATAAGATAGTTAAATTTGTTTATTTAATGAAATTTGTTAAAAAACGCATTAAGAAACAAAAATTGTTATGTACTTGTTTGCTTAACTTTTAGTATTACTTTGCTAAGGGACAGTGCAACGCTCGCATTTAGTCGGTACAAGAATATTTTCAAGCAAACTTTTAATGAAAGAATTCTGATATTACTGATGAATTATTATTTCTTATAATACCGATGACTATTCAGGTGTCACGGAGCGTCGATTGCACTACTGGGGAATGTGTCATTAGTCATTTCAGTCATCGGTAGGGAGTGTTATGCATTGCTTCAGCGTAAAACATTCCACAGAACGGTCAAATGTCATGACCTGTAGGTGAGCGTCCGGCGGAAGTATCTCAGAAGGAACTGTGTTTCGTTCACAGACGAAGGACGATTTAAACTTACTATTATTGCCAGTGTAATGTTTTGTAAAACGAATTTTCACAAGATTGACACTTGTTCCATTTATTTCTGATATAAAAAACGTATCAAGCCTCGGCAAAATCTCGCCAAGTTTAAGAAATAACCGATTTAAACTTAATTATTGTTCGTGTAATAATAGTGAGATATGATGAAGAAACGAACGCTCATTTTGTTAATTTATAGAATAGTTAAGGTGATACTCATTCAGGTGTTCTAATACATTTTTCCATAAAATTTCATTACCTGAATAACAGACATAAATGAAGTAACGAAACAAGATGGACAGTTTTAGTTAGAATATCAAAACCTGTTCTTCAGCAATAACAAACGTAATATTGCCATTATAAGAAATGCTATTTGCTACAAAAACATTTTCAGCTAATAGTTCTCAAAACTGCAAATGTTACAATCTTAGGCAAGGAAATACGAAATTTAGAACGAAGAGAATTAAAATCTCAGAAGCTTTACGAAACCTTCTTCGATGTGTACTAAGACAAAAAATTAATCCTTGAAATAGCTCCGTAACATTACAAAACCTTTATAAAAATTAGAATTAGTCGCGAATGCATTACTATCTCGTAGAATATAAGTAAATATAAAATCGTTAATCTTACCGTTTCACCAGCTCGGTCTATATTCTTCGGTAATTGCGTAGACCACCATTCACATCATTAAAGTTTTGTTATTTTACATAAATTCAATAATTAATTTCACTGCGGTTTGAGACTAAGAAGTTTGTAATCACAAGTTTAAAGCGAAAGGAAGATGGTAAATCACGGCACCGAAACACATACTTTGCACTATCGTCCACTTCCAATTCACGCACGAACTAAACAGAGGTAGGCGAAGACGAATGTCTGCTGACCATTGACCAGCACATGCCCTACGACAAGGAAGCTGATTGGCCGTCGAAATATCTCTCTGGATTCAAAGCGCAAGTAGTTCCCTGAGAAAATATGAATTTACTCGGTGCTAGGCGACACAAGATATTCAACGCGGCTTCGCGACGCCCCCAGTCGACTAGTAGCTGTTTACACCAATCGAAAAGTCATTGATTGGTGACATCTAAAATCCTTTATTCGAAGTCGTGTTTCTTTTTCTTTAAGAAAATTTAACCTCAGAAGAAGAAAAACATCAACGGAAACGCACTGCTTATTAGAATATTGCAAATTAGTCGCTGAAAATTTCTTTATTTTTTATGTGGGGCTTTAGGGCTCGTCAACAGCGAGGTCATTAGAGCCCTTAAAACTTGTACAGGTAGGGAAAATGCAGTTACGCACTAGGAAGAGCCAACGTGACTCTCCCCGCGTGTGGGACTCGCCGAATGACTCAACCGTACCCACTAAAATCCCTCCTGAATTACAACTAAAAACTTAAATCCTAACACATAGCACGACTTTACTAAAAACATTAAAAAAAAGAAAGGAAAATGAAAGATACCCTAGCCCTAATGGCGTCGGGATCGAAAACAACAAGAGGTGACCAAGGGAGATCAGGAAAGAGAAAGGAAGGAGCATGGCACAAGTAAATTTCTTTATTGTCCTCAACGTAGTAATAAGTTGTTTGTAACTGCTATTGACAATAAAAAATATTTGTTTATTGTTAGTCTGACTGGTTTGATGTTCGTACAGAGCTCGTAGCCAACGCTTTTACTTCGCCATCGTCCATAGCAGTAATGATATTTTGTACCTCGCGTTATTACTGCGGGACATTGGAATATCTGAAAACTTAAATCCATCGCCAATCTCGACGACCAATTTAATTCAGTTCTCTAGCTTTTGTTGCTTTTGTGACTGATATAAAAATTTATTTCGCTATCACTTAAATTCGTAGGAGTTGGAAATTGGTGTTAGGCAACCATATTGCAAAATTTTCGGCAAATATCCTGGAAGGATATCTCTCCAAACGGTTAAGTACTTCTTACCAATTTTTTTTTTTCATTGAATTGAATGTTGATAGAAATGAATAACCACTTTTCTCTCATTAAATTTTTTTGGTTTTGAATATAAAAAAGATAGGATGTATTACGATAAAAGTAAGAGGTTTCTTAATTACTCAAGAAACATCTTAAATTTAATTTTATTTCACTTAGCGCCAAAAACTGGAACTTAAGCACATGCGCGGGGTGAATTCCACCCCAAAGTAAACATTGTTTAAACGAAGGAATTTGTTTTATTTTTTTACATCATAGTTTTTTATTACAAAATGTCATGTTAAGGGAGTTTATTTATTANCTTTAGGGCTCGTCAACATCGAGGTCATTAGAGCCCATGCAAGTTGGAAATCATCTTTTAAATAGGAAAATTAAATCTATGACAGCGCTTTTTTTCGAAACTTTCTGCTACGTATGAAGAAAAATTAGAATATATTTTTATCCTCTATTTTTCTCTGAATTGAGAAAAACATATGTAAAACAAATAATTAGTTTAGAAAAAGTAACTTTTTCCAATAAATTACTCACAAAATGTACTGTTTTACTGTAAAAAATGAGTAAAAAGAACGTAAAAAATATTCAAGTCTTGTTGCCATAAAGTGAAAGTTCTTTTTTAAATCTTACAGAAATAATTTTGTACTTTGAACACTGAAGCTTTTGATCTCTCGAGACAATGTTCGTCTCTATCGGACACGTTTCTTATCATCTCCTGCTGTTTTAGATCTATATCCATCTTATCGAACACTCGCACTCTTAACAGCTTTAAAAAAAATAAAGTAAGCAAGTTCCAAACACTGAATTAATACAAATACTCAACACAATAAAATGGAACCTTTAAAACGTGTGTGAATGATACTCCCGCTCTGATAACGAAATTCTTTACGCCCCCGAGGCGTAGCTGCGTCGTAGTAGTACCGCTTTTTAAACTTTGCAACGAGAATTCTCCCTCAACGACCCCTACCCCCACCTCCAAAACTCGGGGTGATTAGGGTGACTGACCGAGATGAGACAATGGTCGTCTCACGGCAACTGGAAATATTTTGTAGCGAGAACACACGTGTGGGTGGATCACTCCCCACACAGTCAACAATGGCACTTTGACGGGAGGATAAACGTGCGAAAACCGATTAAAGCTCGATATACTGAGTTGGAGACAGAGAGGTACACAGTTATACGACGAACGGAATCAAATTTATTGTTAAACACAAAAAACATAGCTGTGGGGTGGATTCCACCTCAGTACGAGTGTTTGACGGTTGACCTCATTTTCAGTAGAAGTATGGGCGAAAAAACAGTACATTAAGGAAATTTTGAGGGACTAAAAACGATCCAGAAAAATTCTACGTATATTATTAGCGAGATATTGTGAGGATCTACAGGGACAGCGTCGCTCAGTGGGTTGAGCGCTGAGTTGCTGGCTGGATGGGGATTTTTCATCAACATCCTGACTGCCTGGCCTACTCAGCCCGCTGTAAAATGAGTACCAGGGTGCATCCTGGGGTCAAACCGGTCGGAGCGAGATGCTGACCACATCTCCTCCTCCCAGTACCGAGGTTAAGTATTGCGGAGCTCTACCCTCCGCGAACCCCTCGGGAACTGCTCAGGGATAGTTTGATTTTATAAGATTCTATTGGCACATAGTGTCAAGTTGTACCATTTTATTCGTACATAAGAAGTCTTTGGCTGCAGAAAAACTGCGTTGTGTGTCCTAAAAATATAAAACCAATATTAAAACATATGTACGGGAATATGAATAGAACAAAAATTTAAAAACGAAAGAAAAAAACAAGAGGAAGTTAAATAGATCTTTAGACCAATTGGATGTCATTAATATTTTGATAACTACACATTAAAAATTATTTTATTTCAATATTTAACTATCTGAAGATAGAAAAAAGAAAATCAGGTACATAAGTCGAGTTGGCAGTCAAGTACGTGACATTCGATTTTCTTATTATTATTTTAAATTTATTTTAGAGTGTGGTGTGATGCACGCAAATAATCAATGATGGTTTACGACAAGACAAGGAAAGGTACCGATTTNCCATATTTAAAGTGTTTTTTTTTTTTGTGTGTGTGTGTGTGTGTGTGTGGGGCTTTAAGGGCTCGTCAACAACGTCATTAGAGCCCAATATTTTCAGTTCTCTCGCATTAGAAATGAAAGTAGTCCTAGCATAAATATATTTAAATCACTCCAGTATCATATGCAATTATTATGGTTTTAACTTTAACCACATAACTTTCCGATCAATTAAGATTGTTGTTGAGATATTTGTTTAAAAATATACCATTTAACAGTATGAGAACGGAAATTTGAAGGATATTTATCGTGGAGTATTATTACATTTTATCTGTCTATATTTATATCTATCCGAGTATTCAGAAAACTATTTAACTTTTCCCAAAATGATTTCTATGAATCTCGAAACTCAAGGTTAATTCACACTGGAGTTGTATGTACGATTATCTGAATGTGTGCTGAATAGAACGGTAAGTTTCCGCGTTCAAGAGAGTGGCGTTGTAGTTTTCTTTTCCCATCAGAGATAGCGCTAAAATCGACTTTTACGCTGCACCCTAGAGCATACTTTTCGAACCAGCGGAGAGAGAGCGTTCAAGGTTCAAGATGTATTCAGAGTGATACACTACTTGGGAAAACTTCTAATGCAACCGGAGGATGTAAAATTGCTTTGGAAATAGGTATCTCAAAATTCCCTGCAAAACATCAAGATGCGGTCAAGAGTTGTCATAAAAAATCATCGTTGCCAACTTGTTCAACCACAACCAGAAAGAATTTTTTGTTTTATTAAATACAAATTTGTTGGTATTGTTAATTTTATAACACGTAACGAACTATTTTACGAGTGTGCTGATACATTAAATCCATCTCTGCCTTAGGGCCCTTGATCGGAATTCATGGGATGATTACTTGCTTCTCGAGAGAAAATTAATTTGTCCTTCCACGTGCGCAGTTTGCAACTGCTTTTTTCGATAATAAATTTATTATGATTAAAGAGAACCATGCCATTAAGAAATCCTGTATTATTCATATCCAGAAGAACTAAAAGATATGGAGACTCACTACATTTAATTTAAAAACTTCCTACTGCCTTATCACAACATATAACGAAACAGCAAAGCTCGAATAGCTGCTGCGAAATGGCGTGTTATATGTTAATAGTACATCACGCACGTAGCATCATACATATTTATTTACTTACACTCCGAAATTTTAATAAAGGTATTCACATTTAATAAAATATGAGCGATATTTTGCGTTACACCACACATCAAAGAGATATATTAAGACAAGTCTTTTATGGTGGGAATTCAGGAGATTCTAATGTATCCCAAGTTTTCAGACCCGTTCATTATTTCAGAAGCTTTTGTAAACGGTATTGCTATTTGATTCTAAATTATTACGTTCATCTTCATAGGCGCTACAACTATGAGCGAGTCTTGTGGTACTCCAGTATATTCCTCCAATGGCTCCTTGTCGGCTGCTATAGTCAAGCTGCTGTACGAAAAGTTACCAAATTTGGGAGAACTGCCACCCTACTCAACTGATTCCTCCCATGTCGTACATTACGCGACTCAGCGACATTTTCATCTTATACGTTGTATTCACTACCACCAAACTTGACGAAATACCTCTACGAGAGCCTGTCCTTAAAATACTCGTTTTTTATCCTCTGTAGAGTAACACAAAATGAATATCCCTATTAATAAAATACATTGCATAAATTATCCAAGAAACCTTAATTTTTTTAATCTTTCAACGAAATTCATTTTAAGGTTGTCTCTGTTGTTTCCGTAGCGTTGGTACACCCGTAAGGTGTGTGTAAGGGCTACCAAACGATGATTTTAATATCAAACGAGAATCCGAGGCAGTCCTAGGTGTTTTTCTTCTAAAATATTGGTGGTGGTTGTCCTGAAACACCACTCGAGTCCGCTATCTTTGTTCTTTTGGTGTCCAAACTCTCGATAACTTGAGTATACTCTTTTCCACTTTCAAATACCCATGCTTTTGAGATCTTGGAAAAAATTATCTTCTCAAGTTACTTTTGACGTTCCTGTGCTGCGTAGTATTAGAGGTCTCCATTTTGTTATTTCTCTGGCTATTCTTTCCCCTGCCATATAAATGTCCTAATCATTTCAATTCCCTGAAGATATTCTTTTTATCAAAGAATTTGGTAAATTTTTTTTTTTTAATTCTACATTTTTCACTTATTTTATTAGGGCAAAAAAATTTTGCGAAAGATTTTCCTTTCAAGTATTACAAGTTTCTCATCAAACTGTTTCTTCTGTTTCTATCGGAACCTGCGATACAAACCTTCACAACTCATTCCCAACAAATGATGTGTTAACGGAAAGAAAACAGAATAGTTGAAGCTCAAAATCTCTCCTCATTGGAGGATCTATGAGGGGCGGGTTGAAGGGGATATAGACCCCCCCCCCACCATTGGACCTGAACTTTTACCAGACAAAATGGAAGTTGACAAATATCATACTTTGTAAAAGTGTTATTAGGTTAATAATTGTTATTAATTCTACTATATTAATACAATTATAAAACTATATTAATAAAACTGATAATACCATGTTAATAACATTAATAAATGCAGATTGTTAATCATATATTTGATGCATTTCATTTAAAATTTATTATTTACATTACATATTTATAAAATTTGTGTTATAAAACGATAATTTTTAAACTGGTCCCCGGTTAGCTCCCCCCTTGATTACGGTCTACATTCGCCTCTGTTTGCAGTATTTATTTCTGAAAAGTAGTTCAAGAACAATATTTTAACAATGATTTTAGATAAGAAATATTTTTATTCTCCTATTATTTGTTATATACTTGTTTTTTCATACTCATTTATGTTATTATCCTTACACTTTGTCTTAGATTCAAATATTGGGAAAATGCACTGTCGTGTTAACAGTATCAATAAATAATATATGATAATCAAGTTATTATTGTGAGTTTGTTTGTCCAATGTGACTTTCCCCTTTTAAATTAATTAATTGTATTAGGATTTATTTAATTGTACATAATTGTTTCATTTTATCATTGTAACTTTAATACCCATGTTTGCTTGAAAAATAAGTAATGCATTTTAATAAGGAAGTGTTGTTGACAATTGTACCCAGCTGGTATTGTTTTTCTTGTGAATCACAACTGATGTGAACTCATAGCTCTTAAGTTGTATGCGTCAATTTGCCTAAAGATGATCCAAAAATAGGATTGAAACGTTGAATCTCATTTTATTTATTCGTATTTTAGTGTAAATATACGTTTTTAAAAATTGGGTCGTTTTCTTTATTAATACATAATTTCTTTGTCATTAACATCTGATGATGACCAAACCAAAATACAGGTTCAAGCGTCGTATAACCTAAAAAACACACTACAAGAAAATACTTCATAGATCGATTAATTATCTCACTGTTATGACAACCGAGATTTCGAATTATCGTATTTCAATTCATTAGGGAGTTTTTGCATAGCGCACCTGTGAGCTATCGTAGACACTACTTACGTGCAAGTTACTTCTGCGCATGCTCAGTAGTTAGCACGGTACACTAACGCTCCTAGCGTCTGTTTGTGTATGATAGTTCGCTAGTGAGACAAATCATTGCGGATTCTGGTCATGATTTGAGGTTATGTTGATTTCTGCGAGAGTAAGCTTGAGATTCGTTGGTTGTGGGTGTCGTAAGAGCACGTGCTGATGTACTCACAGTACAGTTTAATTGTGTACGTTTGCATAGTTGGTTTTTGTGGTTTACAATTTTTATTATGATTTGATTCGAATGTACTCTACGCAAAATGCATCGATTGCTCCATGCACGTTACGTGGTTAGCATCATCATCCTAACGTATACGCATTAAACTCACGATTAATTCCGTATTCATTACGAAGCAAAACCGCAATTCCCTTCCATACGCAAGAATACCGTTAGTCCGAAGCTAACGGTACCCCCTTGTCCACCCCTGAGCACCTCATCCCCATTTCTTATTCCCGCAGCAGGGGTCGTGCCACCTGCGCAACGGGGCGAGACTCGGTCCAGTGGCCCTAAAAAAATCGCCGCCACGACCCACCCCCTCTCGCTGGCCAAACCCCGACCACCACTGTCCTTCAACAACCCTCATGATGGCATGGAGAAACGGCTTCTCCAGGGATCTTTGTCTTCTTAAGACGCTACGCCTCCTTTGCGCTTAAAAGAATACAGGGACAAAAAAATCCAAAAGAACGGACTCGGGGGCAAGGTGCAGATGGAAGAAATGACGCAGGAGATTTTATAAGAAAGACGTACGAACGAGAAAATATGGCGTGAAACGTAATTTGATTTTATGAAAATAATGGAATATTTAGTTGTTATTATTATTTGCATAAATATTCTATCTGTATATAAAAAATTAATCGTAATACGAACATGATGAAAATTTGCACACATTTCGTCAAAATGAGGTTTTGAAAATTCCCCCGCATCCATTTTCATTACTTTCTAATTTTCGCTCATTTCGATATACCTCACGAACTCATTGAGATATCAACCTGATTTTTGTGTACACACTATCAACAGGTGTGAGAATTTAGGTTGTCTGCACTTATGTTTTACATTGATTTTAAATAGTAAAAGAGGGTTTTTTTCCTTCCTTGTCTGAAATAACGTTTATAGAAACCACACGTGTAGAAGGAAAAAGAACAGTCTATTGATTAGCACTTGTTTTAGACAAGTCTGTTTTCAGCGTCAATTGTGATATATTCTGGGATATTTTCTGTTTGCTTGTTAAAAAGTAATCGTCACTTCATAAATGATATTTCTGTATTAAAATGATATTCAGAGGTGAAACAAGGTGTATTTGAATAATTAACGAGTAATGAATATCAGCTACGAACGGAAATCTTCAAAATTTATCTATTTATTAATTTAATTTTTAATACTAGTACCCACAAATATTTTTATAGAGCCATTAAAAATCTTTGAAATATAATAGAACTTCACTTTCTCAATAAACTCTGACAAGGTCCAGGTCATGAATGATCTGCCCCACAAATTACGATTTAAGTCAACATTCTTATCTCGTACATAGCACGGAGTATGTCAAAACACAAAAGAAGGAAGTTCGTACTTAAGCCACTTCCATACTACACCGTATGAAAAAAAAAAAAAGCCGTCGACGCAACAAGTGGTCCAGCATAAAAGATACGCTGGCGCGGGGAGTGAAAAGAAAAGAATGTCAGGCTGCGCCGATCCAGTGTCTCGAAACGTCCTTATTCTCCAGAGGTCCACCCCCTCCCAAGATAATCTGCCCAACAGATGACTATCGTCGGCCTCCGCTATTCAGCTGTCTCGTCCATGGTCCTTGGTAATCCAATCTACACCGTACCGTCCCCTCCTTTCGCAAGAATCTAGACTCCGCTGCGAAATGGGATAAACGGTATTTTGTATTTCAAGAAAACGAATTCGACCCCGGATCTATTCAATTTATTTTTCTCTTTCAGTACGAAATTTCGGGGCGGTGTGAAGAAATCAAGAATATCTGATCGGGGATATTCGTAGGATTAGAATTTCGACCGACAAAGTTGAGGGGTGGTTGCATGAAAGAATATTTTATTTCTACGAAGGCTTCGTTGTATCCTTGAATTGTAAAAATTTCAATAGGGGTTTCTGAGCTGAGATGGAGAGAATAATCCTTTCAATGAAATGGCGATATGGTATGGTGACGCAGCTGTAGGTTGAGGCAGTGTCTCCTGAAATAAATTGTCAGTGGCAAAGAAGTTACTATAAATCAGTCCAATATGTTTATAATAATAAATTTATTGTCAAAAAAGCAGTATTTACCACGTGGAGGACAATAAACTAATTTACTCTCCGGAAGGAAGCTAGGGACCATTCCATCAATTCTCATCAAGGGTCCAAAAGCAGATGCGGATTGAAAAATTTCAGCAAACTCCTAGAAAAGATAAACGGTTAGTTACGTGTTATAATACTAATAAAATATCGAAAAGTTTTAAATTTAACATTAAAATTTATTTCACAAGTACGAATTATTATCGAACTATAGATTATTCGAAAAATATTGTTTTTACATCGTAATTATTAAAATAACACTAAATTCAAGATTTACTGTTTCAATTGACACCGCCCCTAGACAAGAGCCTAGAGAACCTGAATAAGAAATCCGCCTCTACCCGAAGGAAAACCGGAGCAAAACTCGGGCCAGGGTGGGGCTAGAGAGTTAATGTACACATCCGTGCCAAGGTTGAGTACATATAAAACTAAACTAATATGAATCATAAGACACAACACAATCATGCAAGAGATTAATATGTGTGATTAACTTAGTTCCCTTTAGAATCCAAAGAAAAAGTTTTTGGAATTAGCCTTCATTATTCCACTTTCTCTAAAATATCTTCCAAGAGACGAAACCATATAACGCATTTTCCGAACATATTCAAGTGATGAGGACAAAGTAGTTCTTAACACTATGTATCAGCATTTAAGGTGTTAGTAACGACAAACCCGAAAACAATAACTTGCATTATTGTCCTTGCCCTTTTTGCATTCTTTCTAAAATTAAGTAGCGTACTGAAGGAGTTACCAACACGTTCATAACTTAATAAAATATTTTATGAACTTAGGACATTTCTTTTTAATCATAATTCATACACTAATAAGCTATTTTCAAATTTTTCAAAGATTTATTTCATAATGTTCTTACAAATTGGTCACAAATAATTTACGACTGAAAAGATACAACGAAAAATATTTCACAGGAACTATTCTTTTAGTGCTGTGTATTTTTTTGATTTTTGAGCTTTCTTAACGTAACTCATTTCCGTTTAACAATTTCGCTAATGATAAAACTTTCAATAATACTAATTCTAGTTTGTTTAAATTAAAAATAAACATTATAATATTAATTAATTAAAAATTGTGAATTATTAATTATGCCATTTAAATTGAAACAATTTATCTGAAGAATAGTCTCAAGTTTGACTAGTTTTCTATTTTGGCTGTTTTCGTTCAAAAATTGTCTTAAGTATATGGGAAAGGGCAAGGCAAAATGCGTTGTTATTTTCTATATTGGATTAGTAACAAGTGTGATAGATTTTTTTTATTCCATTAAAAATTACACGGGGATCGTCTTTTCAAACGTTATCCATTAGACCCCATAGAACTTCAAGATGCTTTTTTCTCGAATTATTTCGATTTCCTTTATAAATATTCATTCCGCCACTGCCCTTGTGCCCTTGATCGGAATTGAAGGGATGGTTCCTGGCTTGTTTCCCGAGAGTAACTTGGTTTATTATCTCCCCCGTAGTCCTACGCAGTTTGCAACTGTGGTTTTGACGATAAAGTTTAAATTATTATCACAGCAAGGTCCAAATTTCATAAGACGAGATCATAGAAGGAGATTCAAAAAACTTCGCAGAGTCGCTCATACTACCTTAAATGACTCAGTAGACGGACAAGTAACAATATTTCCTTCACAGTCGTGTCTATAACAAGTGAACAGTCCCATCCATTCACTACGAGCTCCCACTGTGTTTGTTGACAACAGAAGGCAAAGATCGTCAATACTCCGCAACCACAACAAACGCTAACGCACTCTTCCTTAGAAGTCGAGGTAGCTCAACCCGGAACGGACAGCGTCGGTCAAGAGGGAGAGCTACAGCAGGTAGAAAAGACAGCTCGGAACTGGGACACCAGCGTTCAAATGTTGTGACCACCCGCAAACAACGTTTCCAACAGTCTGTGTAAAAAGACCTTTCTAAAAAGAAAGGTGTGAGGAGTAAATAGTGAAGTAAATGAGAAAAATGCTGTTGCGAATTGACGTTCGAGGATTAGAGTCCGCAAACATGTCCCTCTTTCACCTTTTCACAAAGGCGCAATGCAGCACCCAGGCACATGTACCAGTTACAAGCAACCTATTACTCTCATATCTCACCCCCTCCGGCAGTCCAGGGCTAGCATGTTTGCGCGCCACTGAACGACTCCGGTTTCATTCCCGGCGGGGTACAAGACAATTACAGCTTTTCTCCTCAGAATAAAAAAAAGTCCAAGTATTGACGATTTAAAAGTGAACCCTCCTCTTTCTAATCCTCCTATATATTTATTTTATACCTTTTGGCTGTATAAATTAGATTTGGGAAGGAGAGATATTGGGTTGCCACGGAACATGTGGTATAGTGTAAATGAGGGAAGCCCCAGGAGAGAACCTCACCTAGTTCGGTCAAGCAGTGTTCGAACCCACGCTCTACTGCTCAGCGATATCGTGGAGGTGAAGACGTCGTTAGTCCACTGCTGTCGTACTACTCCTAGTATCAATAACTCTTACTATTACTAACTACTCCTACTGACAACTCCTCTTGGGCCAAGTTGTTGGTAACCCCTGCCACCCAACTCCTATCGCTCCATGTAGATAAGCTTCAATAGCACGCTACATTTCCCATTACAAATATTACAATGAATATGCTGTCATATGAACGCAATATAACAAATCGTACTGTATATTAGTAATGACAAAATTGGACATTCCTGTAGTCTACTTTTTCTCCTCGCTAAGTCCATTTTTTTTATCATATTAACTTTTATTAAAATTTCAAAGAAAAGCTTTTCGAACGCTGAAATGAACGACACCGATTTTAGCTCTCTACGCCAAAGCTTTCAATAGATCTACGACCGTAGGAAGCTTAGCAATGCACGATCACAATCGAGTAGTTTCCGAATTTTTGCAAACCTTTTACTGAAAACAAAGTTTAAAAAAAAAAAAATTATATGACAAGGGGTACTTCATAAATTAAAATAAAATGTCAGATGCTAAGGTTGATTCTTAGGTGATTATACCTTGGCTGATTCAACATGGAATGATCCGACAGTTGCGACAAAATTTATGCAATAGCTTTGGATGTGTAAGAAAGTTCTGCATAAACTTCAATGACCACTAAGAACGTTCTCGCGTTTAGTAATTCGAGTGAAGAAAAATGGTTTATTCTTTTTTAATTTAATTTTTTTATGTTATTTTATCTACATGAAACATTTTATAAATACGTCTATAGACATTATTCACCGCCTTATCCCGTTTAGATGTTTCTCTAATATTATTTTATTTGAAATTTAATCTTTTGGCGTTCGGCCTGATGTATGGCTACCCCTGGAAGAGCGCAAAGGGCAGGTAGCGGTCCTACGAACGGGACGCTGTCCTTTGGTAGCCGTTCCCATATGTAACGTGGGGGTGGAAGGACGGAGATTGAAGTACAGGGATTTCAAAAGGGACGCAGGATGGATGGAGAAAGGAACTGAATTAGCCATTGTCCATATAACATGTGATGACCCTCTTTCATTGGCGAACACAGAGAGTGAGCGCCAGGATGTCAAGACATCCAAGCACAAGACTGGTGGCGCAGGTCACATGTAATTTTGAAGTCAAAAGTGAATTAAGTAGCGATTTTATTGCAGAAATGTCTTGGGGACATTGATAGAATAGGTCTTTGGTTTTATTAATTTGGACGATTTAGTTATCTTCTTTTTGCCTGTCATCCTCTTGGGAATTGTCTTTACTGAAGTTTGAATCCTCACCAAAATTTTAATCCTTAATTTTTATAAATAACAGCGCTGAGTTTTTGTTAAGAACGGTGAGTAAGTTGGCTTCGATTGGCCGTAAAGAGTTCCATTTGCCAAATAAAGTGTTTAAAATCAGCTTTCCAATGCTTTTTACTGGAAAGGTCCGGCATTAAAAATAACAAAGATATTTCATTTGTTTATAAGAAGAAGAAGAAAAGAGTAAAAAATGTACTTTTTTAAATATAGAATTTCGAGACTTTTTAAAAAGAAAATTGTTTATTAATTTTAACTGATTGTTAGTTTAACTCTTTATCTGTAAAAAGCATTTGGTCATCACTTTTTTTATAAACAATTGGCTACTGTAGACGGGAAAAAATGGCGGTTTTAGCCCCTGACGATATAAATAAACTATTGCATCTACAGCTCACATCGATTGCTCACTTTTTAAGCATCACAAATCTCATGTCTGAAAGGGTACTTAATCGATTTTTTGTAATTATCTGTCATTTAGTAATACGCCGCATGTATATACTCAAAGTCACGATACTTTGCCTACAATTATTCAGTATGGCTGACTTAAACAAATTACCAGCCTCCACGAAAGAAATTCTTGAAACTCGCTCGCGTGCAGACTGCGGTCCACAATGTCCTTCTCATCAGCTGACAATGTGAAGTTAAAGCGTCCCGCTAAATCTGGCGATAAAAATTTCAGGAAAAGCGTGGCCACAAAGAATATCTAAATAAATATATATATATATTTTATTTTTTTTGTGGGGCTTTAGGGCTCGTCAACATCAAAGGTCATTAGAGCCCTTAAAACTTGTACAGGTAGGGAAAATGCAGTTACGCACTAGGGAGAGNCCAACATGACTCTCCCCGCGTGTGGGACTCGCCGAATGACTCAGCCATACCCACTAAAAACCCTCCTGAATTACAACTCAAATCTCAAATCCACACATCTCATGACTTTACTAAAACATTTTAAAAAAATAAAAAAAAAAGAGAGGAAAGAAGAAAATGAAAGATACCCTAGCCCTCGCAACCTAGTAGCGTCGGGATCGAAAAGAACAAGAGGTGACCAAA